>CM047589.1:8240840-8311714 GCA_026184515.1 Peronosclerospora sorghi | reverse complement strand
CATTCTAGAATGTTCGTCGAATCGTGTAGACTGTTCGTCCACGATCTAGAACATTCTAACTGAGATACTGTAGGGAGCAGCGTAGGTAAGAAACGATAACCAACTAATCTCGCTCTCCAATTTTACGCGTGTCGAACAACAATTTCTTGGAATCCTTAATAGCTTCCACTTCAAGCTCCAAAATTTGGTTTTCACGTGAGCTTTATAAAGACGAGCCAAAAATTTACTGATGAAAACCCTAAATCCACTAATAAAACGCTAAATCCACTGATAAAACCCTAAATTCACTGATAAAACCCAAAATCCACTGATCACGTGATCATCCATTTGTGTATGCGATTGGATCAAATTCGAGTATTCAAGTCGGTGGTCTCCATATAAGGAGACCTTGTCACACCCTTCGCACTCGCACGTGAACAAACTGCCACGTAGTAAAGTGGGATCGCAGTTTTTGGGATCGTGCATTAGAAGCTCGCGGCTTGGTGTGAGAACAGCGTCGCGACTCGATGACCGCGCGTGTTTCAGCCGCTCGCGACTCGAGGGGGGGGCGCGGGTTGTTGCTGTTACTGTCGATACGCGTCAATGAATCTCTGCAAGCGCGTGATACAGAGCGCATCGTGGCGCAGCCGGAGCTTCTGGTGCAGAACGGCTTGTCGCATGTCCTCGCCCTCCGTGCTCGGGGTGCGTGCGTCCAAGGAACACATGACACGTGCGTCCGACATTGCGCATTCCGGAACGAAAATTGGGCGCTGCGGAACAGCGACTGACGCTGCTGGATAAGCAACGCATTGAGAAGAAACAGCGGATTGATGAAGTTATGGGGAGTCTCGAGTTTGAAGAAGAGACGGCGGAAGGACGATTGGGTACTGAAGGAAGTGGGAAAAAGTCGAAAGATACACGTGTGGTCAAGAACATTGGGTACTTCCATCACTCATTACCAGCTATGAAGCTGTCGCTTACCAAGCCTAAACTTCCCAAGACCAAACTTCGCGATTTCCACCGACCCCGCGGGAAGTTCAAGATCAATGAGAGACTCAATTTTTTGCCGCCCCCTCCTGGTGCTGCAAAGCTGGCTTCGCAGGAAGAGAGTGCGATGGTAACTCAGATTAAGAATAGTTCGGACTTAAATTCAACGGCGGGTGGAAAGTTGATCCTCATTAAGTACACGGAGCAACGTCCGCCTATTTTATCGAATCCTGGTATAGCATCTCGTGTTCTTCAGTATTGGCGACCGCCTGAAGATTCGTCAGCAAGTTTGGGCATCTTGGGCAAAAAGAAGGCACGGAAAACTAGTCCAAAACCACCTGATATGAAAATGGGGCTGGTCATTACGCTTGGGGATCACGACGAGTCTACTTTTGTGGGGTATATCCCGCCAGGGCGAGTAGTCACGTCCCTGAACTGGAATCTCTATAAAGTGCCGATTTTCCCGCACAAACCGACGGTTCCCTTTTGCCCCAAGTGCGGAAGCGCGTGAACGAAACAATTCGGATATTTTTCTCCTCTGCAGATAGGTTACAAAGGGTAAAGAAGGTGTAGCTGCGGATAAGTCAGGCGGCCTTGGCGTACCCAAGACCACCGTGTATATAATGGAATTGCCAGAGTGCTTTGTATCGGGGCAAATTGAGCCTCAATTTGAAGTTCCAGCACCGTGTTCACGCAGTGCCAATGATTTTATCCGCCCGTACATGTCGTTTCACATTCTTCGGCTATTCAAGAAAGCGAGCGATGGCGAACGATTAAAGATTGAAGACATTGCACGTGCGTTTCCGAATCAATCAGGAACGGCGATCCGTAAACGAATGAAGTTGCGACGTTTGAACGAGGAGGAAATGACTCTGGATGGTGGAAAAAGAAGCCAGTGTCCCAGTTGCAAAGTGAGAAGGAAATCCGGGCCAGTATTCCTCCAGAAAGTGTGTCTCTATGAAAGCATGATGTCCGGTCAACGACGACTACTGGACATTGGCTTGACCAAGTTGTTTACACCTTACGGTGTGAATGGAGCAATTAATTAATTGATTTGGCGCTTGGAACTACGCACGAGTGCGCTGTCGGCGCGTCTTGAAAGACGCGCAAAAGAGAGAGCACAAGCAGAACTGTGGAAAAAAGATCTGGTAGTGCGCAATCTGGAGACCGATATCCAAGTGGCTCGATACATTGCTGAAGCTGTTCATTAGAACAGCTTCAGTTGAAGCCATGGAATTTGACCAACAATTATGTCGAGTGTCATTTACAGGGTAATGGATCAGGAATTTTGCAACTAGGTGAAATCGATGATCCAACGGGTCGTGGTGAAGGTTTTAGCTTCGTTCGTGTGCCGCAGTCGCGCGCAAAGAAAAAAAGATGGTGAAGAAGATGCTGCCCTACAGCTGAAAGTAAGATAAGTGCAGAGACAGTAGCGGTCCAAAAAGCGGTTGCGGCGGTAACTGGTACAACTGCTGATCTGCGGAAGCTAAAGATGAAGGAAACGGGTGATGTGCTGCGGAATATGGGTCTCGCTGACGCCGATATTAAGAAGTTGCGTCGCTGGGATCGGATTCATATGGTGCGTGAGATTAGTAGTCGAGCAGCGGCGCATGGTGTCGCTGGAAGTTTGAGTAAATTTTCACGCGGTGGGCGGAAATCACTTTCGGCGCAACATCAAGAGTACCAAAAGAAGTGCGACGTGATTTACGAGCGTCAGGACGATGTGCTCACCTCGACCAAGACGTCGTTTTCGTCCGATGAAGAATCGGATGGGGATGATGAACTGGACGAATTGGGGGCAGGCGTTGAAGCTGATGTCCTTGGGGGCACCGACACAAAGCGTGGACACAAAAAATTATTTCGTAGTGGTGGAGGAGATCTAAATGGATCTTAAGAAGTCCTTGCGGATCGAGAAGATGCCGTGGAGCTCCGTCGTCTGATGGAAGAGATGAACGAAGATCACGGCTCGAGCGTGAAACCTACGACCGCTGTGCGTCGTCCTGACGGACTGAGCAACAAGTTGCGTGCAAGTGGCATTAAGGAAGGTATAATAGAAGAGCGACAGAAGCTTCATCGACTGTCGCGGATCAAGCGTGCGAAGAACAATGTTGCTATGAGTGTTGGGAAAGAATCGGTTATGTATTCAATTATTAAGATACGAATAGAAAATTGCTTGAACACATCATCAGCACTTGCCAACATGGCTTCATCGTGAGCTTTAAAAAGTGCGTGTCTATCAGCCGTTCCAAAAAGAGGACCGGCATCGTAAGAATAAAGAGATGTCGCTTTGGACCTGGGCAGTCTTTACGACTAATGATTCCCAATCGGTCAAGAATGATCACGTGATCATATCACATGATCAGTGGATTTAGGGTCCTATCAGTGGATTTAGGGTTTTATCAGTGGATTTTGGGTTTTATCAGTGGATTTAGGGCTCGTCTTTATAAAGGCAAAAATATTTACCCATAGCCATTTGGACATAAAAGGGAGGGGGGGTGCACGTGGCAAATGGGGGTGTGCACCTAGTCGGTCCATAAAATAATTATAACTGAAGCGAAATAAATATTAAAGTATGTAATGTGAGCTGCTTGAATTATCACTTTTGGATATGGCGAGTTCCCAATGGATTTATATAATTATATAATTTTATAATAATTATATATAATTTTATAAGTCAAAACTTCCAATGAAAAATACGATATTTTAACTTTAAAATCATCGGTTGGTATGTAATGGAGTTGGTAATTATAAGAAAATCAAAAATTGATGCTCATCCGCCCGCCGATGAATTGAAGGCCCAAAGATGTTCATGAGGGTGTTTTATTTAATCAAGTCAAATGGTAAGGCGTATGATTAAGTGTAACCAAGTTGATAAAGAAAATGATATTACGTGGCGAATGATTATTACTGACATCCTACGTGGATGCGGGTTTGGACAAAAAATAGAACATGCTGCAACCGCCGTACGGGCCCGCGGGCATTTGTTTGGAATTTTCTGCTATAGGTACGTGCCCGTTGGATACTGTTTAATGGTATGTGATCTAGTAGTTTTAGGTACACTTGGTGTAACGGGCGTATCCCCTATTAGATTAAGTGGCTAAGAGTAGCTACAATTTCAGCTCTTAATTGCTTCTAATCGGACAAGTGACTTTTTTTCTTTTCCCTCACATCAAATTTACAGGGCGAAACACCCCAGTTGAACACTCAATCATGATCTATCCTAATCACCTAACGCTGATCAGCAAGGACGTTACCCGCCTTGTCCGACGGTTACACAAGATGAGCGTATACAAAAAGAAGGACCCTCATCGAGAGTCGGTAGTCTGGGTGCCGCTGGTGACACCTCATAATGTACAGTTAGTCTATTATCAGCGCTCCACCAAAAAGCCTTCTTAGCGAAAGACTGCTTTGCACACACGTACTGCAATAGCAATTGAGCAGTTATAACACTGTTCTTTGTGCACATAGTAAGACATATCTGATGATTAGAAACGTTTATACAATTTGCACTAATGCTGTGTATCCTGTAGGTGCTCCACCCTAAGGCGAAATTGTAATCGTCAAGTAGCCGTTTACTGCTTTCCTATCAATAAAAATGTTTTTATATGTGTGTAGATCATGCACTTTGTTCACATCAAGCATAGATTTATCTACGGCCAACCCTCAAACGGTAAAAAATTACAAGCATCGTCCTGCACACGGACTTGCACAAAGTGATGGCATTCGGAATATTTTATATTTTTCAATTCATGAAATTCATGGAAATAATTCCAAATTTTATATAAATTTCGAAACGAAACATACAAAAATCGAAATTTTTGAACTGACATCGATAGAATCCAGCCTACTTGTCACCTAATTCAAGCGCTGCCGTTTGGCCTCCTGGTCCGTTTCCTGCTACACCTTAACCTCACTCTCCAAATGCTCCTCGATCTCGACACCTCGTCTTCTACTGCAATAAGCGCATCCTCCTCCTCCACTTCGTTCTTAATCGGTTTCTTGGGAGCAGATGTGGCGGTTTCATGTAATTCCCGATCTTTCAGGTAAATATACATCAGTTTCGAGGTTTTCTGCACGCTGAGTCTGTTTCTCTTTTTTATCGTGGAGCCAATTTTTCACGGAAAAAGCGCTTTCACAGGAAACGCTGTTGTTAATGCGCTAAACAAACGAACAGCAATGCGAGAAAGATCCGGCCACCAGAGACAATTTTTTCCAAAAGTCGAGTGGATTGTCGGTCATCTGCCAGATGAGGTTGTCGGCAGCAAAGAAAGCGGAGTGTGCACGGAATCGGGTGAACTGGGCCATGATCGCACGATTTCCAGGAGCATACTTGTGGAAAAACTACTGGATTTCGTTACTGTGTTTGACGGTGACCTGAACTTGGTAATTAACAGACAGCACGTGGTAGGCAATCACGCGGCAAGGACGAACCTCGTAGATAAATCTCTGATCCATGGAGGGCATCGCATTGCGGACGATCAACGAGCAGGATGCCATGGCTTCGAACTTGTGTTGTAGCGGGTTCGTAAACGCACGGTGCGGCTAGCGCACAGAGGAAGACTTTCCTTAAGCGGCGATACGCCCTGATAAAAGGGCTTAGCGTGAGATTACTCTCTCGCTCGGGGCCAAGATTTCCCCAGTTTCCTGTTAGCGTATGCTAACATTTAAGCTTAACGCTTTCCCTTAGTAGAGTGTAGCTAGGGGAGGTACTCCCCTACTACAAAACTCACAGCACGCTCGACCCTTGCGATCGAGCGTCTAGCGTTTAGCTGGGTCTAGTGTCAAATGAAAACTTATTTATATTTAATATGTAATTAGCCTAAATTAATAAACTAATGTAAACTATATGTAATACTAGGTAGAACTTACCTAATTCGTACCTAGCCGGAATGTAATGTACACCACTTGTGTACCAACACGTGGCAGGCTGCCACGCCTTCAACAAGGGCTCCCGCCCTGATTGGTTAAAACAACCAATAGTTCCGAACCTTTCGGACCGGTCAATACTTGACCTCAACCGTTGTGTATTTACGTACACCAATGTAACCAAATGTAACCCTGTTACATCCTCCCCCATCAAGACTATTGCAACGTAATAATCAATTATTAGTTGGAGACACCAACTGCCAGAACTCTGGCCTTCAATGAGCACCTTTATTGGCGACGATCAGTCTCCTAGAGACAAAGATGTCGACTATTCTCACTCCGATATCTCGGAGGAGGGTGCCCTTGGGGATAGCTCCCCTAAGGATGACCGCTCCGACAACGCCGAACGGCGATCTCGGCAGCCTAATCCTTTCCACACACGTGGGAAAAATGCGCTAACTAGAGCGCCACCCTTACGAACCTCGGATGGCAAATCCGATTCGCCGAAGGCGATTATTAAAAATGAATTTGACGCGGCTCAAGAGTCTGAGATTGCCGCACAGGAACAAAAGGCTGCGTTACGCTCCTTCAAATGCCCTTCACGGGTGGCATATAATTTTTCGGGTCGTCGTCACCCCCAAAAGTGGGCTAAGACTGAGTTAAAGAAGAGTTTAGTCTTCCATATCCGTGGCCCTGCGGCTGAACAGCCGCATCAATACGAGCGCCGGAAACAACTCCGGGAAAAACTTCTCACGAAGAAGCAGTTCACTGGCGCTTCATACCTAGAGCGCCTCGAGAAAAAGGCTCAGGGTGCCCATGTTGAGAACCTCCGCGAGGTTCTCCTACAAAGAGAGAATGCCGAAGAGGCAGAACAAAAGTTCCGCGCTTGGTCGGAAGGGTAGAAACGTCTCCCAGACTTTACTGAGCTGCACAATAGATATATATATATTTTTTTTTTTCACCGTGACATTCGGGTGGAGAGGGAGTTGCGCTTGGCGTTTGCCAGAGCCAAAGCGATGGGGCAATTACGTTCCCCTTATCGCACGCGCTATACCAGCGCCCCTGCCCCCAATGCGGTGCCAGAGAACAGTGCGAGCGCCACATATGCCTCCGACGAACTCCCAACTACTGGGAGTGAAGGGGCTTCTCTCGCCCGTTTGGTCGTAGACTCGCAGCGGGATTCTCTCCCTCGAAAGCGTCAACGACGTCTCGGAAATCCTGCCGCAGGGGAGTCTCGGACTCCCACAAACTCTGTGAATGTGGATAACCCTTCCACTTCACCAGATACTGGGTTTCAACAGGATGGTGGCGTCGCGCCATCAGACGCTCCATATGGTAATGTGGAATACCCTCCGAATCGAGAACTGGAGGAGGAGGTCGCGCAATTGCAACGTGAGTTTCGCTAGCGCTGTGATCGACACAGCCATCGCATCCTGGACGTCCAGGAGGGACTCCGCAATGAGGGGAATGCGATTGACCGCATCGAGAGGCGGCTTGACTCTCTCGAGTCTTCCGTTGTGGAGCTTCGTGGTCGCATTTTGACCCTGTCGGACTTCCTCCGCCCTGTCGCGTCTTACGGCTGTTACGGCTAGCCGCCTTCTCAACCCCCTCCAAGAGGAGACCCGCCTCCGGGTTCTGGTATGGCTTAAGCATACCCAAATATAAGGTTGGATGCGTACGCATCGCCTTCGGGATGTCTAAGGTGTACGACAAGCCCTTTCGGGATAATACCTTAAAGGGCCCCACAAACCTGGGGCGCAGTTTATTGCGCAACACATTTGAAACTGCATGTGTAGGAAGATTTTTAGCGTTTAATAAAACACTTTCTCCTACTTTGTACACCTTTTCGTTACGCCGCCCCTTGCGATCGGCCTCTTCCTTTTGCTTGTCTTGGGTTTCCGCCATGGCATTGCAAACGTGTCGCAAGAAACTAAGGCGCGTCGATAAAAACTTATCGATGTGCTTTCGCACAGATACAGGGCTGACATCAGGGAATCCTCCCCCCTCAAGCCCTAGGCCACACACACGTGGTGTCAACGGAACCCTCAGATTCACTAATCCGTTTACGTAAAACGGGGTAAACCCCGTGGATGCATGAGCCGAATTGTTTATGGCAAATTCGGCCATAGGAAGAATCGCACTCCACCTCTTAGGAGAATCCGGACATAAAATTCGTAGAATGTCCTCTACAACGCAATTAACGCGTTCCGTTTGTCAGTCCGTTTGGGGATGATCCGCAGTGGACATGAGGAGCTTGGTGCCCAGCACCTTAAACAGCGCCCCCCTCCCCAACTGTCCCGTAAAACGGGGATCCCTATCCGATATAAGGGAATCCGTTAGACCATGCTGTCGAAAGACACGGTCTAGGAACACTTTTGCTGTTCCTTGTCCATCAATGGCCTCTGGCACTGCCGCCAGGTGAACCATATTGCTCAAACGGTCTACAAAGCCCAAAATGTCGGTGTTACCGGCCTTATCTTTCGGAAAACCGAAGATAAAATCCATACTGATGGATTTTCAACACGCCATAGGAACGGATAAGCTCGCCAAAGGCCCTGCTGAATTTGCAGAGGGTTTGACCCTCTGACACGTCTGACAGTTGCGAATGTACGTACCAACCCACTTATACATTTTGGGCCACCAATACAAAGCGCTTAAAGCGCTGTAGGTATTATCCCGACCTAAATGACCCCCAGTAGGGGCGTCATATGACTCAAAGAGGACTCTATACTTCAGTTCCTCATCACAAGGAACTACCACCCGCGGATTGTCCTCCGCGCTCGTGCTATAATATAGCCGACCGTCACAGTAACTGTAACGGTGTAAACGAGCTTTAGCTCGACTTGACAGGGTTGGCTCAGACGAGCCCGGACCCTTTTCACCCAACGCGCTAATAAGCGCCGTACACTGTGGATCTTTCTCATACGCCTGGCGTATGAGATCCACCACAGACGAGGTGATGAATGTCGCGTGAGCGAGCTTGTAATAAGGACGACGCGACAACGCGTCTGCAAGAACATTATGTTTGCCAGGTTTGGACTTTACCTCAAAGTTATATTCCGCAAAGAAGTAGATCCAACGATCCATCCGTTAGGAGAGATGAGGCGACTTCGTCGCTGTCCGTAAGGACGCGTGGTCTGTATAAATCACGAACGGCTTTGAGGCGAGTAGGTGAAACCTAAATTTGACAAGGGCTTACTTCATAGCCAGTAGCTCCTTGTCATGAACGGGATAATTCCGTTCCGCAGCTTTAAGCTTCCTCTACTCAAACGCAATCATGCGTTCCCGTTCCTCATCGTCTGCTTGTAACAAAGCACATCCAATGCGAAATCGGAGGCGTTACAGACGAAGCCAAAAGGTTTCCCAGAATTTGGGAGAGCAAGAACGGGGGCTTTCAACAAGCTACCCTTAACCGCTTCGAAAGCGTTTTGTGTTTGGTTTCCCAACACCAATCCACGTCCTTCTTAAGAAGGTCAGTTAATGGCTTCGCCATCTCAGTGTAGTTCTCGCTGTACTTGTGGCGATAATTGGCTAATCCAAGCCACTTCCGTAAATCTCTAAGATTTACAGGTGAAGGCCACTCCACAATGGCTTTCACCTTCGCGGGATCCGCCCGCACTCCATCCTTACCGATGAAACATCCGAGGAAAGGAATTTCCTCAGCACCAAAAATACATTTGGATGCGTTTGCATATAACTTATGCTCCCGCATACATTCGAGCACCGCTCCAAGATGTATAAGGTGCGTTAGAACATCCGACGAGTCGCCTTCCGCGCGACTATGAACGAATATATCGTCGAAGTACGTCTGAACGTATTTTCTATGAGGTCGGAAGAGTTGAGTCACCAAGCGATTAAAGTCACTGGCGCATTCTAAAGTCCCTGTGGCATGACAAGCCACTACCACCGCATTCCACTAGGAGTTCTGACCGCTGTAAGAGGAACATCGGATGCTCGCATGAGCACCTGATAGTACCCGTCCACCAGATCTAAGGCGCTGTAAACAGTACAGCCTGTCATATTGTTCTGGAGGACATCCTTCCGAGGAATCGGAGTCTTCATGGATACAGTAGATGCATTCAGCTTGTTGTACG
Organism: Peronosclerospora sorghi; assembly: GCA_026184515.1. NCBI lineage: Eukaryota > Oomycota > Peronosporomycetes > Peronosporales > Peronosporaceae > Peronosclerospora > Peronosclerospora sorghi. The sequence continues at coordinate 8,301,788 of CM047589.1, read as the reverse complement.
CATGTACAATGCGCCACTTTCCGTTCGGTTTACGAACACAAAAAGTGGGAGATGAATGGGGAGACTTGCTCTCCCGTACCATCCCTGCCTCTTCTTTCCCCTTGAAGAATGCGTCGATGACGTCGCATTTGTAGCCGGTGCGTATACGCACGGTGCGGCTAGCTCACAGAGGAAGACTCTTCCTTAAAGCGGTATCTACCGCTAATTAGCCGATACGCCCTTGAAAAGGGCTTAGTAGGGGAACTCTCCTACTCGGGTCCACAATTCCCGGGTTCGTTTACAACTTAGCCTTAACGGCTGTATTCCCTTTACGGGATGTAAGTAAAGGGAGGGCTCCCTATTACCTATGACACTCACTGCGCGCGCGACCGGTCGAGGTCGCACGTCCGCAAGATAGAGTGAAATGTAAACTGAATATATTTAATATGTAATTAGCCTAAATTAATTTAAACTAATATAAACTATATGTAATACTAAGTAGAATATTCCTAATTCGTACCTAGCTAAAATGTAGTGTACACACCTGTGTACTGACACGTGGATGGCTGACACACCACCACACCAAGGGCCCCTGCCCTGATTGGTTAAAATAACCAAAGGTTCAAAACCTTTCAAACCTGTCAATACTGACCTCAACCGTGGTGTACTCATGTACACCAACATTATATGTAACTCGAATGTAACCCCGTTACATCCTCCCTCATCAAGACTATTGCTTACCCAATAATCAAAATCTTGTTGGAGATCTCCAACTCCAGTACCTCTGGCTGTCCACTGTACACCTTCAGCGGTGCTATGGACGCAAACTATTCCGACAACTCGGAGTGGACGCCCTTGGGGAGCTCTCCTCAACGACTGGCCATGTTGATAGCGCCGAACGGCGCTATCAGTCATCCAACCCACTCCCAACACGTGGGGAGAACGCACTAACTCGTGCGCCACCGTTATCCGCTAGGGGTGATACCTCCAGGTTGCCACAGGCAACCACCACCAATGAAGCGTCCTTGGTTCAAGAGGCCCGACGTGCCGGACGGGCACGGAAGGGACCTCGCGACCCTCAAAAGAGGGCTAAGAATGCGGTCAAGAGGGGTTTAGCCTCCTATACCCCTGGTCCAGCGGCTATACTGCCGCGTGAAATTGCGCATCGGAACCAACTCCGGGCCCGACTACTAACGCCCAATTATTATTCAGTTAAGTCCTACCGGACGCGCCTCGGGAAGCAGGCACGCGGTGTCCTCGTGGATATTATCCGCGAGATTCCCATTGTTCTCCTGAGGGAAGAAAGCGTCAAATTCGCAGAACAGGCGTTCCGCGCCTGGGCGGAAAGGGAGAAACGCCTCCCCAGTTTCGATGCGCTGTACAACAGCTTTTCCGAACACGACGTTCGGGTAGAGAGAGCGCTACGCTTGGCCTATGCTCAGGCCAAAGCGCAAGGGCAATTACCTGCCTCCTATTATACGCGCTCTTCTCTCGATGTGGTGCCGGAGAGCAATGCAAGCACAGCATCTGCCTCCGGCGAACTCCCATCTACTGGGAGTGAAGGGGCTTCTTCAGCTCCTTTGGTCGTTGACTCTCAGTGGGATTCTCCCGCTCGAAAGCGTCAACGACGTCACGGCAATCCTGCCGCAGGGGAGTCTCGTACTCCCACGAGTACTGGGAATGTGGATACCTTTTCCACTTCACCAGGTACTGGGTCTCACTCCGGTGATGGCGTCGTGCCATCAGGCGTTCCACATGTTAATGTGGAGTGACCTCTGTATCGAGCACTGGAGGAGGGGGTCGCGCTATTGCGGCGTGACTTCCACGAGCGCTGTGATCGGCACAGCCGTCGCATCCAAGATGCTCAGGAGGGACTCCGCAACGAGGGGAGTGCGATTGACCGCATCAAAAGGCGGCTTGACTTTCTCGATTCTCTCGTTGCGGAGCTTCAGGGTCGTATTTCAACCCTGTCGGAGATGTTCCGACCTGTTGCGCCTTTCGGCTATCCGGTTTCTCACCCTCCTCCGAGAGGGGACCCGCCTCCGGGTTCTGGTATGGCTTAAGCATACCCAAATATAAGGTTGGATGCGTACGCATCGCCTTCGGGATGTCTAAGGTGTACGACAAGCCCTTTCGGGCTAATACCTTAAAGGGCCCCACAAACCTGGGGCGCAGTTTATTGCGCAACACATTTGAAACTGCATGTGTAGGAAGATTTTTAGCGTTTAATAAAACACTTTATCCTACTTTGTACACATTTTTGTTACGCCACCCCTTGCGGTCAGCTTGCTCCTTCTGCTTGTCTTGGCTTTCCGCCATGGCATTGCAAACGTGTCGTAAGAAACTAAGGCGCGTCGATAAAAACTTATCGATGTGCTTTCGCACAGATACAGGGCTGACATCAGGGAATCCTCCCCCCTCAAGCCCTGGGCCACACACACGTGGCGTCAACGGAACCCTCGGATTCACTAATCCGTTCACGTAAAAGGGGGTAAACCCCGTAGATGCATGTACCGAATTGTTGATAGCAAATTGAACCATCGGAAGCATCTCACTCCAACTCTTTGGAGAATCCGGACATAAACTCCGGAGAATATCCTCCACAACGCGATTAACGCGTTCCGTCTGACCTTCCGTCTGCGGGTGATCCGCAGTGGACATGAGGAGCTTGGTCCCTAGCACCTTAAACAACGCTCCTCAGAATTGTCCCGTAAAACGGGGATCCCGATCCGACACAACGGAATCGGGTAGACCATGCTGTCGAAAGACACGGTCTAGGAACACTTTCTCTGTTCCTTGTCCATCTATAGACTCTGGCACCGCCGCCAGGTGAGCCATCTTGCCCAATCTGTCTACAAAGACCAATATGCCGGTGTTCCCGGCCCTATCTTTCGGAAAACCGAAGATAAAATCCATGCTAATGTATTTCCAACACTCCGTTGGAACCGATAAGCTCGCCAAAGGCGCAGCTAAACTTGCAGAGGGTTTAACCCTCTGACACGTCTCACAGGTGCGTATATACGCACCGACCAACTTATACATATTGGGCCACCAATACAAAGCGCTTAAAGCGCTGTAGGTCTTATCCCGACCTAAATGATCCCCGGTAGGGGCGTCATATGCCTCAAAGAGGACTCTATACTTCAGTTCCTCATCACAAGGAACTACTACCCGCGGATTGTCCTCCGCACTCGTGCTATAATATAGCCGACCGTCACAGTACCTTTAACGGTGTAAACGAGCTTTAGCTCGACTTGACAGGGTTGGCTCAGACGAGCCCGGACCCTTTTCACCCAACGCGCTAATAAGCGTCCTACACTGTGGATCTTTCTCATACGCCTGGCGTATGAGATCCACCACAGACGTGGTGATGAATGTCGCGTGAGCGAGCTCGTAATCGGGACGACGCGACAACGCTTCCGCAAGCACGTTCTGCTTGCCAGGTTTATACTTAACCTCAAAGTTATATTCCGCAAAGAAGGAGAGCTAACGGGCCATCCGTTGCGAGAGATGAGGCGACTTTGTCGCTGTCCGTAAGGACGCGTAGTAAGTATAAACCACGAACGGCTTTGAGCCGAGTAGGTGAACCCTAAATTTGACTAGAGCATACTTCATTGCAAGTAGCTCCTTGTCATGAACGGGATAATTCCGTTCCGCAGCTTTAAGCTGCCTCGACTCAAACGCAATTACGCGTTCCATTCCTGCATCGTCTGCTTGTAACAAAGCACATCCGATAGCGAAATCGGAGGCATCGCAGACGACACTAAATGGTTTCCCAGAATCTGGGAGAGCAAGAGCGGGGGCTTTTAACAAGCTCTCCTTAACCGCTTCAAAAGCGTTCTCGTGTTTGGTTTTCCAAAACCAATCAACATCCTTCTTAAGAAGGTCGGGCAATGCTTCGCCATTTCAGCGTAGTTCTCGCTGTACTTGTGGAGATAATTGGCTAATCCAAGCCACTTCCGTAAATCTCTAAGATTTACAGGTGAAGGCCACTCCACAATGGCTTTCACCTTCCCGGGATCCGCCCGCACTCCATCCTTACCGATGAAACATCCGAGGAAAGGAATTTCCTCAGCACCAAAAATACATTTGGATGCGTTTGCATATAACTTATGCTCCCGCATACATTCGAGCACCGCTCCAAGATGTATAAGGTGCGTCTGAACATCGGACGAGTCGCCTTCCGCGCGACTATGAACGAATATATCGTCGAAGTACGTCTGAACGTTTTTTCTATGAGGGTGGAAGAGTTGAGTCACCAAGCGATTAAAGTCACTGGTGCATTCGAAAGCCCCTGTGGTATAACAAGCCACTCACACAGCATGCCACTAGGCGTGCTGACCGCTGTAAGCGGAATATCGGATGCTCGCATGAGCACCTGATAATACCCGTCCACCAGATCTAAGGCACTGTATACAGTACAGCCCGCCATATTGTTCTGGAGGACATCCTTCCGAGGAATCGGAGTCTGCATGGTTACAGTAGCTGCATTCAGCTTGTTGTACGCATGCACAATTCGCCAATTTCCGTTCGGTTTATGAACACAAAAAGTGGGAGATGAGTGGGGAGACTTGCTCTCCCGTACCATCCCTGCCTCTTCTTTCTCCTTGAAGAATGCATCGATGACGTCGCATTGATCCTTGGGGAGAATCCACTGCCTAGTGACGCAGTATTTGGTTCCAGGAACCAAATCGATTTCATGTCGGACTCTCCTATCCGGTGGTAACCCCATCGGTGGGTTGTCACTAATGACATCTCCGAATTCCTTCAATAACGAATGGTAAGGGTCCTCAGGATCCTCAAGGATCTTGAGGCCGCTTCGGGCATTCAATGCCTGTTTGATTTGCACCAAAACTGACTCGTCCATCGTGGATGAGGAGTTCAACTCCTCTTCCGGACGCAATACTAGAACTTTGTCGATTTCCCTTGCTTTCACAGCAGTCTCAAACTCGTTGAAGGACATCTCCTCCAACGACAACAGTTCGCCTACCCCAGGAAACCGTTCCAGGCTTACGCCTTCCGTGACATCACCTGTCACGCTATTCAGCATCCTATAGGACTGCTGACTACTGGTCTCGGGACTCGTCCCTGGACCCAGATGGGGAGAGTCAATTGCCCCATCTATTGGAAGCGCCACGCGCCTATCCACAGAGGTCTTTAACTCTACCACCGGTGACTCGCCGGTCTCACCTAATACGGCGTGGTCGGAATCAATTCCGACGTGCAAAAGAGACGAAGTACGGGTCTCTTCGCTTGGAAGCGCCTCGCGCTTAACTACAGGGGTCTCTACCCTACCACTGGAGTCGCATCAGTCTCGCCTAACACGGCGTGGTCGGGAACCCCGACCTGCAGAAGAGACGAACTACGGGTTTCTTCACGTGGAAGCGCCTCGCGCTTAACCTCAGAGGAATCCACCTCTACCACTGGCGACTCACCAGTCTCGTCTATATCGGCGCGGGGATTAACCGCCGAATCCCCCTCGTTAAGGAACACTTCCTTCACCTCATTGAGACTGATCATCTCAGACATCCCAATCTCTGGATCTCACGCCAGAATCGCTTTTGCGATCGAGCAAAGGTGGGTTCATGACTCGCCAATACTTCACCCGACCGCGGGTGCGTTGATCCAATGGACTTAGACTTCCAGTCTATCCATGGCTCGTGGCGTTCCAGCCACTTCATGCCCATAATGAGGTCATACCTCGAGTCCAAATCCAGGACTAGGCAACGTTCTAAGCTGTCGAAGTCTGCAAACTTCAGCTTAAGGTCAATCGAGACCTTGGGTACAGAAACCTGTACGCCCGTCGCAAGACGGACCGTGACAACGTCACGAGAACGTGCCTCTAGGGCCTCGGCATACAGCCGACTCTTCTCCACAGAAGCTCGTCTGACATAATTGTCAGACGCCCCAGAGTCTATCAAGACTCTCCAAGGCTTATCAAAGCCTTTCACGTCCGCAAGGACGACCAGCAAACCTGGCTGGTACACCAACTCGGTGCTAGAAAGCACCGTTTCCCTCGGGGCTTTGTGCTGTCGGCCCCTACCCTGGGGCTTAACAGCACTGAGGGTTCCCCCAGTAGGGCGCCCCGCACCTACTGGGAGCCGTCGTTTCCCGACGGCTTGGACAAGGGCTTTTTCCCCACCCTTGGTCCCTTGTAGCGAGTGTCTCGCTGGGAATTTTTCGGACATCTGTTCCTCAGATGATCCATGCTCCCAAACAGGAAGCATCTCAGCGGCCCATGCCGCTGCAACATTGCAAGGAGATCCGATTCAAAGCACTACGAGATAGAGTCAGAGTGACTTTTAGCGGAAGGTTTCTCCTCCGCTTCGACCTGACTCAGGTCCATGGGTTCAGGGCCCACCTTAGAGGAACGGAAGTTCCTTTCGGCGTTGAACGCCATCTTGAACGTCTCCTCCAGGGATTCGGGTCGGCATCGTAACAATTCCGAACGTGCTGGTCCTTCTCTCAGGTCTCCCATGAAGACGGGGATGGACACATCTTCCGAATACGCTTTCGCGTACATCCCTGCCAACAGGGTCTTAAGCTCCTGGATATAAATCTCCAGGTCCTTAGTGCCTTGACGGCACATCAGGAACGCCAGTTGATTCTGGAAAACCAGATCAGGTGTTGCGTACATGTCCAAGAGCTTCTGCTTAAGGACCTTCTATGTTGGGAACACGTCCGTGACTGACTCCGAACATGTAAACGCCCATGTACGGGCTTTGCCCGTAAGATGGGTCAATGCAAGTCCCACTTGCAAGTGATCAGCGGTCATGTTCGCTGTGGCGAACGCCGTTTCGACCTCTCGCAACCAAACGTAAAGGTTGTCACCCTTCTCTCCGGTGAACTCCTTTATCTTAAACGATAATGGAGGGCGCACCCCCGTGGAATGACCTCGACTGCAACTCGCCTCATGAGCGATGAGGGAATTTACCCTTGACTTTACGGCCTCAAGGCCCTGCTCCACTAGGAGCTTCATGCCTTCTTCCCCCGTTAAGGGTAACAGCCTTTTAAAGGCTTCCTTCTGGACGAGGGTCAAACTATCCCAATCGTACTGATTTATCCTTTGCAGAGGATGCCTAGTCTACCAACAAAGGTGTTGGATTGACTACAATAGCTACCAAATGTAGCCAGTGCGTATACGCACGGTGAGGCTAGCGCGCAGAGGAAGACTCTTCCTTAAAGCGGTAGCTACCGCTACTTAGCCGATACGCCCTTGAAAAGGGATTAGTAGGGGAACTCTCCTACTCGGGTCCAAGATTCCCGGGTTCGTTTACAACTTAGCCTTAACGGCTGTATTTCCTTTACGGGATGTAGGTAAAGAGAGGGCTCCCTCTTACCTATGACACTCACTGCGCGCGCGACCGGTCGAGGTCGCACGTCCGCAAGATAGAGTGAAATGTAAACTGAATATATTTAATATGTAATTAGCCTAAATTAATAAACTAATGTAAACTATATGTAATACTAGGTAGAACTTACTTAATTCTTACCTAGCTAAAATGTAATGTACACCACCTGTATACCAACATGTCGTAAAGTGGACTTTTTATTAGGCTAAAATAGGGCCTAATGTTGGACATTTTATTAGGCCCATAGGGGGCCTAATATTATGACTAATATTAGGACCTAAATTAGGGGCCTGATAGTGGACACAGATAGTGGATACAGTAGTACATAATTAGGTACCGCCATGTGTACCACGGTGGGTACAGTAGTACGTACCACCGTGGTGTACATAGACAGGATATAGAAGGGACACGGAAGATGTGCTGATTACTTACAGGTACGCGGCGAACACCAGCGGACAAACAAGGAACAAGAGGAAAAATCAGGTCGACTGGTGGACGGAAGGCGTTTCGAATGGACGATGCGGATTGGTTGAAAGTAGGAACAGGGTATATCTAAGGGTTTGATTGCTAATAAAGTTCTCCTTTTGCGTACGATCGCGCTGATCGTTTTTTTGGGAAGGCACCTTTGCGCCCCCACCTTATTGAAACCTCTACGTCCCGGGCGGGAGCACTAAGTGCGTTTTTGGCCCACCAGTTGGCGTAGAGTGTGAGAACTCACCCGCAACTCCGACCGCAGTGTCTGCGGTTCTTCGTTTAAATGTTTTTGGTTTTGGGAACGTGATCGAGCAGTGCTCTCACCTCTTCCCCGTGAAATTAACGTTTGGCCCCTAGAGTTCGGCTGCTTTAAGCGCCCCAAGGGAACTCTAGGTGGATTTTAATATAAATACCTTTTCCTCATATAGTCTAGGCTAGGAGCGCATTGATTTGGGCGTTCCTTAGCTGTTTGACAGCTTAGAGGCTCCGCGATTAGGCAGTGAAGACTTCCGCTGCCTGATCAAGTACCCCTCTACCGATCAACACCTGATCGACACTTTTTGCGAATCGTGATCGTGATCACTGATCGCAAATCGCGCCAACTGCTACTTGAACGACTTCCGGTGCTTGATCAAGTCTGGTCAAGGTATATTACGACTGGGCAGCAGCTTTTAGCCCCTGATCGAGCCTTTCAGTACCTGATCGCACTTGCGATCAAGTCACCTGATCGCATCTGCGATCAAGACAGAATATTGTTGATCGACGGTTATTAACGTCAGACAAAGCCTGATCAAGCCTGATTACCACTGATCTACATCGTTTCAGCGCCCGATCGCGTCGGACTGCCGCCTGATCGCACTTGCGATCAATACGGAATATTGCTGATCTTCGGTTATTAGCATCGGCCTAAACGTGATCAAGCCTGATCGCGGCTAATTGACGTGGTTTAAGCACCTGATCGCACGTGTTCACGCCTGTTCGCATCGGTTGTATCGTCACAAGTTAGTTAATTCAATCTTGCACCAAGAATTCGCTGTGCGCTGTCCCCGCCACCTGAGGAGCGACCCACGCCTAGCCGTCGGGTACACAAGGTGAGCAAGAACACAAGCAATTGAAGACATCCGGAGGACCCCCTTCGTTAGTCGGCAGTCTGGGCGCCGTGGTACCGCCTGATCAAGTCTCAAAAACTTCGATCAGCCGCTCCACCACACCTACACTCCCCCCGATCGCAAAAAACTTGTCGGAAAGCTCCTGAACGATGTCTACCATGCCGTCAAGTCTGAAGTGGATCCCAAAATTGACATGTCTCTTCTCTTTTCCTGTACGACGGATGAGTCGTCAGATATTGCCAACAACTGGATCATCAACCTCTCCGTCATCACGGATTCTGGAACATATTTTCATACGGCTCAGTGCACAGGAGCAGATGATCAAACTGCTGCCAAGATTGCTGCGGGGGAAAAGGAATTATCGGCGATATCTGCAAGGGAAATTTCCAGCTTTTCAAAAGCAGCACCACCGACACCTTCAACACGATGCAAGCAGTCTGGATGCGACTGGTAGAGGACTAAGATTTTAGGAATGTCGAGAATCTTCGATTTGCAATTGCCTTTTCTTTTTCTCATTTCTACCCTGTTTCATCCACTTTTTCTTTGTACCTTGCAGCTCACACTGTCTTCAGCTCTAAATCAAGGACATTCGCTAGCATCCTGATGTCGCGACGATAATGAAAAACGCACAAGGTATCTCCATGTCGTTCAACAACACGCCGTAGCAATTGGCAATATTGCGCGAACATCAGAAGCGCGAGCATGGCAAGTTGATTGCGAACATTTTGACCGTCATCGCCCGCTGGGGCACGTAATTTTGAGTGCTGGATAGACTTTTCCAATCCAAGCCGGCGATTCAAGCCTAAGCTAACGACGAGCGCGCGAAGATTACAGACAACAAGCTCGACGATATGCTGAACATGCAACTCTGGTGCCAGCACTTCGCGTATTTCTTCGAACTTGGCCCAATCAACGAGCAGCTCAAGATGGCTGAGCCGTCCTTGTCGAACTTGGGTAACGTCATTACGGGATGGTGGGCCATACGACACATGTAACAGGGTTACATTTGGTTACGTTGGTGTACGTAAATACACAACGGTTGAGGTCAAGTATTGACCGGTACGAAAGGTTCGGACCTATTGGTTGTTTTAACCAATCAGGGCGGGGGCCCTTGTTGAAGGCGTGGCAGCTTGCCACGTGTTTGTGGTGGAGCGGCTGATCGAAGTTTTTGAGACTTGATCAGGCGGTACCACGGCGCCCAGACTGCCGACTAACGAAGGGGGTCCTACGGATGTCTTCGACTGCTTGTGTTCTTGCTCACCTTGTGTACCCGACGGCTAGGCGTGGGTCGCTCCTCAGGTGGCGGGGACAGCGCACAGCGAATTCTTGGTGCAAGATTGAATTAACTAACTTGTGACGATACAACCGATGCGATCAGGCGTGATCACGTGCGATCAGGTGCTTAAACCACGTCAATTAGCCGCGATCAGGCTTGATCACGTTTGGGCCGATGCTAATAACCGACGATCAGCAATATTCCGTCTTGATCGCAAGTGCGATCAGGCGGCAGTCCGACGCGATCGGGCGCTGAAACGATGTAGATCAGTGGTAATCAGGCTTGATCAGGCTTTGGCTGACGATAATAACCGTCGAACAACAATATTCTGGCTTGATCGCAGATGCGATCAGGTACGGAAAGGCTCGATCAGGGTCTAAAAACTTCTGCCCAGTCGTAATATACCTTGATCAGACTTGATCAATCACCGGAAGTCGTTCAAGTAGCAGTTGGCGCGATTTGCGATCAGTGATCACGATCACGATTCGCAAAAAGTGTCGATCAGGTGTTGATCGGTAGGGGGGGTGGTACTTGATCAGGCAGCGGAAGTCTTCACTGCCTGATCTCGGAGCCTCTAAGCCGTCAAACAGCTAAGGAACGCCCAAATCAATGCGCTCCTAGCCTAGACTATATGAGGAAAAGGTATTTATATTAAAATCCACCTAGAGTTCCCGTGGGGCGCTTAAAGCAGCCGAACTCTAGGGGCCAAACGTTAATTTCACGGGGAAGAGGTGAGAGCACTGCTCGATCACGTTCCCAAAACCAAAAACCTTTAAACAAAGAACCGCAGACACTGCGGTCGGAGTTGCGGGGTGAGTTCTCACACTCTACGCCAACCGGTGGGCCAAAAACGCACTTAGTGCTCCCGCCCGGGACGTAGAGGTTTCAATAAGGTGGGGGCGCAAAGGTGCCTTCCCAAAAAAACGATCAGCGCGATCGTACGCAAAAGGAGAACTTTATTAGCAAGCAAACCCTTAGATATACCCTGTTCCTACTTTCAACCAATCCGCATCGTCCATTCGAAACGCCTTCCGTCCACCAGTCGACCTGATTTTTCCTCTTGTTCCTTGTTTGTCCGCTGGTGTTCGCCGCGTACCTGTAAGTAATCAGCATATCTTCCGTGTCCCTTCTATATCCTGTCTATGTACACCACGGTGGTACGTACTACTGTACCCACCGTGGTACACATGGCGGTACCTAATTATGTACTACTGTATCCACTATCTGTGTCCACTATCAGGCCCCTAATTTAGGTCCTAATATTAGTCACAATATTAGGCCCCCTATGGGCCTAATAAAATGTCCAACATTAGGCCCTATTTTAGCCTAATAAAAAGTCCGCTTTACTACATAGGCCAGATTGAGAGTCTTGGTGCATCTTTCATGCAAGGATCCTCGTAAAGTGTGAAGGGTCGTCCTCCTGTGCACACAGCCTTAGCCATCTTCAAATCGTGTACCTGAACTTGCTTCTCGGAAAGACGCGCGACTTGAAGGGTAGAGCTTTTTGAGAGTGGCTTTAGGATCCTCGAGTAAATACTCATAGAGTTGACGTGCTCCGAGTATTTGGCACAGCTTTACAAGTGTTTGCGCTTTCGGGTCATATTGAGTGACTTCCTCTCGCCGCAAATATTTGCATCGCGCTACTTCTTTCTGCATGTCAAAAAGTGCAGAGCACAATTCTTCAGTGAAGATAATGGCCTTTAAAGCCTCGTGATGTGAGCATACCTTCTTCCCTTCAAAATCTGGACCACGAACTCGCTCTTCATTCAAGGTCCGGCTTGCGACCCTTCTTCGTTACTTGTTCTGGGTGCAAAGTTGTCCAGCGGTATATGAGCGTTGACGGCTGGGGAAGGGCGACAGGCAAAGCAGTGTGTATGAATTAAAAAAAAGGAGAGGAAGCGCCCTGTGAAAATCTGTCCTTGAGTTAAAAGAAAACTAAGCCACGTCGACAAGCCGCAGACCTCAAAGCTCAGGTTCGAATCCAGCTTGGATCCCAGGTCGGAAAACATTTTTTTGAAAATTTTAATTGTTTATGGGCTATTTGTGCATAAATTTCACCAATGCCAATGTCCGTTTCGAAAATTTACCATCCCCAGTTTATTTTTCTTTCGGTTCGTGAAATATTTCGGAACTTTAAATAAACTCCGACATTTTCCATCACTACTTGCAAATAAACGCGGTGAGTTCCCGTTCACTACATTTTTGAGCTAGACTCTCCACTTTCATTTCAGCTCACCTAGTAAACACACCTTTTCTGTCTTCTTCTTTGTGAATTTCACTTGACGGAGTATTGTTCAACTCGTCATGCAACGGCTACATCTCTATGCTCTGGGATCGTAATCAACCTCTATCTACAATGTGTTGGAATACGAAGTTGCTTCAAGATGTTGCGTTATTCCAAAGATGGTGCATCAGCGCACAAGAAACGAAAATAGGTGTACACAACTTTTATAATTTGTGATGGGCTATAATTTAGTCTAATCAAAATATATCACTTTTACATTTTCTTCTTATTATTAACTGACGTTAATTTCGCGCACGTTACTGTGCGCGCATAATTACTTTAACCAGTGAAGTAGTTGTGTAAGGAGACATAGATTATCACGTGGAGTGCCGAGTATTGTTGAAGTGGATATAAGTGGAGATATTACGATTATTGTGGCATAGGCTTTGATTCATTGTTTACGCATATTCACGTGGAGACTATTCATAGGACAAGTGAAGTATACACAGCTGCACTACGATTACGTTATGGCGAAAGCTATGAACGCGCAACAACACAATGAACTAGTGTTGAAGGTCGAGAAGTAAAAAACAAACGTATATTGTTTTTTATGTAAATCTTTTAAAGGAAGGGTGGTAGGTACATTGTACACACCTGTTGGTTCTCGATGTAAAAGTGTTATTGGGTTGCACCAGTCTGCTTGTTGATCCAGTCAAGGTATGTCGGAACGCTTGTGAATTCAGTGGGCTTACCCTTGAGGCCACAGCTTCCATGGGAAATCAATCCAAGCACCACATCGTCACTGTCAGTGGTATCGCTATTCTCCAGAATGGCTGGACCACCTTCATCTCCGCCACAGGGGGATTGGGACACTTCTCCCCCAGCACAAAATGTATCGGGTCCGGTAGTTACACCCAGCGCTTTCTCACACTCATCCTTTGAGATCACCTGTTGGCTCAGACTACGGAGCTCGTCTGATTTCTCAGGATGAGGAGCGTCACTCGTGTAGCCCCATCCAAAGTCGGTGACCGACTGAACCTTTTGTACCGCGTTGAAGGTAGATGGAAGCTTGACGGGGTTGATCTGCGAGGCATGCTCTAGTGTCAAGACAGCAATGTTGTATCCAGTGGTGCCCGGTTTGTAAAATGGGTTCTGCGTCACTTTGACGACTTGGATTTGCTCGCCCTCGTTTGGTTGAGGCCAAATGTAGTGAACACCGACGGCGGCAAAGATGAGGGGATTGTTGTCCGTGCAAGACGCTGTTGTGAGGACGTGAGTCGGAGAGATGAGGACCCCGCCACAAAAGTTTTCGTTATCATTGGAATGCGTGCCATTATGGCGAAGTCCCACCACGTATGTCTTGGTGCCTTTATTCACAATCGCGCCGCCTATTATACCCGCAACGGAGTCGATGAGAACCGAAGCGAATAGGATGATGCAAATGACTTTCATCTTGCGAAATGAAGGACGTGGCACGAAATAAAATGCAGCATGAGAGCTTTATAGGAGCGAGTGCTTCGTGCATCTGTTCTTACGGATATTGCGTCAGAGGCTCATATGTTGAGGCATGTGATCGTTTGATGTGCTTATTTTTCTTCAAGCATATCATTAGGAGGATGCGTGGAGACACTGTACAAAAACAAAGGTGTTTACTGGCGCTGCATGCACGGCCTCAAGTTTCGAAGTCTTGAGTTACGTACGACCAGCCCTTGAACTTCAACGATCAACTGCATTGCGTCAGAGGCTTATATATTGAGATATGTGATCCTTTGATGTGCTTATTTTTCTTCGGGGAACCCTATCCGCACCCCATGTTTCTGATATCCGCACCCCATGTTTCTGATATCCGCACCCCATTTTACCAGGCTCCCTCACTTCTATTTTACTCAATGACTTGAAATCTGGCTACCTGATGCTATGCCTGATAAGACGTGGAAGTAAGCGGCAAGATGAGAGTTGATATGCAGTTACGACTGATTATTAAGCCGAGCGACTGACTGATCGTTACGATTATAATGCTCTACTACCTCGGGTGGCTTGCTAAGTGATGGACGAATGGATGTTTGCTCAAGCAATAAGCTGTTTCTTTGGAACTGGCGAGATTAATCAGTCACTCAGCACAGGGAGAGAGTATTTTGTTCAGAAAAAACTTGTCCGCGTGTGGATGCAAATGTATTTTGAGGTCGTGCCGTTAATGCTTCCTCGGTGTTCGGCGTTAGTTTTGCAACTTGTCTTTGGACAAAAATGTCTAACCGCTCAGGATTACGCATACGAGGTTATAATGAGTAAGAATGAATCCTTTCACTTTTCGGGTAAGACCCCGAAACCAGAGAGTATGTGTGGTATTAGAATGGACGCATTATCACAGTAATAAGTTCTTTAAGGAAGACTCAAAGACTCAGCCGGTTATAGCTCTCCGTTTGCACGAACTGCATTTTAATGACTTCGACACAATTTAAAGAGCCGACCTGAGGGGAGAGGTCCATGGTTTGCATGAGCAAGAACAGAAATCGATAGTTAAGAGATAGAGAATGTGGTGAGCAAAATAATTCGGAAATAGAGAAGTGGGTGAGCCTGGTAAGATGGGATGCGGATATCAGAAACATGGGGTGCGGATAGGCTTCGCCTTTTTCTTCAAGCACATCATTACGAAACTGTGGGATTTTCGCTACGCAATACATGCTGGCTTTACACGTTAAGACGTAAAATGTACGGCTTTAGTAGTTAAGCATAGGATTTCTCCAATCTACATGTCCTGACCGAATGTAATAGCAAGTCAATTCAAGGCAGACTGTAACTGGCACTTGTTGAATAGGAAATATATTAAGAAGTGATTATATAGGAAGATAATCACTTCTTAATACATTTCCTAATAAACAAGTGCCTGTCATAGTCATGAAACACGCACAAAAAATGTCTCGTAGCAATACAGTAAGTTACGGGGAGACTATTGTCACATCGCAAGTACAGTAGTCACTCTCGAAACCTACTGTATTTGCGATATGACAAGTCTCATCACTCGTACATTTAAATTTGAGATTTGACCAATTAAATCGATATATTTTTCAACAGAAACTTCATTAAGTTACGATCATGTTGAGGCCAGCACGCGGACGGCTGCTGCGTTAAGATAAGTTCCTCAACGCTTAATAATAGGTAGCCCTTCCAGGGAAGTCTTTCACGAGTTTGGAGAGCTGATAGGTATAAGCCGTTAAATACAACTCGTTCATGAAAAACATCTTGTCCCATCATTGTAATGTGTTCAGCACCTTCGGGGTCTGCACGCTGCTACCTACATATCTACTGTAGAGCATATGCTGGGACAGTTTGAGCAATCAGGATGCGTAGATCAATTGTACAAAAACAAAGGTGTTTAATGGCGCTGCATGGATGGCCTCAAGTTTCGAAGTCTTGAGTTACGTACGACCAGCCCTTGAACTTCAATGATCAACTACATTGCGTCAGAGGTTCATATGTTGAGACAAGTGATCCTTTATGTGCTTTTTTCTTCTTCAAGCATATCATTAGGAGGATTAGGCGCCCTATTCACTATCGTGATTCATGAATCTGATTCATAAATCATGAATCATCCTAACCCCCCACCTCTAATTACAGTGAGCCAATGTGCACAACTGCTCAGCAGGAACATTTATGCCAATACCATCTGTTGTGTGTAATGAATACAGGTCAGCTGGGCCTATTCTTAGCTTCACTCTTCCGATTGATTGGTTGCCACTATAACTTTAATAACTGTTTTCATTAATAATGACACGCTTGTCACTTCGTTATTCCTTAATCTTATTGGTCATTGCTTCTTAAATTTCTTTTAATTCCGTCAGTTAATTCTGTAGTCGTAGTCGTCGAAATTAGCTCTTAGAAAAGTATAAATAGCAGGGTAGACGTGTTAAGAATAAACATTAAGTCCCTTGAAACCTAGAAACATTACATTTGTGTGTCCCCTCTTCTCTTTGGTTAAAATTTAATTAACAAGACGACTTCAGCCTATTACGCATAATCTATGCTTGCAACTGCATCAGAAAAACAAGCATGGACAGCCAGTCACAGGAAATCTATTCCTGGGACAGTGTCAGCAACTGAGCACAGGAATAACAGAGGCAGGCAGTGATGTTGATGGCAGTGTTCAGATAGAGTGAGGCTGTTGAATTGGCTCAATTTATATAGAGTTTATGGTTTCTGAATACACAATCAGTTTTTCTGTCATGATTTGGGGGGTGTCTTTGTTATGCTCAAAGCCTGTAAATGCGTGATTTACTATAGATATGGTGATCCATGATTCATGAATCTGAATCATGAATCAGCAATAGGAAAATGAATCTGAATCATGAATCAGGCTTGATTCATGATTCAAGTGATTCAAATAGGAGGCCTAAGGAGGATGCGTGGATACATTGTACAAAAACAAAGGTGTTTACTGGCGCTGCATGCATGGCCTCAAGTTTTTCGAATCTTAAGTTATTTACGACCAATAGTACCACGTTGCCTTCGCTGTCTATCCATGACTGAGATATGGGGACTATACGCTTGATTCCGTATAATTCCGACCAATCTTCAGAATGGAAGATGTATACAAGGCTTTGGACACGTCTATCGAGTGTATATAAGAAAAAGGAGGCATTTGACCGAAATGCGCCCCTTGAGAAGGAGAACGCACGATTACGTCAAGAGCTGGCACAGTTACAGGAGTCTAATCGACAAGTAGGCGCTTCTCCCAAGCAATTAGAGGCCACTATCTCGACTCTCTTTGCTACAGAGCAATTGGAGCTTAGCCATAAAGATAACGAGATTCAACAACTGCATACAGAATAGTAAGAACGATAATTAGTTGTGAAGAAATGTATAGGGGCACTTGAGTAGTAGATGACCAAAGTAAACATATTTAAGGTCCTTAGATCACCTCCACCGGTCAATGTTAAATGCGTTCTATATCAATTTAACACCGACATCTCGCCAAATCTGAATCATTGTCGACACGTATTAAATCAGTATTATAAAAATTTGATATGATATAAGATGGACACCGATGGAGCAAGTGCTCCGAAATTATTAAATAAATTGAGGTTGTAATACTATGCAGCTACAATTTGATATAATATAGCATGTAATGGGGTGCCATTACATAATTGATATTCAAGTTAGAATATCATAGTTTAATTTCAGGCGCGTTGTCTGAAATTTAAATAAGAGATTATAAGTTATTATAATCTAAGAAGGAAAAGTCGATTCGGTATAAATACCGAATCTTGCAGGTTAACTAATAGTACAGTTAGTTAAAGACTTGATATTATTATATTAATTAGTTAGTTACTATACTATTAGCCTCTAAACCACCCATTAAATAAACACTCTTAATTTTGCGTTCTTAGACCCAAGTGAATATTCATATATTTACTTTAGTATAGGATTAGTTGTTATCAACTAATCCTACCCCTCTTGTATTGCGCGCTTCCTCGCACAACACAGTGTAAGCCAGTAACAGGATCAGTCCTGTTACACCTGGTAGCACTTTGTGGTCCGTCTTAACGACCACAGTTCCGTTCTTCTTGTTAACTAGCGGAACGAAGATTAAGAGCCGCTCGGCATCATGTCGCGAGACATGACGACTGCCGAGCGAGAAAGAACGCTGGAAGAGGTGAATAAACACTTCCCTCACTTCTCGTCGCGTAGTAAAGACGCGATGGTGGAAATGATTCGGTCTATAGGGACCGACATCATTACCTTCCTCAAGAATAAGTCCCCGGAGGAAGTGGTACAGGTGGTGAATCGCTTTAGGCGAAACCACCTAGAAAAGCCAGAACGGCCCGCGCCAGAGTCAGCGCGGACCGCATCAGCACCTACAACGCATAGCGTTGAAGAGGTAAAGGCGCGAGTACCGCCCTTTACCGGCGAAGGGGGCGTGCCCCTTCGTAGATGGTTCGCAGAGGTGGAAGATGCCATCTCTGCGCAAAATATTGTTGACGAACGTCAACAGGCGTACTTCGCCACAACATGTCTAGGCGGCAGAGCCAGGGCATGGGAGATGAGTCGCAGAGCCACTGATGACTCTGTGTTCCTTACTTATAAGGAATTAAAAGCTGAGCTAAAGCTCAACTTTGAAGCTCCAGAAATGGAGCTAAGTAGTCGGCAGGAGTTCATGGAACTCCGGCAAGGTAAGCTTGACCTTCAAGATTACGCTCAGAAGACGCAATATTTGCTGTCAAATATTGTGTATGAGCCGGTGCCCCCTGCTATGCAGGTCACTGGCTTCATGAAGGGACTCAATGATGGTCCCGTCAAACAGAGTCTCTACCGGCACCCGCCAGAGACTCTAAGGGATGCCATTGATATGAGCATCCGTGAGGAGTTCACCATGCGATCAGCGTTATCGCATGCTGGGTACAGCCGAAGGGCTCAACAGCCCTTCGCTTTTGACATGCCGCAACGACATGTCAACAATCAGCAGTCAGGCAGACGAAGATCACACTTCGTCTCAAGAAACAGCCACCCGTGCCATAGCATGGGCGGTGGAGGTCCAGAGCCGATGGACCTATCGGTTGCGGTTGCTTCGAACACGAAGCAACCGAAATTTAAGAAGAATAGTCGCTGCAATAGATGCGCGAAAATGGGGCATTTTGCCCATGAGTTATGGCACCGCGTCCGGTGCCACGCAGTCAGCGGACGGAACCGTCCGCTGCACGGCGACACCAACAGGGACATCAAACTGTTGGTGCAAAACACGTAGAACACCAGTAGGGGCGGGGCGCCCTACTGGGAATGTTATCCCACATGCCGACATAGGGCATGTGAGGGTAATAGCCCCATACGGGACTATGTCCTGTCAAAAGGTGCAGGGTGATGGTAAGCCTCTTATCACCCTGTAGGTTAAGCCGCACAAGGGAGCGATGTCCCCATGCGAGCTTTGTTTGACACAGGAGCGTCAAAAAATTTCGTTAAAACTCAGATTCTAACGCTGTTGAGCTTCGTGGAGGTAGAAACCCCACGAAGTATGTTGTCAGTCCGGTTAGCAACAGGTGCAACCGTGACTTTCCCAAAGCGTGTGATTAAAACACGCTTCGAGTTGAATGAACTGTCATTCGAGGATGAATTCATCGTCCTCGATTTAGATGACAATTTCGATGTGATACTTGGAATCCCATGGATGTCCAAGTTTAAACCATCAATCGACTGGGTTAACCTATCGATCGACTGCGGCGGATGCACAGGATCTGATCACCCTGTGTGTAATCCGGCTGTATCATAAGATACAACCGAAGCGTCGGACAGTCTGGTGGATAGCGATGGCACCACCAGGTCTGTTCTGACACGATCAGAGGAAGGTACCTCCGCTGGTGAGAGAGTCCAGAGGGACTGTCACACGCAACAGAAGAGTCGTTGCGTGTTGGAGATAAACATTCCACGGGTGATAAAGACCACCGTGAGAATGAAGTTATATCCACGGTGGGAAACACCCACCGTGAGAATGAAGTGATATCCACCGTGGGAAACACCCACCGTGAGAATGAAAATGTATCCACAGTGGGAAACACCCACTGTGCGACCGAAGGTTCCAACACGACGAATGAATTCCGTGTTGATGAGAGTGAACTCACGATCGAGTGCAATCGTGAGCAAAACTCCGTGGTGGCCAGTGCCCACCACGTTGCGTTAGCCATGCACACGGGTGATAAAGACCACCGTATCGCAGAACAGACGGCCGATCAGACGAGCACATCTGATCGCCAAAATTCCATGGTAGGCAGTGGCCACCATGATGATGAGTATTCGCACACGGTGAATCGTAATCACCGTGTAGCAGTCAATCAGACGAGTGCGTCTGATTGCATGGGCAGTTCCGTCGAGAAGATTAACGTCTTGACTAAAACGGAGACCGGATTAGCTACCCAGTCTCTGTTGATGGAACACCCTCCGAAAGAAGGTTCGGAGGTGATGGATCTTCCAGCGCTAAGCTGGAAGAAGTTTATGAGGAACTTGCACGATGATGAGATCGAACAGATCTGTATTATCGTTGCAACAGATGATGTAGTGGATATTCGTGAACGAATATCCACATTACAAGTGGAAAACATTGGGAAAGAGGTTCCCAATGATCAAACCAGAGTTCAGAGCTTTGAAGCGCAGAGCTGGGAGTCGCTTAAAGCGAACTCCCCATTTTATGAAGTACTTCGGGAATACGCTGACGTATTACCAGAAGAAGTACCTAGCGAGCTCCCTAAGGATAAGGGAACTCGTCATGAGATTGACCTCGTGCCAGGCACGAAGTATTGTGTAACGCGGCAATGGCCGTTGCCGCGTGATCAGGAAAGAGATCGACGAGTTCTTCGAAGCTCGTCGTATATCAGGCCAAGTGCGGGAGTCTACCTCACCGCACTCTACCCCCACCTTTTGTGTGAAGAAGTCCACAGGTGGGTGGAGAATTGTTCACGCTTACAACAAGCTGAACGCAGCGACGGTACCGGCGCAGACGCCGATACCGCGAAAAGATGTCATCATTGACGGCATGTGCGGGAGCACCATCTTTAGTGCTCTCGATCTAAGGGATGGATTTTATCAAATCCTAATGCGTGAGAAGGATATCCCTCTCACGGCGGTAAGCACCCCAATCGGCATGCTTTGGGAGTGGCTTGTTATGCCGCAGGGGCTTCGAAATGCCCCTGCTACGTATAACAGATGCGTAACGCATCTATTACGTCCGGTGCGAGAATTCGCACCGAGTTATTTCGATGACGTGTTCATCCATAGTAAGGGTGAACACGATAAAAGCGATGTAGATATCCATAGGGAGCATCTACGTCGAGTGTTAGAGCTTATGCTTACGCATAAGCTCTATGAAAATCTAAAGAAGTGCACCTTTGGTGCACCTGAGATACCCGTTCTTGGATGCTTTGTGGGCAAGAACGGGGTGCGTCCTGATCCAGAAAGGATCAGAGTGATCGTTGAATGGCCTACGCCAAACAACGTTAAGGAACTTTGAAAGTTCCTTGGGCTGTCAACATATTTGCACAATTATTCTTGCAACTATGCTGGGTTAATACGACCTCTTTCTCAATTACTTAAGAAAGATGTCGAATGGCATTGGGATACCCAATGTCAAGATGCTTTTGATGCAGTCAAGCAAAGCTTGACTGAAGCGCCTGTCTTGGCTAAAGCCGATAACGAGCGTCCGTTCCACGTCGTTTGCGACGCGAGCGATTTCGCTATCGGCTGTGCTTTGATGCAGCGTGATCACGATGATCGTGATCGCGTAATCTGCTATCAACCGCGTCAGTTGCGCCCAGCCGAGCGCAACTATACAGTGCATGACAAGGAACTCCTTGCCATGAAATATGCACTGGCTAAGTTTCGGATCTATCTATTGGGAGATAGACCGTTTGTGGTTTACACGGACCATGCGTCACTACGCACGGCCGTGAATTCACCGCACATTTCTCAAAGAATGGCTCGATGGCTGTCATTCTTTGCTGAGTACAACTTTACGGTTGAATACAAACCCGGAAGTTGAACGTGATAGCGGATGCGCTATCACGAAGGTCCGATTACGAGACGAAACCGTCCGTAACCGAAGGGGCCAGTGCAAACACGATCCGTTTCCATGCTTTGTCGTCGTCAATTATACGACAAGTACGCGAGGCGTACAAAACAGACGAGGAGACACGTCTGTTGATTGATTACTTAAGTAATCAATCAAGTGAGAAGCGCGACGAACTCCCAGAGTTCCTCCGCGCTTGCGTGCATCGATATCGACTGCACGATGGTCTGCTGCTTTACAGCACAGACCAAAAAGATGAAAGTCGCATCGTCGTTCCAAAAGACGATGATCTCAAACATCAAATTATGTTTGAGTATCATGATGCACCGATTTCGGGGCATCAAGGTCGAGAGAAGACATACGCTTCTATCGCACGTGACTTTTACTGGCGAAACCAGTACAAGTGGGTAAGAAAATACGTACGCTCTTGCGAGATTTGCCAGCGCGTTAAGCCTGCACAGTCTGCACAGGCTCCGCTGAAGTCTCTGCCGGTTCCGACAGAGTGTTAGAAGTTCATTTCAATTGACTTCGTATTCGGTCTTCCACCCGACAATAGTCGTAAGACTGGAATAGTGGTCTTTGTAGACCGTTTCAGTAAGGTGGTACATCTTACTGCAGTATCAGCGAACGTAACCGCCGCTCAAACAGCGCGGATATTCGTTGATACGGTACTCCGTTTGCACGGAATGCCGGAATACATTATCTCGGATAGAGATCCGAGATTTACAGGACGTTTCTGGCAAGAAACGTTCTCATTGTTGGGAACCCAGTTGAAGATGTCAACTGCGGACCATCCGGAAACGGATGGGCATACGGAACGGGTTAACCGCGTTCTCGGAGACATGTTGCGGTCATACGCACATGCCTTTGAACAGTGGAGTGACTATCTGCCACTCACTGAATTCGCGATTAACAATTCGGTGCATGCTTCAACTAAGCATACACCGTTCTACGTGAATGCCTTAAGGCATCCACAAACCCCAGCTTTAATTGGCGGTACGCCAAATCTAAGTGGGGGAGGGACCCGCTCAAATTTAGAGCGAGTCAATGCGCAAGTTGCAACTGCAACTTGTGAACAAAACGATGGCCCTTCTTCTAGAAGTACAGTAGAAGCGGAAGCAGCTTCAAATGGAACTGAAGCTGCATATGATGAATATGTGTCTGCATCAATGGCTGCAGACAATGAGGACAATGCACCTACTGCTGATAAAGCAGTATATGAATTGTTATTACAGTGCCAAGGTGTAATACGCTATGTAAAAGATTCACTTGCCTCTGCTTTTAACAAGCAGAAGCAAAATTCAGATAAACAAGGAAGGAAGATCAAAAACTCCTTTCTTAAAGGTGAATTAGTATTATTAAGTACTACTAATTTTCCTACACATGCAATAAGCAACTTCCCTACACGGAAGTTGCTTCCTAAGTACATTGGACCTTTCAAGGTCCAAGAGATTCGGGGGAATGCATATACCTTAGACATTCCCACAGCAATGCGGCTCCACCCAACATTCTATGTTGGGGGGTTAAGCCGTATCACTCGTCTTCGTCTTACGAGGAGACGCAGAACCACGGAAGATACCGTGCTTCTCCAAGTCTCCCAAGAGAGACTTGTAATCGGCTTCCAGCCGTTGGTGAGCAGAGCGGAGAGTCGTTACCTCCGCCTTCGACTGCTCAAGATCAGCCGTGCGCCGATCGAGCTCTCCATTATAGCGGGAAAGCTCAATGTACAGAAGATCATACTTCTGCTGGAGGGCAATGTGCGCTCTGAGGATGCCGCGGACATCCTCACGAAGAGACCGATATGTCTTCACACAGTGAGACATATCGCTGCTCAAGGAGGAATAACCCTCCTCGAGCTTGCGGAGCAAAGAACCATGCTCCGCAACAACAACGGCGAGGTAATTCTCAACCTCTGCCGCCCCTTATTGATAATCAGGGGAACAAGCGATATATCCTCAAGCGCTTGATCTCGAAGCGCTCGGTGCCTTTGAAGAAGGGGCAGCGTACCGAGTACTTGGTAAGCTGGCTGGGATATCCCCAAGAGTTCGACTCTTGGGAGCCGATTGAGGTTCTGAGGGCCGACGCCCCAGAACTTTTGACTGAGTTTGAGAAGAAGTCTCAAACTCATAATGCGAAGTAGCATCAACAGTAGGTGTTGATGCATTCAGGGTATCAATTAAATCCTGAATTTCGGCGGGTACGGAAAAACCACCGTACCCCCGCAACTCCTCCTCTGACAGACGAGGAGCGCCCTGCGTACACCGCGGGCAAACGAGGTGAGAAGGGACACCACACTTTAACCCTTCTTTGATGCAAGCATAATGGATGTATTCCATTTTGCCTGTTCGTGAGTGCTTTAAAAAGCGCTCGCGCATTACGTGAACTTTATTCACGTAATCATCTGGGCTTTTGTTGTAGTTGTCAACAAAAGCATTCCAACTCTGAGTCAGGGCGTCTTTATCGTCCCTGTTCTTCTTTGACCCTTTCCGGCTCGAATAATAACGAACCTGGAAAAAGAGGTCAATAAAATACAGACGTCTATCGTCTGTACTTCGATCGAATCGACGTGACTGGATGTCTTCACAGTCATCCAGCACGTTGATATCGAACAACGCATACTGGCAGTCCCGTTTACGGTGACCGCCACTGTTGGGGGCAATAGCCCAGCCAGGGGTCCAAAACTCCACTCTGTACGGAACATTTGGTTCCGTACAATGATACGCTTTAGAAGCGGCATCAACACCACGCGCCGGGGTTAAATCACCCCGACGTGGAGAATTACTTGGTCCAGGTGGGGCTCTGCGTTCCCGCAACCACCTGTGATAATCATTGTCGCTGTCATAGCTGACAGCGAAACCAGAGTCGTCATCGCTGTTAGGCGATGAGCACCTAGCGAGTTTCGACTCGCTAGAGCCTTTAGTGGGGACAGCTGTATCCCCATCACTTTGTTCGGAGTCAGAACTCCCGAACATGGCCCTCTTGGCAACACGCCATTCGGAAGTTGCCATTTTGCGAGATGTTGTATTAGCAACATCTCCCTGTTTCTTGTCAGATGCCGCCTTAGCAGCATCTGTGGTCGAAGACGGTACGTCTTCCGACCTTTGCGTAGTTGACGCTGCTAATGCAGCGTCACCGTTGTCACTCAACACCTCAGCACCTAGTGCTGAGGCGGAGGAAGAAGTTCCTTCATTGTTTTCAGCAGCGCTCTTTAGAGCGCCGCCGTGTGCTTTGACCATCGAGTCGATGGTCAATCAGTTGGAGAATGAGAAATTCCGACCAACAAGTGCCACCCATGATTGGCCAAAATAAGAGTTATTATTGGCCAACCACCTTAAGTGGGGGGTGATGTAATGGGGTACCATTACATAATTGATATTCAAGTTAGAATATCATAGTTTAATTTCAGACGCGTTGTCTGAAATTTAAATAAGAGATTATAAGTTATTATAATCTAAGAAGGAAAAGTCGATTCGGTATAAATACCGAATCTTGCAGGTTAACTAATAGTACAGTTAGTTAAAGACTTGATATTATTATATTAATTAGTTAGTTACTATACTATTAGCCTCTAAACCACCCATTAAATAAACACTCTTAATTTTGCGTTCTTATACCTAAGTGAATATTCATGTATTTACTTTTAGTATAGGATTAGTTGTTATCAACTAATCCTGCCCTATTGTATTGCCCGCTTCCTCGCAAAATACAGTGTAAGACAGTAACAGTATCAGTCCTGTTACATAGCACGATCCAGTGGAGATGCTCTTAGTTCGCTCATTGCTACGTCTAAGCCTGGATTATTCTAGAATCTTCTAGAACATGACGTCATTCAACCATGACGTCATCGTATGACGTCACTCTCCCCAACTTATGTTGAAGAATCAACTTGATGTCGAACACACAGCTTAGCATCACATGGTTGCTTGGCGAGGCGTCACTACATCACTCTTGACAACATTGACAACACTCTCTCTCGACTCGTCAGCAACTATGATGCCCAACTTGGTCCTGAGAGCGTCGAACTGTTGTGCTTCAATCGGCTTCGTCATTATGTCTGCTAGAATGTAAGCGTCGAAATATACTGCAGTACCACTTGACCATCCTTAACCTTCTCGCCGACAAAAGTGATAGCGGATGTCGATGTGCTTGGTGCGCTTGTGGAACTCAGGATTCTTGGCCAAAGCGATAGAACCTTGATTGTCCTCGTAGATTTTCACGGCTTCATCACTTGTCATCTCTACCAGCTCAAACAAAAATACCTTGAGCCATACTGCCTCTTGCGTCGCTTCCAAAAGCGCCATGTACTCAGCTTCAGTCGACGAGAGTGCCACGGTGAGCTGCTTCTTGCTTCGCCAGCTGATGCATCCGTCGTTCATCATAAATGTATAGCCGCTTGTGCTCCGTCGAGACTTGATGTCACCGGCCCAGTCTGCGTCCGAGTAGCCTTGTAGGCCTTCATAGTTACTCGCTTGAAACACTAGACCGTGCTTTTTCGTGCCTTGAATGTAACGGAAGACCCTCTTGTGTTCCTGCCAATTTGTCAGACAAGGGTCCGCTGCGAACTGGATGAAGACTCCCACTGCTGCTACTAGGTCCGGACGAGTACCAACCATGAGATACATGAGGCATCCTACTACATTCCGGTACGGGACATTCGCAATAGTCTCTTGGTACTTGCAGCCTCCTTCACACATGGCCTTGGTTAGTTTCAGGCTTGGATACTGCGGCGTCTTCACGGGGTTGCTTTTCGTCCATCTTGAATTTCTCAAGAATGTCCTTCGCGAGCTTGGTTTGCTGCACCAACACTTTCCCAGTCACCACATCGTGCTTGATCTCCATTCCGAGAAAATACTTAAGTTGTCCCATGTCGGTCGTATCAAACTGATCACTAAGCGCTTGCTTCGTGTCCTTCAGCATCCCATCGCTGCTGCTCGCGAGAACCAGGTCGTTCACATATAGCGCCACAAACATCATGTCTTGACCGTCCCGCTTCAAGTAGATGCAATGATCAGATTTGCACTTCTTGAACCCAAGTTTCAGCATAAACTCGTCAATCGTATTGTTCCACATACGTTGCGATTGCTTCAGGCCATACAGCGAACGCTTGAGCTTGCACACGTAGTCTGGTTTATCTTCGTTCACATATCCGTCTGGATGCGCCATGTAGATGTCTTCGTCTAGCGAGCCGTTAAGGAATGCGGTCTTCACATCCATCTGATGCACAGTAAGATTGTACTTGGCCGCCAGACTGAGCAATACCCTGATTGACGTAAACTTGGCCACAGGCGCGAACGTCTCTTCATAGTCAATGCCGTACTTCTACGAGAATCCTTTCGACACTAGTCGTTCCTTGAACCGCTCGATTTCTCCAAACTGATTCTCCTTCACTCTAAACACCCATCGGCAGCCGATTGCCTTGGGTCCTTTTGGCAGAGGTACCAGAATCCACGTCTTGTTCTTGCAAAGCGACTCCACTTCTAAATTACACGCTTCCTTCCATTTGTCTGCGTCGCTGGATTCCATCGCCGACTTGAACGTCGTCGGCATTTCTCCTACTGAATCCATGCCGTACGCAGCCTCAAAATCTTCCATCGCTTGAGCTGCAGCAGAAATTTCGTCCATCGGATGCTGTCTACTTGGCACCGCATATCGCTTGACTTTTGGAATGTCTACAGCTTGTTCAAGGGACTGCGTGCGCGAATGTCTCATGCTGCGTGGATCAAAGTCTTGATTCGGCGCAACTTCTTCATTTCTGTTTTCGTTCATTTCGAATTGAGGCCCTCCATCCGTGGTATCTTCGTCATTACTTGTCGGAAGATCCGCCAACTCTTCCTTCGAAGAATAGTAGCGCCTCCCACTGTCGAAGACGTCTTCCATAAACTGCGCCTCGCGGCTTACTGACACGCGAACGCTCTCGATTTCCTCAAAGCGATACGTCTTCTCATGCTCCGAGTAACCAAGAAAACGACATCGCACCGATCGATCACCAAGCTTGGACCGCTTTGCTTTCGGTATGTGCACGAACGCGTGACAACCGAACACCTTGAGATTGGCCAGCAAAGGCTTCTTTCCATTCCAAATATGGCGAGGTGACTTGTCATGGCTGATGGCGCGCGTTGGACATCGGTTGCGGAGAAATGTGGCTTTCATTACTGCTTCTCCCCAGTATTTCTTCGATAATCCGGCGTGCTCCAGCATGCAGCGCGCACACTCCACTAGCGTCCCGTTCATCCGCTCCGCTACTCCGTTTAGCTGAGGTGTGTACGGTGGCGTAAATTTCTGCTTGGTGCCTCGATCCTCACAAAACTTGGCCATCTAACTTGAAGTGTATTCGCCGCCGTTGTCGCTCCGGAGCGTCTTCACTCGCTTGCCGGTATGCGTTTCAGCCAACGCAACTTATGCAGTGAACTTGGTAGCCACCTCCGACTTGTTCCGCAGCAGGTTCACCACGCAAAATGTGACTTGTCATCGATAAACGTCACAAAGAAACGCTTGACTCCAAGCTTCTGTGTCTGCATAGGGCCGCATACGTCGCTGTGAATAACTTCCAGCACTTTCTTTGCACGGTTTGGCGACGGCTTCATGAAGCTGACTCGCGTTCGCTTTCCGAGTGCACACCCGTCGCATACCTCCCACTGCTTCACTGATGTAATCGAAATGCCAGTGCCATAGCATTTCTTGAAGAGGGCGTCAAGACCGCCGTGGCTGATATGACCAAGTCAAAGGTGCCAGAGATACGATGCGGTTTCCTCTTGGCGATTCTTCGAACTTGCCGCACCAGCCTCGTCAGCAGGTGTTGTTGGCGTCATGCAGAGATTGAAAAGTCCTTTCCTTCACGAGCACCGAGTTTCCACTTGATTCCATTCGTTTCCACAAAGCACCCGTCACTCTCGAAAGTCACAGGTCCGACATCCTTTGTAAAGCGGCCGACGGAGAACTGATTTCACGACCACTTCGGAATATGCCATACACCTGTGAGTGCACCCTTCTTGATGCCTCTTGGTGTCTTCATCAACATCACTATGTCGCCACTTCCAACCGCCTAAACCACGCCGTCGTCCTCAAGATGTACGTCCACCGGAGTGATCTTCTTGTAATTCTTCATGTATTCTTTTGAGTACGTCATATGCTTCGTCGCGCCCCAGTCGACCATCCACATGTCACTTGTTTTGGGGACACTCGCGTCGCCACCAACCAAGCAGAGGAAGTCGCTAGAGTTGTCTTCAGCCTGTGCGACGTGTGATCGCTGTGATCTCTGCCTCTCTCCGTTCTCGAGGATCCGGACTGGGCACTTGGCAATCCAATGTCCGTTCTCACCGCAGTAGTGACAGTCACTCGTCCTTTGCGTTTGCGCCTGTCGTCCCTTGCGTTTCCCATTTTCTCTTGTCATAAAGGCTTGACCTTGAGCATGTGTGATTCCTTCAGCACCGCCACCTTGTTCCTTGCGTTTCATTTCTTCGTGCAGGAGCCGAGACATCACGAGCTCCCATGTCAACGTGTCAGCGCTTGATTCCAATGCCGTGATAAGGAACTGGTACGACCCGCTCAGGCTGGCAAGAAGCGTGATAACCAGGTCATCCTCGCTGAATGGAGCGTCGACCGCGTCGAGCTGCTCCGTGAGCGTCTGGGGCTTGTTGATGTGATACAGCACATCATCTCCTTCTTCCATCATCATAGTGAAAAATTTTCGACGAAGAAAGAGCTTGTTAGCCAGGCTCTTCTTCTCAAATGTCCTACCTGTCTTGACCAAGCATCATGCGCATCATTTGCCGACCGTACCAACGGCAGCTGCGAGTCCTCCAGCGCAAGACAAAAAATTGCGAGCGTCTTTCTTGACTTGCGCTTGAACGTTGACTTGTCCAGCTGATTCGTGAGGTGCTCCAACTTGATTTCTCCACACGTAACCTCCCATAGGTCTCGCTCCTCCAACTCCATCTGCATCTTGAATTTCCATGTGTGGAAGTTGGTGCCATAAAACTTATTGATGCACGAGTTCGAAGCAGTGGCAGCGTCCATGATGAAAGCATGTTCGGTGGCGGGGGAAGGGAAGACGGAGCTTGGGCTCATAACCAAAAGTATAGGGGCACTTGAGTAGTAGATGAACAATTGCAAAGTAAATATATTTAAGGTCCTTAGTTCTCTCTTTGCTACGTCTAAGCCTGGATTATTCTAGAAGCTTCTAGTAAATGACGTCATTCAATCGTGAACTCATCGTATGACGTCACTTCCCCCAACTTATGTTGAACACTCAACTTGATGTCGAACACACAACTTAGCATCAAATCGTTGCTTGGCGAGGCGTCACTACATCACTCTTGACAACATTGACAGCATGAAGAGTTAAAGAAACACGAATATTTTTTACTCCATGTGCCGCCTGGGACATCCACAACAAAGACGCATGCGTCCCGGTGTTGTATGTGTGAATAATGGCATCATACGCTCCACGTTGATCGGCATTGAGTGAGGGCTGCGCCATCCCCTTCTTAATGCGCCTTGGGAGAACAGACTCCAATTGTTCTTGAGATAGTCTGATGTACTCATTCTGCAAGCTGTGCATCCGGATCAGGCAGACTAATTCCGCGAACGTCTTTCCGCTTGTCGCAAGATTGTCACGGATGCTTCTCAAGGCGAACCCATATATTTGCTCCTCTGTTGGTTCGGCAATGCCTCGCTGTCGAAGACGGTGGGCACAATCATCTGCTAGGTGGTCCTTGTGCACCTCCCATTGATGGTGTGCATCTGCCGTAGGGACGTGAGTCAGAACGTTCACATAGAGAGACCGAAGTTGTGCACTGGTTTGCATCTGTGCTGCCTTCATGAGGCACTGGTTCCAATGTTTATCGCGGTCAACGCAGGCGGCCTTGAATGTGGTGTGGACAAATCCATCCTCTGTCCGAAGAACCTCGCAAGGAAGTGGACTTTTTTAATCGGGAAAGGGTCACGCGCTTTGAGCCCCCATGCTCGCGCGGCGCCTGTTCTTCGGCGTCCGAGTCCACGACAAACGCACTGTTCTCATGTTCATACTCGAATCCGTCCAGCGATGCCACCCGTCGCGTCCATCTGGTAGAAGAAGCACATTGTGCATTGGTAGGTATGACGGATGCACAATCAAAATACAGACGTCCCTCTGAAACTTTATAGCCTCGGTGGAAGGTGGATCCTGTAACGTATCGGAGGGTATAAACTAGCAGAAAAATCAATTATAAAATTTCCACATAGGAACGACAGCGGTGGAAGCCTGAACTTATAAAGTAATGGAATTTATTAAGTGGCGGGGGATAATATTTCAGAGGGATGACCTTATACTGCAGTGGACCATCGATTTTCTTGACAATGATGCCACGCGTTCTGTTGGGAAAGCTAGCCGGTACCCGTAGTACTTGATTGGTATCGGTATTCTCCTGGTCTTGATATGGTGCTGCTCTTGTCGGTACTAATCAGGAATGTATTGCTCTGGCCAGTACTGATCTGGCCGGTATGTCTCTGGCCGGTACTAGTAGCATTTTCAAAAGACGAAACCGCAGTGGTTTAGAGTGGTTTACTAGGGGATGGTACCCGTCGTACCGACGGGGCATTACATAAAAAACCGTCTGTCCGTCTACAAAACGTGCCCCGATGTATTTACAGGGTTAGGGTAACGAAAGCATAGGGCGAGAACCACCCGTGTTTATCGACCTATGTTTTCGTTTTTTTCGGCACCGCCCCATTAAAAGGCTGTAAAAAGACCATCGTACAGACGGTATTCTTTTATATAGATAGATAAATTCGCGGGGTCCGCCCGCACTCCATCCTTACCGATAAAGCATCCGAGGAAAGGAATTTCCTCAGCACCAAATATACATTTGGATGCGTTCGCATATAACTTATGCTCTCGCATACATTCGAGCACAGCTCTAGTATGGTCGAATTTCACCATCAAAATGGTATTCAGTTTCCGCGATGCATAATGCGCGACATTATCCAGTACAAACGACTCACTAACTTAACAGACTCCTAAATAGCTACCAGGTAAAGATAGTGATCAGTCCACGACCGCTTCGGATGTTTTTTTGGGTTGTGAAGCGCTTCATAGCCTCGAGGAAGAGATGGAAGTGTGAAATGCATTCAGCATTTTGTTCGTCACATGAAGCAGCGTAAGGGATTCGGTCCACCACGTGTCTACTGGCCTGTTGTAATATCTTACCGTAGTTCCGCTAAGATAATGACTGAAATTTCTAACCAATGATAAAGTCTAATAGTTTTTTTTACTTAACTGTAAAAGCGCTATTTGTAACGAATTAAAAGGAATCGATAGTACAGTTCGACTTCGCTTAGGTACGGGATCACGACGACATGGTATTCTTTGTGACAGACCGGGGGTCGTCGTCGCTTAAATAATATAATACGCATAGAATTCGGGATTGAATATTTGGGACTAAATTTTGTGATTAGAATTTAGGACTAAATATTTAATATTAATACTTTTTATCTTTCTATCTTCACTAAAGATCTCATCCCATGCGCTCTGAACTTACACTCAGGGCGCCCTTCCTGCAGCGCATAAGACACCAAGCACTGAACGGCTTGAGCTTAAAACGTTGTCCGCACGCGCCCCCAACTCATGTCAACTTCCCACATTCTCTCCTCTGGGTCCTCGCCATCAGCGACCATGATTGCGCCGATCTCATTAGCCGTGGGAATGTTGTAGCGCCAGGCATCTATCTCTCTCTGAGTGGCCAAGAAAAGAGACAGTGGTGATGTACAGACGTTACCGAACATTTTCGTTAAGTTGTGCATATGGATTACACTCTTGCAGCATGTGCTGTGTAGCCGGTGCGTATACGCACGGTGCGACTAGCGCACCGCTCCTACTCGGAGCCAATATTCCCGGGTTTGTTTACTACTTAGCCATAACGGCTGTATTCCCTTTACGGGATGTAAGTAAAGGGAGGTCTCCCTCTTACCTACGACACTCACTGCGCGCGCGACCGGTCGAGGTCGCACGTCCGCAAGATAGAGTGAAATGTAAACTGAATATATTTAATATGTAATTAGCCTAAATTAATTTAAACTAATATAAACTATATCTAATACTAAGTAGAATATTCCTAATTCGTACCTAGCTAAAATGTAGTGTACACACCTGTGTACTGACACGTGGATGGCTGACACACCACCACACCGAGGGCCCCTGCCCTGATTGGTTAAAATAACCAAAGGTTCAAAACCTTTCAAACCGGTCAATACCGTCCTCAACCGTGGTGTACTCATGTACACCAACATTATATGTAACTCGAATGTAACCCCGTTACATCCTCCCCCATCAAGACTATTGCTTACGCAATAATCAAAATCTTGTTGGAGAACTCCAACGCCAGTACCTCTGGCTATCCATTGTACATCTTCAGCGGTGCTATGGACGCAAACTATTCCGACAACTCGGACGTGGATGCCCTTGGGGAGCTCTCCCCAACGGCTGGCCATGTTGATAGCGCCGAACGGCGCTATCAGTCATCCAACCCACTCCCAACACGTGGGGAAAACGCACTAAGTCGTGCGCCACCGTTACCCGCTAGGGGTGATACCTCCAGGTTGCCACAGGCAACCACCACCAATGAACCGTCCTCGGTTCAAGAGGTCCGACGTGCCGTACGGGCACGGAAGGGACCTCAAGACCCTCAAAAGAGGGCTAGGAACGCGGTCAAGAGGGGTTTAGCCTCCTTTACCCCTGGTCCAGCGGCTATACTGCCGCGTGAAATTGCGCATCGGACCAACTCCGGGCCCGACTACTAACGCCCAATTATTATTCAGTTAAGTCCTACCGAACGCGCCTCTGGAAGCAGGCACGCGGTGTCCTCGTGGGTATTATCCGCGAGATTCCCATTGTTCTCCTGGGGGACGAAAGCGTAGAAGACGCAGAACAGGCGTTCCGCGCCTGGGCGGAAAGGGAGAAACACCTCCCCAGTTTCGATGCGCTGTACAACAGCTTTTCCGAACACGACGTTTGGGTCGAGAGGGCGCTACGCTTGGCCTATGATCACGCCAAAGCGCAAGGGCAATTACCTGCCTCCTATTATACGCGCTCTGCTCTCGATGTGGTGCCGGAGAGCAATGCAAGTACAGCATCTGCCTCCTCGAACTCCCAGCTACTGGGAGTGAAGGGGCTTCTTCAGCCCCTTTGATTGCTGACTCTCATTGGGATTCTCCCGCTCAAAAGCGTCAACGACGTCACGGCAATCCTGCCGCAGGGGAGTCTCGTACTCCCACGAGCTCTGGGAATATGGATACCCTTTCCACTTCACCAGGTACTGGGTTTCACCCCGGTGATGGCGTCGTGCCATCCGGTGTTCCACATGGTAATGTGGAGTACCCTCCGTATCGAGCACTGGAGGAGGGGGTCGCGCAATTGCGGCGTGACTTTCACGAGCGCTGTGATCGGAGCAGCCGTCGCATCCAAGATGCTCAGGAAGGACTCCACAACGAAGGGAGTGTGAATGAACGCATCGAGAAGCGGCTTGCCTCTCTCGAGTCTCTAGTTGCGGAGCTTCAGGGTCGTATTTCAACCCTGTCGGAGATGTTCCGACCTGTCGCGCCTTTCGGCTATCCGGCTTCTCACCCTCCTACGAGAGGGGACCCGCCTCAGGGTTCCCGCATGGCTTAAGCATACACACATAGAAGGTTGGATGCGTACGCATCGCCTTCGGGATGTCTAAGGTGTACGACAAGCCCTTTCGGGCTAGTACCTTAAAGGGGCCCACAAACCTGGGGCGCAGTTTATTCCTCAACACGTTGGAAACTGCATATGTAGGAAGATTTTTACCGTTTAATAAAACACTTTCTCCTACTTTGTACACCTTTTCATTACGCCTCCCCTTGCGGTCAGATTGCATCTTCTGCTTGTCTTGGCTTTCCGCCATGGCATCGCAGACGTGTCGTAAGACACTAAGGTGCGTCGATAAGAACTTATCGATGTGCTTGCGCACAGGTACATGGCTGACATCGGGGAATCCTCCCCCCTCAACTCTGGGCCACACACACGTGGCGCCAACGGAACCCTCGGATTCACTAATCCGTTCACGTAAAATGGGGTAAGCCCCGTAGATGCATGTACCGAATTGTTGATAGCAAATTCGACCATCGGAAGCATCTCACTCCAACTCTTTGGAGAATCCGGACATAAACTCCGGAGAATATCCTCCACAACGGGATCAACGCGTTCCGTCTGACCGTCCGTTTGCGGATGATCCGCAGTGGACATTAGGAGCTTGGTGCCTATCACCTTAAACAATGCTCCCCAGAATTTTCCCGTAAAACGGGGATCCCGATCCGACACAACGGAATCGGGTATACCATGCTGTCGAAAGACACGGTCTAGGAACACTTTCGCTGTTCCTTGTCCATCTATGGACTCTGGCACCGCCGCCAGGTGAGCCATCTTGCTCAATCGATCTACAAAGAACAATATGCCGGTGTTCCCGGCCTTATCCTTCGGAAAACCGAAGATAAAATCCATGCTAATGGATTTCCAACACTCCGTTGGAACCGATAAGCTCGCCAAAGGCGCAGCTGAACTTGCAGAGGGTTTAACCCTCTGACACGTCTCACAGGTGCGTATATACGCACCGACCAACTTATACATGTTGGGCCACCAATACAAAGCGCTTAAAGCGCTGTAGGTCTTATCCCGACCTAAATGATCCCCGGTAGGGGCGTCATATGCCTCAAAGAGGACTCTATACTTCAGTTCCTCATCATGAGGAACTACCACCCGCGGAGCGTCCTCCGCGATCGTGCTATAAAATATCAGACCGTCATAGTACCTGTAACGGTGTAAACGAGCTTTAGCTCGACTTGAAAGGGTTGGCTCAGACGAGCCAAGACCCTTTTCACCCAACGCGCTAATAAGCGCCGTACACTGTGGATCTTTCTCATACGCCTGGCGTATGAGATCCACCACAGACGTGGAGACGAATGTCGCGTGAGAGAGCTCGTAATCGGGACGACGCGACAACGCGTCCGCAAGCACGTTCTGCTTGCCAGGTTTATACTTAACCTCAAAGTTATACTCCGCAAAGAATGAGAGCCAACGGGCCATCCGTTGCGAGAGATGAGGCGACTTTGTCGCTGTCCGTAAGGACGCATGGTCATTATAAACCACGAACGACTTTGAGCCGAGTAGGTGAGCCCTAAATTTGACAAGATTATACTTCATTGCAAGTAGATCCTTGTCATGAACGGGATAATTCCGTTCCGCAGCTTTAAGCTTCCTCGACTCAAACGCAATTACGCGTTCCATTCCTGCATCGTCTGCTTGTAACAAAGCACATCGATGCGAAATCGGAGGCGTCGCAGACGACACCAAATTGTTTCCCAGAGTCTGGGAGAGCAAGAACGGCAGCTTTTAACAAGCTCCCCTTAACCGCTTCAAAAGCGTTCTGGTGTTTGGTTTCCTAACACCAATCCACGTCCTTCTTAAGAAGGTCGGTTAATGGCTTCGCCATTTCAGCGTAGTTCTCGCTGTACTTGTGGAGATAGTTGGCTAATCCTAGCCACTTCAATAAATCTCTAAGATTTACAGGCGAACGCCACTCCACAATGGCTTTCACCTTCGCGGGATCCGCCCGCACTCCATCCTTACCGATGAAGCATCCGAGGAAAGGAATTTCCTCAGCACCAAAGATACATTTGGATGCATTTTCATATAACTTATGCTCTTGCATGCATTTGAGCACAGCTCGAAGGTGTATCAGATGCGTCTGAACATCAGACGAGTCG
Source organism: Peronosclerospora sorghi (assembly GCA_026184515.1). Classification (NCBI taxonomy): domain Eukaryota; phylum Oomycota; class Peronosporomycetes; order Peronosporales; family Peronosporaceae; genus Peronosclerospora; species Peronosclerospora sorghi. The sequence goes on along the minus strand of CM047589.1, from coordinate 8,265,073 downwards.
CCTTCCGCACGACTATGAACGAATATATCGTCGAATTACGTCTGAGCGTACTTCCTATGAGGGCGGAAGAGTTGAGTCACCAAGCGATTGAAAGTCGCTGGTGCATTTTAAAGCCCTTGTGGCATAACAAGCCACTCCCACAGCATGCCACTAGGCGTGATAACCGCTCTCAGCGGAATATCGGACGCTCGCATGAACACCTGATAATACCCGTCCACCAGATCTAAGGCACTGTACACAATACAGCCTGTTATATTGTTCTGGAGGACATCCTCCGAGGAATCGGAGTTTTCATTTGTACAGTAGCTGCGTTCAGCTTATTGTACGCATGTACAATGCGCCACTTTCCGTTCGGTTTACGAACACAAAAGTGGGAGAAGAATGGGGAGACTTGCTCTCCCGCACCATCCCTGTCTCTTCTTTCCCCTTGAAGAATGCATCGATGACGTCGCATTGATCCTTGGGGAGAAGCCACTGCCTAGTGACGCAGTATTTGGTTCCAGGAACCAAATCAATTTCATGTCGGACTCTCCGATCCGGTGGTAACCCCATCGGTGGGTTGTCACTAATGACATCTCAAAATTCCTTTAATAAGGAATGGTAAGGGTCCTCAGGATCCGCAAGGATCTTGAGGCCGCTTCGGGCATTCAATGCCTGTTGGCTTGCACCAAAACTGACTCGTCCATCGTGGATGAGGATTTCAACTCCTCTTCCGGACGCAATACGAGAACTTCGTCGATTTCACCTGCTTTCACAGCAGTCTCAAACTCGTTTAAGGACATCTCCTCCAACGACAACAGTTCGCCTACCCCAGGAAACCGTTCCAGGCTTACGCCTTCCGTGACATCACCTGTCACACCATTCAGCATCCGATAGGACTGCTGACTACTGGCCTCGGGACTCATCCCGAGACCCAGATGGGGGGAGTCAATTGCCCCATCTATTGGAAGCACAACGCGCCTATCCACAGAGGTCTCTACCTCTACCACCGGTGACTCGCCGGTCTCACCTTTAACGGCGTAGTCGGAATCATTTCCGACATGCGAAAGAGACAAACTTCGGGTCTCTTCGCTTGGAAGCGCCTCGCGTTTAACCACAGGGGTCTCTACCCCTACCACTGGAGTCGCAACTTTTTCGCCGAAAACGGCGTGGTCGGAATCATTTCCGACGTGCAAAAGAGACGAACTACGGGTCTCTTCGCGTGGAAGCGCCTCGCGCTTAACCTCAGAGGAATCCACCTCTACCACTGGCGACTCACCAGTCTCGACTATATCGGCGAGGGGATTAACCGCCGAATCCCTCTCGTCAAGGAACACTTCCTTCACCTCATTGAGACTGATCATCTCAGACGTCTCAATCTCTGGCATCTCACGCCAGAATCGCTTTTGCGATCGAGCAAAGGTGGTTTCATGACTCGCCAATACTTCAGCCGACCGCGGGTGAGTTGATCCAATGGACTTAGACTTCCAGTCTATCCATGGCTCGTGGCGTTCCAGCCACTTCATGCCCAGAATGAGGTCATACCTCGAGTCCAAATCTAGGACTAGGCAACGTTCTAAGATGTTGAAGTCTGCAAACTTCAGCTTAAGGTCAATTGAGACCTTGGGTACAGAAACCTGTACGCCCGTCGCGAGACGGACCGTGACAACGTCATGAGAACGTGCCTCTAGGGCCTCGGCATACAGCCGACTCTTCTCCACAGAAGCTTGTCTGACATAATTGTCAGACGCCCCAGAGTCTATCAAGACTCTCCAAGGCTTATCAAGGCCTTTCGCGTCCGCAAGAACGACCAGCAAACCTGGCTGGTACACCAACTCGGTGCTAGAAAGCACCGTTTCCCTCAGGGCTTTGTGCTGTCGGCCCCTACCCTGGGGCTTAACAGCACTGAGGGGTCCCCCAGTAGGGCTCCCCGCACCTACTGGGAGCCGTCGTTTCCCGACGGCTTGTACAAGGGCTTTTTTCCCACCCTTGGTCCCTTGTAGCGAGTGTCTCGCTGGGGATTTTTCGGACATCTGTTCCTCAGATGATCCATGCTACCAAACAGGAAGCATCTCAGCGGCCCATGCCGCTGAAACATTGCAAGGAGATCCGATTCAAAGCACTACGAGATAGAGTCAGAGTGACTTTTAGCGGAAGGTTTCTCCTCCGCTTTGACCTGACTAAGGTCCATGGGTTCAGGACCCACCTTAGAGGAACGGAAATTCTTCTCGGCGTTAAACGCCATCTTGAACGCCTCCTACAGGGATTGGGGTCGGCATCGGAACAATTCCGAACGTGCTGGCCCTTCTCTCAGGCCTCCCATGAAGACGGGGATGGACACATCTTCCGAATACGCTTTCGCGTACATCCCTGTCAACAGGGTCTTAAGCTCCTGGATATAAATCTCCAGGTCCTTAGTGCCTTGACGGCACCTCAGGAACGCCAGTTGATTCTGGAAAACCAGATCAGGCGTTGCGTACATGTCCAAGAGCTTCTGCTTAAGGACCTTCCATGTTGGGAACACATCCGTGACTGACTCCGAACATGTAAATGCCCATGTACGGGCTTTGCCCGTAAGATGGGTCAATGCAAGTCTCACTTGAAAGTGATCAGCGGTCATGTTCGCTGTGGAGAACGCCGTTTCGACCTCTCGCAACCAAACGTAAAGGTTGCCACCCTTCTCTCCGGTGAACTCCTTTATCTTAAACGATAATGGAGGGCGCACCCCCGTGGAATGACCTCGACGGCAACTCGCCTCATGAGCGATGAGGGCATTTACCCTTGACTTTACGGCCTCAAGGCCCTGCTCCACTAGGAGCTTCATGCCTTCTTCCCCCGTTAAGGGTAACAGCCTTTTAAAGGCTTCCTTCTGGACGAGGGTCAAACTATCCCAATCGTACTGATTTATCCTTTGCAGAGGATGCCTAGTCTACCAACACAGGTGTTGGATTGACTACAAGTGCTACCAAATGTAGCCGGTGCGTATACGCACGGTGCGGCTAGCGCACAGAGGAAGACTCTTCCTTAAAGCGGTAGCTACCGCTACTTAGCCGATACGCCCTTGAAAAGGGCTTAGTAGGGGAACTCTCCTACTCGGGTCCAAGATTCCCGGGTTCGTTTACAACTTAGCCTTAACGGCTGTATTCCCCTTTACGGGATGTAGGTAAAGAGAGGGCTCCCTCTTACCTATGACACTCACTGCGCGCGCGACCGGTCGAGGTCGCACGTCCGCAAGATAGAGTGAAATGTAAACTGAATATATTTCATATGTAATTAGCCTAAATTAATTAAACTAATATAAACTATATGTAATACTAAGTAGAATATTCCTAATTCGTACCTAGCTAAAATGTAGTGTACACACCTGTGTACTGACACGTGGATGGCTGACACACCACCACACCGAGGGCCCCTTCCCTGATTGGTTAAAATAACCAAAGGTTCAAAACCTTTCAAACAGGTCAATACAGACCTCAACCGTGGTGTACTCATGTACAGCAAAATTATATGTAACTCGAATGTAACCCCGTTACATGCTGCAACGCCTCAACAATACCCTGGCCCGGGTCGTTTGTGAAGGCAAGCCATCCGTTCCCTTGCATCTGCGGGTCGTGGATACACAATAGGGCAAACTTCGGCGACCGACGCTCTGGTGGAAGAATACATCATCATAGATGATGGAGCTCACCATGTCGTCGGTACGTGTAGACGCCACGTTTACCATTCCCTGATCAAATTTGGCCCCAACAGAGGCGACGGTAAATGCATTCTTGTATGTCCAAATACGCTGACGGAATTCCTTTGCTTTTGCCGTCTGGTCTTCTAAGAGGCGCCGCAGTGTTCGTTGTGGCTGCACGATGGGTAGCAGTTTTACTTTCCCGCAACTGAATCACATTGTAAAGCGCGGAAGTGTCCGTGAGGATCCTGTGGCTCGTTTTTCAATCCAACGGACGGCGTCGTATTTATCACATCGCACTTCCATACGTTCCAATTGGTGTTGTAGAGGGTTGCATTCAACACTTACTGCCCACATTTCTTTTCTTTTGATAGACTCGTATTACTGAACAGAGTTATTTATCGAGGTCACTTTCTTGCCTTAGTCGATCGTACAGTTTTGTTGGAGATATGGATCACCATCCCAACAAAATCGCTCTTCATTATCGTGAGCGTATAGGTCAACCGTCATCATTTCGTCAAACAGCCGTGCATGGCATGGCGTAAGAGTGAATATCATAGCTGAATATTCAAGTACCTGAATAATTAGGGTGCAACGACTTCACCGTTTACAACGTCAGACATGGACAGGGATGATAGCAATCATCTCGTCAATGAGCAACAACCTCAAACGTTGGTCACTACCGTTAAACGAGAGGAGATAAAATTGACTTTGCTGCATATCACCATGCATTTTCTTTTTTTGCAGTCCTTGTCCAAAAGGCTTTTGTACGCCCTGTCCTACTTCACTTGATCGGCATCCTGGCACCAATCTGCGACATTAAAGTCGAGGGAGTCAAGATATTTACCGACACACCGACGACGTCTTATCGTTATGCCATGACGCTAAACGTGACCAATTGAGTATTTGGATGGAAGATCGAACCAGTAAGAAACAGTCGTACGGTGTATACAAACGTTTTTTTACAAGATTGACATTGACCGCGATGCCATGGTCACTTAGATGAAGGGCAAGATAGCTACAGAAGATTACGTGAATCTAGCTAACACAATACCCAATGCGTCACTGATGGATTATTTGAGCGTAAGTAAGTTTTTCATTTCTGAAATGAGACGTGAATTAGTAAAAGAAGTTGTTTAGTGCTATCAAGATTCCTCGATGGTAAACTGGACGATTCCAATGACGTCAAACGTGTCTTGAAGGAGCTTAAAATTTTATTGTTTCCACTCAAATTACAACACAAGAAGGTAATAGTTCTGTCCTTCTTGCTTAACTTCCCGGGTTCTTAATACCACCGTCCAAACCACAAGTTAACCAAACACACTAAAAACAAACTTCTCAGAGAGTTTCAGGCTGCCCCAACCCTAGCTAGCTTCAGAAAGCTGTTGCTTCTCTTGCTCGGATGCTCACTCAACGACCTTCTTGTATTAGACTTGTTTTTTTGTAGGAACAGTGAAGAAGGATTGCTAGAATGTCGCCAGAGAGTGTTGGGGCTCAAGGGAAATTCGAATCTATTAAGTATTACCAAATCCTATATCTAAGTCAAACACTTCTTTCACCTACTACTTCTTGATTACTTCAGTGCTGACTCCAATATCACACCATCCATACTTAAACCCACAGGATCCGATCAATCGTGAGGTGGCCGGCGTGAAGTGTCCGGCGTGAAGTGTCCGGCGTGAAGTGTCCGGCGTGAGTTGTCCGGCGTGAGTCGTCCGTCTATAGCCACATCCGATTGGCTGAAAATATTCGCCCGAAACCCCAATATCACACCATCTATCTTAAGCCCCACAGAATCCGATCAATCGTGAGAAGGCCGGCGTGGCTTGGCCGCGTGAGTCGGCCGTCCATAGCAACATCCTATTGGCTGAAAAGCTTCGCCCGAAACTCCAATATCACACCATCCATACTTAAACCCCCAGAATCCGATCAATTGTGAGACGGCCGGCGTGAGGTGGCCGGCATGAGTTGGTCGGCGTGAGTCGGCCGTCCATAACAACATCTGATAGGCTGAAAATATTCTCTCACAACTCCAATACTTGACAATTTGAGACCAAAATGCTACTTCACCACAATCAATTTATCAATAAATGGAACCGAAATGCCTCTTCATCACAATCGCATATTGGAAATGCTGGAAGTGGGAGCACTTCGAGTGACATTACATTTAAAATTACGTGTTGTTCGGCTGGAGAGAGTCTAAGCTCGAATTCGATCTTGACCCCGTCTCGATGAAGGAGATCGACAAACTGGAGTCGAAGCTGCGTGATCAGCAAGATGAATTGGAACGACAGTGTGAAAGATTGAAGCGACAGTGTGAAGAAGCGGAGGAGTGAGTGAGAAGGTTAGGTATATTTAAGTACGCGCACGACTTAGTAGATCATGTCTACAGGCAACAAAATTACCGTGTCGAGTATAACTTTAAATATTTGAAATGTCTCGTCTTCGAACATCCGCGTGCCGTCGCGCAATGTCTTGTCTGGATATGAGCAGGTTTTGCTGCGTCAGCGCGGGTCTCTGGGGTTTGTGGAGTTCGGCTTGAGAGGCCTTTAGCCAATGGCTGACATAATTGTCGAGGAATTCTGTGGCCTCCTTCACGATACCTGCCTCCCCGGAAGCGTGCACTTGAATTGAGGCTTCGGTGTCCATATCAATATTTGCCATTCAATCTGCCATTTTGTTGTATGTGCGATAGTGATGTCCCCCGGCTGGAGACACCGATATCGTCAGCAAGTACTCTTGCCTCTCGAAATAGCAGAGCCAGGTGAGGCTTGCGTGGTCGGTGATGCGTCCGGAGTTGCGAAAGCACGAGCGCGCTGCCCCCCACGACATGCAGAGGTGAATAGCCACTAGCCTTCGCTTGTCGAACCTAGTATTCAGATACGTTGTTCGTGGTCTTTGTACAACCGTAAGCCATGCTCGATACCTACAGGACGCATGCTGTGTGCGTCTGCATGTGAAGATTGACAATGACGGATCATTCTCCGCCCAGTCCAGGATTTCCTCTTATCCCCCATCGAAGAAAAGCAAGTAGAACACACCAGATAGATTGTATAGAGGCAGCTCTCGCAAGGGAGGTGGCTCATCAAAGAAGATGACGGTATCAGCAAGCTCTGACCGTACTAGATCAAACAGGAGTACGTCGTCAACCATGTAAGCCTGGTAAGTTGATCTTCGGAGCCGTGAACCGGTCGTCTAAATTCGTGCGTTGTGTACTTCCTGTGACAGAGATGCGTCTTCCAAGCGGCGGAGACGCTTATTCCAGATAGAATGTAGTGTCGTGGAAATGAGAAACTCCAGAGCTCACTGGTTGCGGGAAAGAACGCATCCTCCGCTCGAGACACATCAACGCCGAGTTCTATAGCGTATTTGATCGCATCCCACGCATAACTCGGAATAGCCGGAAGGTCCATGCCAAACCCCCAGACGTGAAGATCTTCCTCCCTCAAGTCGCCAAGCTGTTGCCACCGTTCAAGCAGATAATCCCAATGGCGCCGGGAACTTGGCAATCCCAGAATACATGATTTGATACGACCGGAATTAAAGTCGGACACGCTGGGTCGGGGCAAGATAGATCGTGGCTAGCCCAATTCCAGAGCGGGAAGCAGTTACTCTTGAGAAGATAAATCTTCTGCGCTTTCGTCGGGAAGGAGATCGTATCCTTAGGTTTTCTCTGCACTCGATCAGAGATGTCCCTGCTGCAATCACTTAAAAAGTCCGGCTTCGCCATTCGTTCGTCGCAGATGCGTTTGCCTTCCTCACTGCGTCTGCGAGCGATTATCGGTTTCAGTTATCGTTGCGGCCTCCATCTTCGACGGACAGCCCATAGGTGTACAACACGCGTGAGCGTTGGATTCCCGCCAAAGTGGACAGTAGTTCCACTTTACAGACACGTGGCAGCTTCGCAAGCAGACATATATAATACCGGAGCCACTTTTCCCGCCATACCCGTATCGAAATGCGATATCAATGTACCGTCATGTCCGAGGAGCCATTCATGATGCTGGTGGACCTTTGTCGAGTAAGCTATTAACACTCCTGACTCAACTGACCGGTAGGCGAGTGATGGAAAATTGTATAGAAGAGGAAGGCAGAAGGTCCCAAAGTGCCGACGCTTCGACATAGAGTGAGTAGCCATGTTGCGCTTGGGAAAAAACCGAATGGTATCACTCTGGGTCGGCTCCCAGCTCAGTATATCGCCAAGGTACTTGGACCCCTGGGCAAAAATCTACTCCGTTCAAGGTATATACATTGCCTCTGCGGTCCCTCAGCCATGACATGTCTGTCATCGTCGCGTGTACCATCCACCTGGGCTCAAATCGACCTGATGTCGCTACTTCCGCTCGCCTCCCAGCCCGCAGTCTTTCGTCAAGCACACGGCGGACATCAATTGTAATACTACCTTCTTCATTGTATTCAACCACGCCTCTCGATGTAAAAGAGACGGCCCTCCGGCAGACCTCTGTGACCTTTCCTTGCCGTGCATGGCGACAAGCTGAAAACCCGACAATTTTAGATCCGGTTAACCATAGCGTCGCTTGGAGTCGAGACTTCTGGTCTTGAGACCAACATGGCGTGATGTAAGCCGGGCCCCAGTCGGTTGATCCCCATAGAAATCACCTATCAGCAAATCTCTCGACGAAGCTGTAGCTGTAAACTGTCCAGAAGTGGTCGCCGCCTTTGTCATCAGTTCCGTTCGAATACACGGTACCGATATCCCACCTTGTTATATCGGTAGTGAGGCCATATGAGAGTAGACCCACGGTTGAAACCTCTTGCCATCACGGACGCCACAGACAAAACCCAGAATCAAGCCCTGCAATCGGGTTACCATGGCGGGAAATGACCAGCATTGCCGTGCTAAGTAGGTAAGTTTTGGCACCACGATGGCGCTAGCAAGTCGGGATCGTTTTTCCACCGTGTGAGTCTTTTCTCGGGCTATTACAAGTCGACTCCATAGGTATCGGATTCATTTAGACCAATTGGCACTTATCGAATCCTGTTGACTTACCAGTACACCAAGAGATCTGCAGGATTCGGTTGAAGACAGCAAGTTGAGGCCACATGTGTCCGAAGGCAGATATATTCCGCATGGTCCAGCTCAATGAATATAGACTTGTATTGATTCGTCAACAGCACTGAAGCAGCCGCAAAATCATCGAGAATCGTAGCAACAGCCAAAACGGCAGACCAATCGCGCAGGTATACCGCCGTGTCATCAGCGTAGCCCAAAACTTTGAAGTCAGTGGTTCTCCCTCAAAATGTAATAGGTACCCCGCGAATGTCATCCCTCTCCTGAATCATTTGATAGACACTATCCAAGGCGAGTATAAAATGAAGAGGGTGCAAGAAAGAACACTTTCCGGATGCCACAGTGAACTTCACGTCGACTCGAACGGCACCATTCACAATAAATCGACAAGTCGTATCGCGGTGTAATGCCGCTACGATTGACGCGAATTTGAGAGAAAAGACAAACCAGGTCAGTATTGAAAATAGAAACGGACGTTGAAAAGTGTAGTATGTCTTGGCGAAATTTTGAAGCAAGACAATTGCTCCGTGTAGATTGCTGTCAGCACTTCCGCTTTGCGTACCGCCGAAAAAATGTCAAGAGCTATATGAATCAACCGCAGCGAGACAAAACCAACTTGAGATGGCAGAACGATACGCGACAACATCGGCCTAACCTGAAATGAAATGATCTTTTTAAGCAACTTGTAGTTGCTGTTGAGCAGCGCGATCGGGAGATGATCAAGCGGCAAGGCGGAAGCCGCCGTTTTCTTCAGACAATGAATGTTCGCTTCGTCAAACGACGCCGTCAACACTCTCTAATCTAGCCATCTAGTGTACATTGTTGTGAGAATTGGTGCGAGCGCTTCTGCGTAATCGCGGTAAAATGTGTTGCTAATTTCATCCGGTCCCGCAGCTTTCCCACGTTTCAGCCTCTTCAAGGTCACACACACATCGTCTGAAGATATGGATGACGTCACAGTAGAGTCATCAACCCGGTCCGGTCGGGAGGATTGGTCAAGAAATGCCTCTGTGGCATCTGGGCGATCTAAATAATGAGTCAAAGATGCCCCCATCCGTCTGCCATTTCATCAGCCAGCTCCAGCGACCTATTAGGCCCGTATGGAGCTTAGATGCCCAACGAAACGATGGCGTTGTCCTGAATTTTGTAAACCCGCGCGTAGAAACGACGAGAGTCACGCCTGGAGAGTACGTGTTCTGGACAAGAAGTTGATCTTCCTTGGTCCTTAGCCATAATCGTCGACACTCCACAACGTTTCGCCGAAGTGGCGCAGAAGTATCGGCGGGGCTCGGTTGGTCACATACCGCTTGAGTACACGCCAGTGAGGTAGCCGATGAGCGCGCATCCGACAGCGCCGCATTCAGACGGACATAGAGGCGCTTCAGCCGCTGTCTGGAGCTGCTTTTCAAATTTTGGCGGGCTGTCTTGGTAGTCTCCAAAAGAACTTTGCGTACCTGATCTTCCATCCATCCCACAAGTCGGCCAATCGTCAGGATGTACGAGCGTCTGACATCGTAACAGAATTGGACTTGTCAACTTCAATCTGTGCCACCTCAATGGCCGCAAAAATGGCGCTGGTCGCGGTCGTTTGTTAAAATCCCGGGCTTGGATATACCCGCCGTGGCTTATGTACGTGCACAACATGACGTGGATCCCCAATCCGTACACTAATTCCATTGTGGTCGGCTCGCTGGTCCAGGTACATACTGATCGACGTCTCGAATCCAATCAGCATGAGGAGCGCTCACGTACCACCGATCAAGTCAAGTACTTGATGATCCACTGCCAGGAAAAGTGTAGAAATAGGTTTGCGCCGCTGCATGAACGGCTGATATGGTCCTCTCTTATTCCGCTCGCTCCATGTCATCTTCGAGAACATCGCAAAGGTGTTCCCACTCAAGAAGCGACTAAGTACGCAAACGAATCAAATTTGACACGTGGAAGAGTTTATTTTTCCTACTGATGAACACTGGCGACGGTGGTGTGCCAATGGGCGATGTCCCCCATTTCCTGTGCAACAAGATGCACATATGCAGGGGAAGCACGTGCCTGGTCCCGAACCTTCGGCGGCTCTGCGGGTCTCTTTCGCGGCTACGGTCAACGGCTTGGACCACCGCCATTGCTCCAGCGTACTTAATGACCCGGCGTACCTGACGGAGTCCTCGCTCCTAACGGAATCCTCGCACTCAAAGGACCCAGAGGAAAAAAACAACTACGGCGACCGAAAAGACCCCGCTGACCCACCACATATCCTCCGGCGGGGGGCCGTGGATCGCAAGACCGACGTGCTGTACTGGTGCGCACTGCCATGAGACCATGGATCCGTAAGGCGGATGACGATATGCATCCAATGATTCCACTTGAGGGGGCGCATACAGCATGGATGATGGGTGGCATTGTACTCCCGTCGCCGCCCGGATTCTTGGTATGCACGCACCCGAGAGCCACGTGGGTTGCCATGCTAGATTTCTTCGAAGAATACCCGGAAGGAAATATCATTGCGGTGGTGCCACCTTCCGTCTGAATGCCTCCACATATTGCGGAGAAGACGTTGCTCGTGCAACTGTTGGAACACCGCGCAGAGGGGACGGCTTCCGATCCATTGAGTCGGGATATATTTAAGGGAGCGAAGCGAACGTGCTACGATTCGAGCTCGAGACGCCTCACGTTCGTCCTGCCGGACCAGGAGGCAGCGGCGAGCTGGCATGGATAGTGCGTATCCTTTCGAGGTACTCGCCATCAGCTCTTGACCAGCAACTCTGAAGAGGGATGACATTGCTACGTCATCTACATCCAATGCTACGTCTACTCGCACCGTATTGCAGTACCAAGTAAGAATGTTGGTTCATGGCTTGACCTCGGGCACAGTTTAAGCAATTTTATCGTCGAGTTTGTCATGCTCGGTGACGTCGGTGGTTCGGGGGAGCCTAAATGGATCAGAACGGTACGATTCCAATTTTTTCGTCGCCACGTTTGATTCCGCTTCTTGCACGAAGAGGTCAAGTTGGTGACGCACACTCAAACGATTGACACAACGCTGATCCTCCATCATCACCGACATTTTCAACGAGTCCCGTGTTTTTCGTGCTATTTGCCGTACCATTCAAGTGTGAAATGCGCAGCTCGCAAGGGCGCTATCTTGTCCGAACACCATCGCATGTTCACTGGCACGCACCAAGAGGCAAAGAAAGTCATTATCTTGACTTTCAAGCTCCTTTATGTGTCTAGGTTCCTGCAGCATGTCGCCGGACAGGCAGCAAAGCTAGCAGCGACACGGCCAAGATGAAGAAGGATGCTTGCAACGCAACACTGTTGGCCATGGTGTCCCGTTATTCTTCAAGATACGAGCCAAGGGAAGATGCATCCCCCTATTCTTCCCGTGACCATCCAGGGACAAGCGGAGGTTCCGCAAGCGCAGCTGGTCCTACCTACACCGGGTGGTTTGACCCAGGTGCGAACAAGAAAAAGCGTGGATTCGCGGCCCAGCGCAGCTGGTCTACCTACACCGGGTGGTTTGACCCAGGTGCGAACAAGAAAAAGAGTGGATTCGCGGCCCAGCGCAGCTTCATCTAGTCAGGCGGCGCCTTCTACTGTTGCACCTCCTTGACGCCCGCAGTCAAAAGCCGCCAAAGCTACTAGCAAAGCAAGCAAGGCGGCGGCAACTTCCGTCAAGAAGAACAGAACGAACTCAGACAGAGTGTCTACAAGCACAACATATTCGAACAAGGAAACAGTTCCTACGGACAAAAACGAACCCGTGGCCAAAAAATTCCGAGACATCATTTGCTCCTGCCAAGGCGGCTAAGCAGCGTTCACAGGCGGTTGACGAACTGGACCGCCTCATTGGAGGTGATCGCACGGCATTCACGGCAGAGCAGGCAGTGGACACTTCTGCAGTTCCTTCGAAGGCTGCGCTACAATCCAAGGAAAAAGCTTTAGCGTTGGATAAATCTCAGGGGGAAGACGCGCGACGTAGAGCTGAAACTGACTTCTACCGCCGCGTAGAAGAAGATCGACGCCGAAAACAAGAAGACCTTCTTTTCCAAGGCTCACGATCATGAACTGGAGTTGGATATTGATTTTGAAGCTTCAGGGCTTGACCAACATACTGCTATCGATTATTCGGACGGATAATTGCCGAAGTTGGAGTACGCATATCGTATCGCCGGTGCAGCGGCTTACAGAGCGAAGACAGCAGCAGAGAATGCCACGAACACATTACACAAACTGACTCGCCATTTGGCCAAGATTACTCCAAAAGGGCCGCTCGATTTCGAGGCTGCTGTCATGCGCATGGTCTCACCGCCGTGCGAGATGTCTGCTGTGACGGCTGAGAAAATTGGGGAGAGGAGTCGTGCAACGATTCAGCGATTGTTATCAACGTATGTGTGCCGCAATCGGGGCATGCCTATCGCGACATCCAAGGCCACACCTAGTGCGGTGTCATCTGTGTTCCGGATCCATTGGACATGCCACCAGCAAACTCTCAGGACCAGGACACCGTGAACTCTCATGATCTCGACGTAAATATGGCGTACAGCACCTTTACGTTTTTGACTACTATGAAGATGGATGATATTGGTGGAGGGGATGTAACGACTCCCTCATGTGCCGTTAGTGTTCCTATTTCAGTGGAGCTAGCGAAAGGCTATAGAAGACGAGCTTAAGGCCTCTTCAGAAACCATAGATGATCCAAACATGGGCACCTACGATCGCTGGACACGACCCAGTGGCGCTCAGGAGACAATAAGTATCCGGGAGGAAATCAGATCCCCGTTGGATCTCATCCGCACTCAATATCCTCACGAAAAGACGTTACGGGCAGCCAAAGTGCACAAGGTTCCTGCCACCGCCTCAGCTTCAGTAGCAGCAGCCGCAGTGCCGGAGAGCAAGAAACAAATTTTGGCAAACACTTCTGCAACTCGGAAGTGGGTGTCCGAGCGTAAAGTGGGGACAGCGGTACCTCTACATTGCCGGCTGGTGCAAAGGGCCAATCAGCGTGGATTACTTCTTGTGCGTTGGAACTGGCGAAGCTTGTCAGTTCACTGCCGTACACGGTGGCTTACGTCGCCTCGATGTCGAGGGACAACTTTCTTGCCTTTGGACATTCGACCAACAGCGAGTCCCAACCGTCTGTGATACTCCAACATACCACCCACGGCGATAAAGAACTGCGAGAGGTGTGTACGGGCTGGGCTGCAACGGCAGACGGTCAATCCATTGGAAGACCACGGACAGTATACAACGCTGGAGAAATTTCAATAAACTACAGCCGGAGTTTCTGTGCGCGACTGTTTCGAAACCGCTGTCGGACTTAGATCATTGGGTCGTCCTCAATGTCCTGCGTGTGTTGCTACCACAGCTTTCAAATGTCGCAGATTATACAAAGGTGGTGATGACACAGTCCGAAGAGGTACTATAATACTTCTCCGAAGATGTGCGCGCGGCTTTCGGCAGCATTCTATACAAGCCTGACAACTGGAAGCCGGCACTTGAACTTATTGCCCGCGATGGTCAAATGCTGGATCGTCAGTTATAAGGGCACCTCGGCGGCGCAAGAGTCTCCTTGTACAGGGGATACGAATACAAGTCCCTATTCTCCAAATATTCTTGCGCAACATCGGTCTCCTGCCAGGGTTGCGTTTCCTTCCATTCTCCCTCCAACGGCTTGCTCACCTTGCCGTCGTCGTAGGAGGATGTTGAAGACTTCTTAAACGCCGCCCAAAAACATCATCGGTCTCCATTCGCAAAATGTAGCGGCATTTCCCAAACATCCGGAATGGTGTGCAGCATGTTTGGCCATTTTAGGCAGCGATAATCGCGAGGAGCCATCAACTTGGCCCTATTACAAGAAACGCGGGTCTCTGTTGGTGAAGGATCAAGCTTGAACAAGTTTTACAACTCCACATGGGGTTTCGTGAACAAATTCGGACGCACATTGTGGACCGAGTCAGACGAAGCGCGTGGAAGGGTTGCGATTTTATTAAATCCGTACTCGTCGACAAATGAAATGGAACTGTGGCATGAGGCAAAGTGGACACTGCACTAGATGGCTGTTCATATTACTATACGAGGACAAACCATTCTCGTTGTCAACGTGCATTCCCCGAGTGGTAAGGCTGAACGGGAGACGTTTTTTGGTATGCTTCGACATCAGCTACTGGAAGACGACGGACCTCTGTTCGTGGGTGGTGATTTCAACTGCACGTTGGTGCCTCGACTTGACCGTTCTTACGTCTCACCTCCCGGCAGACATGATTACGTGGCGCTATGAAGGCAAATAAGGAAGTGTGAAGAAGTGGAGGAACGGCATCATGGAGAATTGAAGCGATAGTGTAAAGAATTGGAACGAATTCGTGGGGATCGGCAAGATGAATTTCAACGAAACCGTGATGAATTGTTGGAACGAAATCGTGGAGGAATTAGCCCCCAAATTGAACTTAACGCTTCGACTAAACTCAATACGTCCAACTTAACGTGGTACGATATCAAATCGGCTACCTTTGCTGCTAACAAAAAAACTGAGGAGGTGTCTACTCGATGTCCTGGTATTTACATCATTGTTGCAGTGGTAAAGGTTTCAGCTTCTTTGCAGAGCAGGTCGGTTACACTGTGAAGAATGAAACGATCCTTCAATGCGCTAATGTCGCTTATGATTACGATCAAAATACTAAATATTGTTGGATATCATTAAGTACGGCTATTTGCTTGGAAGCAAAACGATTGCTTGGCAGTCCGATGCAGTTGCAGCGTCCCACAGGCTTTTCTCTCAATTGTTCGTCTTGGAAGTTGTTAAAACGCGACGTAGCCTATAGGTACAACACTAAAGCCGAGAGCACTTGCCTTATTTTTTCTGTGAAGTTCTTAGTATATGAATACCGAACATGTCTATAAAGAAGGCTTTAACAACAGAAGAATGGTTTCCATTTGAATTGACGGTTGCGCCATGGCTACAACGTGTTTGCTTGCTGCTGTTGAAATGTCCCTTTTTTCATTTACTTGAGAATTTTTTTTTTAGGAAACTTGAGTCGTAAATGTCGATGATAACCTTGAATATACTTCGTTCTGCTTTTTTGATTATTTTTGCTGTCAAGCATCCGTTCTTGATCAAAACAACACTTCAAGAGCGTTCGAGCGTAGTATTCAACTCAGGGACTTGTTCAATAAGATGTGTATTAAGACGTGATTATATATCCTAACTTGCGCATCATCAGACAAAATGTTGTAAACTATTGCGATACTACTCTAACTATGTAGTATCGCAATATGTTCAAATATTTTATGTCAGTTATAAAACTATGTAACAAACACTAATTATACTTAGTGCCTACAGAAAAATAACAAAAACCGATATAATTGTGGGGGAGAGTATAGTAGATTTTGGGGTCAACTGTTCTGAACATGGACAGGACATCCGGATCAGACGCGACGCTTGGTACAGGTACGTGGTGGTAAGCGACGGACGAGTGATATATCAGGTTGGTAGGTCGATGATGAATATCAGGGTGGGTATAGTTGATTAGTCGAAAATAGGTAATTGGTTGATTTTAGGATATAAGCAATAATAGAGTTCTCCTTTTGCGTCCGATCATCAAGATAATCGATTGGGACGGCGTGATCACCTCTCTCCTCCCTTTCATTGCATACGCACCCTTACACGTCCCGGGCGGGAGCACATAGTGCACTTTTTGGCCCACCGGCAGACGTAAGGTTCCACAGAACTCACCCTCAACTCCACCCGCTGTGTCAGCAGCTTTGTTTGGAAAGGTTACTGGGAACGTGATCGAGACGAGTGTTCTCACCACGTCACCATTGTTTTGCATCTATCCTCTACAAGTTCGGCTGATTTAAGCGCCCCTTGGCAACTCTAGAGTGTTTTTTGTGAAATCCGTCGATCTGAACATAGAAATTGCATATCGAACCCTTCCTCTTAAGTTTAGGCTAGGAATACATAATATATCGGGCATTTCCTTAGCGATCCAGGATTAAGAGGCTCAGTGATCAATTGGTGAAGACTTCCACCACGTGATCAAGTACCCCTTCGCTTACTACCACTAGATCGACACCGTTGATCTGCGATCATCGATCTGTAATCCAAGACCCGCAATCTCGCCAATTCGTACAAGATTAACTAGATTGATCTGCGATCAGCGATAATCGATCTGCGATCATCGATCTTCGACCCCCAGGTTTTCCCCGGGATCTCGAATTCCACAAGATCGACTGGGTCGATCTGCGAACATCTATATGCGATCTTCGACCCCCAGTTTTTCTCGGGATCTCGAATCCGCGATTTTTGCACCAGATCGACACCTGTCTATCTGCTACGAATTCACTCGATCTGCATCGGAATTGCACTGATCTACGTCCCAGTCACCTGGAGAGCGACCCACACCTAAACCTTCGGGTACACAAAGTGAGCAAGACATAGGCCTGTCACAGGACAACCGGAGGACCCCCTTCGTTAGTCGGTAGTCCGGGATCTGTGGGAACGACTGTCCGAGCCTCAAAATTTGGCCAGCCGCTCCACTACAATGGTGCTCGTGCCCGGATCTATGGGCGACTCGGGATATCACCGCGATTCCCTGCAATATGACGCTGACACGGTCGTGAAGACGTAAGCGGAAGCAGAGGTGAAGATTAAAGTGGAAAAGGAGGAGGAAGGCAATTCGCCGTCGCCACTTCTGAAGAAGAAATTAAATGCTGATAATCAGGACCTCGGGAGGTATTCTGATGACATAAAGGAGGAAAAGCCTCTATCACCTCCCAAAGCTCCTTCAGGAGCCCCTGCGATTCACAACTTGCGTTGTGATCCGCCTATTGCGTATGTATATGATGATATGGATTGGAAGACGGTGGTGAAGTACTACGACCCGGACCAACCGAAGGCGTTGCTGAAGGCGCCTGGTTCGGAGAGCGACGAAAGTCGATCAAGTATGGCGCCATCAGAATCCAATCTGGCGAGGACATTTTATATAAAGGAACTGAATAATTTCTTATTGATGGATTTTATCATGAGCCTCCTCAAGGTCACGATCAGCGGAAAGCTGAATGGACCAGTCGATCAACCAGTGACGGATGGGAAGGACAAGATTCAGCTTGTGTTAGGGATGACGCGCATGATCAAGCAAGTTTGTCTGACGACAGTCGCCTACGATGCTGAAGAAGTGTTCGATCTCGACCCTAAATATGTTGCGACCACTACCCAGCGGGTGTTTGATCTGTTGGTGCCTATAGTGGGTCGATCTGCTAAGGTGGAACCCTCTCCCACTCCGTTGACAATCGAAGCGGGTCGGTCGATCAACGTGGCACAACACACGGGATCATCCCGCTATGAATCTTCTCCTTCCGAGTGCGATGTGTCTGAAGTGGATTCGAGCAGTGCTGATAGTGTTGAACCCATGATTACCCGGATGACGATCTGCCAGAAGTTGTCGGCCGTGAAGAAGGAACCTCGATCAGCCCAGGCAGAAGATGATCGGTCACAACAGGACCCACGGCTGCAAGCGATTTTAATGCGGCTATGGGGCGATTTTTGGCTGAAGAAAGAGGCAAGGCGACACTTGAAGTTGTACGCATTAAAATTCACCAGACAAAGCCAGGAAGAGCGGTGACGGCTAAGGATGTTGACATGGAGTCTGTGTATTTGCTCCATGGTCAACTATCCCAGCTGGATTATCACGCGACACCTGAAGTTGTACGCATGAAAATTCACCAGACAAAGCCAGGAAGAGCGGTGACGGCTAAGGCTGTTGACATGGAGTCTGTGTATTTGCTCCATGATCAGCTATCCCAGCTGGATTATCACGATCCAGATGAGCCGATCACTCTGCGTCGATCAGCAACGGTTGCGTTGGCGTACACTGGAGTGCCTGATCAACAGCTGATTCCCACGATCAGTATCTCTGCGATCAGTGATCTGAAGGAGTTCTCGGGGAAAGAAGTAAATAAAGATCAAGCGCGAAATTGGATCAGTCGCCTTAAATCAGCATTTATGCGTGATCAAGCCCCTGATCATGAAAAGTATTCGATCATGGGTGATCTGCTTAAATAACCGGCGCGCAATTGGCATCGCCAGCTGAGAAGATCCACTCGTGGAAACTGGAAAAGTATTGTCGAAGAGTTTAAAACTCAGTACTGTGGAAGTGGTCAATCGGCATCTTGCCAATATTACTACACGAAGCCGCGATCTGATGAAACTCCTATTGAGTATCTTCACCGGTTGAATTTGGCAGGAATTCGAGCCAAGTTGTCGATCAAGGAAGGTCCGCCTACGATCTTACGTGAACATTTGCAGCATTTTCTTGACACGTTGAATAATTGAGAATTCGCTGATCAACTGGCACTTTTGCGTTTAGAGAATTTTACGGAGTTGGAAAAGAAGCTGAAGGCTTATGCGCGCAATAAGTCGTGCCAGCCTAAGGCGGCGGTAGGCACTAGCCGATTCCGTCAGAAATTTGGCGATGCTCGATCATCTGACCCAGCGCGGAAGCCTAAAGCAGTGCGCGCGATCAAGATGATGTCTGGGAGTGAGGAATCAAGTTCAGATGACAGTGGCAGTGATGGTGATCAGCGTCGTTACATGATTACTGCTATGCGTGATCAACCAGCGACGCACGATCAACCTAGTGAGCCTCGATCTGGCATGCGAAGTGAACCAAGTGCAGTTGATCAAGGGGTGACGACGAATTGCAGTCATTGTGGATCGATCAAGCATGACAATTTACGTTGCTGGAAGCGCCTGACTTATCTGAAGTGTGGCAAGAAGGGCCACCCGACTGATCACTTCTTGTATGCCTGCCGAGCATGTGGCGAAATTCATGATGCGAGCAAGTTCCCTATGGAGAAATTTTACAATCGCATTCGCGAGTGGTACAACCCTACCAAGCATGCCGGAATATTGCCCAAGGAAGCAGAGGACATGCTAAACTAGGACGCTCGCCAAGTTTGAATCTGTTACGAGACGAGCGTTCTAGTTTGTGTATTTTTGAGTATGTGGATAAGAAGGCTGATCGAGCAGAAGAAAAGGATAATGAAAAATGTGATCAGCCTGATTTACCACGTTTGGCTAATTTCCGTATTGATGAGTTTTCCCGGTCCCCGGTGATCATGGAATTTGATCTAATTCCGGGGGAGTCACCTGGATATCGGAAGTACCACTCGCACAAGAAATGGTTCAAACAATTCAAGGCGAGATGTAAAATTAATAACGAACGTGCCACGTTGTTATTTGATTCTGGTGCAGAAGTGTCGATCATCGACTCAACCTTTTCTTGTAAGGTGGGTTGTCAGATCGACACGAGCCAAACACAAGAATGTGTTGGTATCGGAAAAAGTGCATACCTCACAGAAGGGAGTACTAGAACCAGGGTGACGTTAGAGGGCTATTTGTTTTATTACTTCCATGCATCGGTGGGAAAACTCGTTGGTCAAGATGTTATATTGGGAATGGATTTTATGATCCCAGCTGGGGGCGGATTGGACGTCTCCCAAGGCGCACTAAGTATGCCTGATGAAGTTATCATCCCATTTAAAGGGCTTCGGCAGTTGTATGGATCAAGTGAAAACTTTATGAAACTTGATCAGTATGAGCAGATCCCAGTAGGTCGATCTGCTGATGTTCGGATTCGTGATCAACGATCTCGGAAGTTATGGCGAGAAAAAAAGAGTATCCTGTTCCTCAAGGATTTTGGTACGACCTACGAACTCGATCACGGCATCTGTGGCATTAGTAACCGGAAGATCGCAGAAGGTATAAGAAGTGCAAGAGAAGTGCGATCTGGAACCGAGTGATAGGAGTCCGACGATCTGTTGCAAGAGATGAACCTGATCAAGATATGCGTTAGCACCCCGTCTCAGTCGATCATAGTGAATTTGGTGATTCCTACCGATGATCAAGTTCGCTACCATGAAGGTGGAGATTTATTCGTGGAAGAGTTGGAGAAACAGCTTGTCACGCTTCCTGAGGTGTCAGCAAGTACCGAAAAAGTCACCAAGGACGATCTGCAAGTCGGGGAACCAATCATCAACACAGCAGAGGAAATTGCTCAGCTTCGAGATATAATTTGGGCGAAGAAACATCTGTTGATCGGGAAAGGAAAGGCGTTGCCTCCTGCTGCACGTGGAGTTTTTTGTGACATTGACGTAGACAATGCGCGCCCGATAGCTCAAAAGTGTCGGAAGGTCGCTCCACAATTTTTGCGAGAAGTTGTTAGCCTTGATCAAGGGGATTTTGGCAATGATGATCATCTAACCATCTACTTCACCCTGGGCATCACCTATAGTGATCACGTGAAGAAGAATGAGGTTGATATTCTATTAAGTATCGATTATCGCGCGGTGAGTCAACTCACGCGCCTGATGGTGTACCCAATGCCTTTGATCTCTGATCTGCTCGAAGATTTGGATAAGGCGTTGTGGTTTTGCTCATTGGATATGGCAACTGCTTTTTTGGTCGTGTCGATGAACGATCGAGCACGTCAGATTTCGGCTTTTGCTACCCCGTTTGGATTGTTTGAATGGAATCGGATGCCCTTTGGCCTAAAGAATGCTCCGCAGATCTACCAGCGGTTGGTCGATAATGCATTGTATGGGTATCTCAAGGTTAAAGACGGTGCCGATACAACCAACTCAACTGATGTTTTTACTACGGGAGAGCCTGATCAAGAGCAAGACCCGTCTGTGTTGCAACGACGATCATATATCGATAATATTTTGATCCCTACACCTATATGGACGATCTTGTCTGATAATGTGCGGAATGTATTGGAAAAGTGCGATCAGTGGAACTTGTCGATCAGCGTGTCTAAATCGTACTGGCGGCGAAGTGAAGCTCCTTATTTAGGACATCACGACTCTAGCCGTGGTTTAGAAATAAATCAGAAGAATTTGGATGATATGATCGATTTGCCTTTCCCTGGCACTTTGCGTGCTATGCAATCGTTTTTGGGGAGTCTGAATTATTATCGTAGATTTATTGAAGACTTCGCGATCTATACTGCTGTACTCTATGAGTTACGAGAAACGGACTATCATGAATTAAAGGGTCGATCATCGATCAATGAGAGTCCGGATCGCGAAGATGATCTATTGATCAGGGCGCAAGTGGCATTCAGTATGCTGAAGGAGAAGATCCCGCCAGCTCCAACCCTACGCCATTTCGATCAAGCCTAAACACCTGTAATCGTGGTTTACGCTAGCAAGTGGGCAGTGTCTGCCGCGCTAGTGCAAGAGCATGATCAAATATATTGACCCGTTGCATTCGCGAGCCGGACACTGAAGAGCTGTGAGCTGAATTACAGCCCCGTCAAAAAGGAAGTTTTGGCTCTTCTGCGAATTCTGGACGTCTATTTCACGATGTTGGTCAGAAAGGCAATTACTGTCCTGTCACGACGGTCTACGTTGAAGTCGTTATTACATCCAATGGGCAAGACGGACGATTGGGGAAATGGTCCGCGATCTTGTCACAAGGGACTTGGAGATCAAGAATGCGTCCATGGAGAATAGGAGGTACTAGGGTCGTTAGAAGTATCACCCCCGCACCAAAATTGATGAAGCCCTGATCGCGATCGCACCGAAAAAGCAACATCGGCAGATGATTGAAGTACCACCTCCAACGGTTGAGAAAGGCGAAGATCTATACGTGATCAGTTTCGATGGATCTGCTAGTGTTAAGCGATGTGTTGGTGCGTTTGGTGCTATTTTGTGGAAATTGCCGGAGTGGAAAATTATGATCGCGGTTACTGATCATGCACCTAACATCACTTTGAATGAAGCCGATTATCATGGATTGCTTTTAAGTTTGGATCTACGGTCGCTATATCCCAAAGGAAGGGTGATCGTGTGTGGAGACTCGAATTTGGTGATCAGGCAAATGCGTGGCGAAAATGAGTGCAAAGCCCCGCGACTGCAAGTATTGCAGCACCGTGCCCTTAAACTCCTTCGTGAATATCCTGATCACGATCTGCTGCACGTTAAAAGAGAGTGGAATAAGAGTGCCGATCACATCACCAGTACGACCATGCGGGATGGAACACGATGTGAGATTGTCGATGATCACCAACTGGAAGAATTAGTTGATCTCAACAGAACCTCTGAGGTACTCACTTGGAAGAAAGATCCAACTGTCCCGCAAGTGCTGGTGACGACGCGATCACGTAACTTCCGTGAAACGCGGCTGTCAACATGGCCCAAAGTATCCATAGAAGGGATAAGGGCGGAACGTGTTAAAAAGGCGCAAGACGAAGAGAAGTGGATCTGTGATTTGCGGTGTTACTGGCATGGAAACGTTTCAAAATTGAGCATAGACGATGTGAAAGATTGCGAATCGCCGAAAACTATGGTATTGATGATCAAGGGTTGTTGATCTACTGTGGAAGTATGACTAAAGGAGAAACAAGCGGTGATCAAGGTGATCAAGATGATCGACACTCTTTGATCAAGCTGGTTTTACCTGAGACCCTTACATTTGGATGTCCTCCACCATTATGATGTGAGTTTGGAAGGAGGACATCAGGGTAGAGGGCGTACGTATCTGCGGATCAGGCGAAATTTTCATTGGCGTGGTTTATTTCGCACCGTGAAACGATTTGTGAGGCAATGCGTAAATTGTGAGACGGGGAAGCGCCAACCTACGATCAAGGGTATGTCTCCGGGAAACATTGAACCTACGTACCCATTTCAAGTGATAGCTATGGATCATATACCGTCGTTTCCCCGATCAACTGATGGGCATACGGAATTGCTGATCTGGACTGATCTGTTTACGGGTATGGTGATCGCGAAAGCTGAACCATCTCGTACAGCACAGAAAGTCACCGAGAATTACAGAGAGTGTGTATTTCGTCGACTTGGAGCTAGTGAGGTGATCAGGCATGATCGAGAACCCGGTTTTATGTCCGAAGTATTTCGTGCGTTCAACAAGATCGTGGGAAAATGACAGAATGCCACTATGGCGTACCGTCCACAAGCGAACGGCAAGGCGGAATGAATGGTGCAAACAATCACACGAGCGATCAAGATGTATGTATCAGATGTAGGTCAGAAAGACTAATGTTACGCCCGTGATCAAGTGAGTACTCGATTACACCAAGCCATGGCTGATCGAGCTGAAAAGCATAATGATCAAGTGTCACCGCACAAGATCGAAGCCGGATAGAGGGTTTGGTTATACCTCGATCGGAGAAAGAAGGGTTCGCAAAGAAACTGGCGCATATGTGGCATGGACCTTTCAGAGTAGATGAGGTGATCGGTGATCATGTTGCAAGATTGATTACGGCCGGCACCGACTTTCGCAAAATTCCTGTGGTACACCTATCCAAGTTGAAATTGGTCAAAGAATTCCCAGATCAACCTACTGCTGTGCTAGCAGCTGGGGTGGAAGATCGTTTTGATTTCGATGAAGTTTTACTACCCGAAGACAGCGTGGAAAAGGACCCTAGAGCCGGACGAAGTTAAAGTAGATTGCATTGTGGTGAAGTGTACCACAAATTTGGTCACTTTTGGTCAAGGCAGTTGGTCGAGTTTCCGATTGGTCTAAACAAGGGG
>CM047589.1:8227295-8240830 GCA_026184515.1 Peronosclerospora sorghi | reverse complement strand
TGAGATGAACTTAAGTGAATCGGACCAAGTGTCTTTGGATGATGACCGGTCGTCTGCCAGCAGCGGACGATCGGACCAGATTTCGAATGGAGGTCCGCGGGGTACCCCCCCCCCCCGTAAGTTGGAAGGCTGGGCACGATGGTGGTGGTCAGGTTGTCGATACAAATGTATTCGATTTCAAACTTGATTCCACCACAGCATCACCGATGTCCGATCTGGTCGAAAGACTAGGTATGGCAGAACGTTACGCGAATTTCAAGTCTACTAGAAGGGTTATGATGAGCCGTCATGGGTAAAAAGACGAGGCAGATCTGAATTGTGATGCTCGGATCAAAGATTTCGAAAGGAAGATGATTAAAAACATCGGTTAGACGTGATGCAAGTGAATGAAGAGTCCATTTAACGCATGTTAGACGTATTGACAATGAAATTATGACTGACGAACCCTCGATTGGAGAAGATCGATTGATGAACTCAAGATTAATGGAAAAGTGACGATTGACTTGAAGTGGTGAATGTACGATGGATATTGCAAGATATGGTAATGGAGCAACGGCAGATGATCCGATAGAAGATCGATTAATGTATATGCATGAAAAGTGACGAAGCAACAATTGGGAATGGTATGATCAAGAATGTTTATTGACTGAGGAAGAAGTGATCGACCAGCTAGCCTGATCCATAAAACTAACGGCGAAGTCAAGGGATGTGATGGCCGGGATGATCATCAAGGGAAAGGCGATACTGGATCCACCAAGGTTCCTCGGCGTCAACTTCACGTATAGCATCCTGCAAGATCCGAGGTGGTGGATCTGATACGTACCCTGGGTAACATGATCCACCATCAGCTGGAGTATACTTCAAGGGGCGGTTCCGGGCGCAGTGCGAGATCGACGGGTCCAGAAAAATGTCAAGATCGCATACTCCGTCGATCATGCCCCGAAACACAAACGCCACCAGCTTCTTCCACAATGCTCCGGCACGACTCCTGCGCTGACGTCGACCCTCGTAGTAATCACGGAAGAAGGGGTCGCGCTCCCTGAGGTCCCGATCTATTGGAAAATGATGAGTCGACTCCCAGAGCGCTTGTGCATGATGGTCCAGGAATGTCTGGTGCCTCGCTTTGAAGTCAGAAAACCAGTCGACCGAGCGGAAGGAGATGGGTGGAAGCATCTGTTTGAAGAATTCACAGGGTCGTCGTGCATACAGCAGCTCCACCTCCGACTGGGTGATCAGGTGATTACACCACTGATCAGTCACAGGGGCTTCCATGGCAGCTAGAAACAACCATCCCATGGGGCGTGTCAAGTAATCTGAGACCACGCGTGTTAAGACGTTACCCATATCGAAGTTGTTAAGTTGATCTGGGGTCCACGGCAATATGTCCACATCTTGCGCACCACAAGGAACCAAGATCAGCAACTTGTATGCACCCGTGCGAGGCAAGAGAAACCCATCAGAGTCTTTATCGAGCGAATCTTCACTCTCGAGCTCGCTGATCAGGGGGCTGGACAAATTATGCGTGCTGATCGATGGAGGAGAACCGCCTTAATCATCATCCGGCTGATTGGGACTAAACAGACGATCATCATCCAACGATCCATTCTCCTCTGAAATTGGTGGAACTCGACGTTGCGGACCTTGGACCGAGGGGTAGATCGTGAACGCTGAGCACGTCTCTTGAGCGAAGAAGCGGGCCGAATGAATGAATCTTTTGGTGAATCGCCCTGAAGATCAGCAGACGAGCTTGCGGCCTGATCAGGATCTGCACAAGGGGCGCCTGCACTCGGGTCGATCTTCATGTGTAACGCCGTACCATCCAAAATGGATTGGATGTGTGAGTGTTGCAAACGCAATTGCGTAGCTTCGTCCTGAGCTCGTTGTAACCCGTCCCGCAGTGCGTCACGATCTGCGGATACCGACTGAAGATCACGTAGCTGGGAAGCTTGGTGACTGAGGCGGCGCCGTGCGGTCGAAAGTTCCGCCTAAAACTTGGAATTCTGGGCACGCAGATGCTTCAGCTCTGCCTTGCTGATCGACACCTCATCGAGGCGCGCAGATAGCTGGCTAGGGAAGTGACAAATTCATCCATCTTCACAAGATTAGCTTCATTGTCCGCCCGTATGCGATCACGTTGGTTTTTGTTCTTGCTTTCCATGGATGTGAGCTTGATCACCCTCTCGGTCAAGCGCTTGTTTTTCGAGATGGCATGATCGCACTCTCGCTGAATCAAGCCCAAGTGTTGACGGAGCTGATCGATCGTTGCTCGATCTTGGAGTGCCGGCACCCGTGCGATCTCGATATTATCCTAGTTGAGCTCCACCTCAAGGCATGAGATCTCCTGCGCCTGATCATCGATGGTATCCGCCTGGACCGATAGCCGATAACGATCTGGATCATGACCACCCTCCAGATCGCGGATCCGACCGCGTTGTTCTGACATGTTTTCCTCGGCAGTCTTCAAACTGGCCTGGATATCGTTGACAGTCGCACGGACGTGATCGCGCAAAGGCGAAGCCTTTTCATTGAACCACTTGATATGCTGCTCGCGATCAGCAAGTTTTCGGGTAACGCGTACGTGTGACTTCCGAAGCATCGTGACGGAGTCTTCAAGCACCCTGTGAAGTGGTTGAATGAGCCGATGACGGAGTGCATCTGGGAGCGAGAGCGTTACCTAAAGCATGTTGCGCATTGGCAGCGATTGATTAAGGAGTTGCGGGAAATGCGACGTGCCAAGCGCAATTCAACGCTGGGGGAATGTCAGCTCCAACCCCTTTTTTAATTGTTTTGTCCAACAAGGTGCTTTAAAAGAAGCAGATGGTCAAGGCCGAGGCCAACAGGAGACCCAAGAATCTGGGGTGGCTAGGCAGGCTGGGGAAGCAAGCATCAAAGGGCAAGGTCCAGTTATAAAGCGTGCTGGCCACCAGATGACGAGGCGCTCTGCCGTCCAGATGAAGCCAGCTTCTGTCGCGCATCGTCATTGCACGCATGAGTAAGTACACTGGTGGTATGGATGTCACCATCTTATCATGGGTGTTGCTTATTGCATTTTAGGTGTTGTAGTCTAGGGAGAGGCACTAGGCGTAGAAGAGAAGAAGCAAGAAGAGGTAACCAAATTAATTCATTCTGCAATTTACTCTTTACTGTTTCAACGCCTTCTCTACTTCTGCGTCTCACCAAGTCGATTATCAGACGTCGACATCGTCTATGAAGAACATGACCATCAGGAAACTCATAATCCATAAGCGGATTGTCATGGGACGTATACTCTGGAGGATAGCAGGCGATCGTCCGTGACAGGCACGCCATCATTGGAGCATACAGCCGCTGCCTTCGCTTCATCAAAGAAGCAAAAAAACGCGGAAGGACAACCCCCGTTCGCTAGGAAAGTCTGCCTCCCGAATCAAGGTTTAGGCGAACGCGCATACAGATTGAAAATGCATTCAAGCAAATGGCGGATTTAATAAACAAATTTCATTACAAGGAAGAGAAAGAGGAGAATAGCTGTCAAAAAAGTCAAACAAGCATCCAAGATCTTATGCTGATGGAGATGCAAATGGGAGCAGCGTTCGGAGGATCGTTTACTGAGGTAAAAGAGGCGAATGGAGAGAACTTTGGGAACGTGATCGCGAAGAGAGACAGGAGGAGAAAAGCCAAGTTCAAATGAAGCACACGCAGTTGATGATGGTACTTCTTGGCAGCAAGTTGAATAAGGAAAACTGATAGCGTTATTACTTCATATTAATATAACATCAGATCTTACTTTGGGTTCATATAAATGAATATTATAGATGTTACGTTTGTGGTCTCAAAGACGAATCTACGTCCGGAGCTGCAAACACGTTACGTATCTGGCTGATGTTCGTTTGTCGGACACGGTACTTGTAGAGTCGATGGAATTGTACAGTCGACGTCTACAAACATCTGGATTATAGGGTAAACGTTGTGAGAGATGTCAAAAACATTTTTCGACACACCTCATACCCCATTCTGCGTCCTGGCGAAGTGAAACAACGGATTTTTTTACAGCGAGCACCTCGCGTTCATCCGCGCCCTGCGCAACAGCGCGCTCCACGTCCCCGAGTTTAAGCGGTGTGACAATGCAACTCTTCATGTCACCGCGAACAAGAACGAAGAATCGGCGAGAACACCGTATCTCTTAAGGGTAAGGCGCGGATTACGCAAGTTATCACGAAATCCGCGGCTTGTTTCGCCATCGTTCCAATTACTAGGGCAGTTATGCTTCATCGAAAAGATGCAACCATTCGCCCCAAATGCAATTTTACCAGTACCAAACACCGAGTGCAACTAACCGTTATACATAGCGGTTTGCCGGTCGCGGTTGCTGGGATCTGCAACGCAATAGTTCTCTCCATCGATGAAACCGAACTTTCGGCAAACTATCGCGATCGTCTATCCAAGATGTTTAACAACACAGAAAAGGTTGAAAACACTTAACGCGATCAATACTCACCACCTGGCCAAGTTACAGTGTGGGAGGATCAGCGGAAGGTGCAGAACGGTGTGCGTCGCGTCGTAGCCCTAGGATGTATTCAGTCTGGCACTGTGTGTTTAAATGCAAAACGGAAAGTAAAGTATATTATGTATAGTTACTTAAGTCGCTATCCAGTCCTTACTGCAACTTACAACTGTAACTGCTTTTTATATGTAAAAATGTATGGCTTACCTGGAACAGCCAATGGGCTTCCACTATATGGAAGAGTGCAAACTCCAAAATGGATACACGCTCTTCCAACACTCCTCCTGGAAGACCGGAGGCTGTAGCACCATCACTGTAAGCCCAGCGCCGCACGCAACACTTGGATCCGCTGCGCTCCCAAGTCCTTAGTCAGCACGTCAGCTAACATATCCTCACTTGGCACGTGGTTGGCCACAACAATGCCCTTCTTCGTATAAACCTTGAGGAACTTTAACTTGACGTCGACGTGCTTGAAACTTGATCCACTTGCCTCGTCCTCCAGATGCTGTATCGCGGCTTGGTTGTACATCTTGAACATCAGAGGCGTCTTCGCGTGCATCCCAATTTCAGCGACCAGCTGTCGCAAACCCAATGCCTCTTTGCCGGTCATCGCTGCCGCAACAAATTCTGCCTCCGCAATCGAAAGCGCAACTGCTGTCTGCTTCTTTCAGGCCCAACTCACGCGATTCCATTGATCAAAACAACAATAGCTGAAACACTCTTCCGGTCGGTCTTGTCAGCAGCGAAATCTGCATCGCTGTAGACCATGATCCTGAGTGGCATGGGCAAATCTTCATCGTGCTTTAGCACCAGCTTTAAATCCATCGTACCCTTGAGATGTTTCAGAATGCGCTTTGCAATTTTGTAGTCACCCAGCGTGGGTGCATGGGTCTGATGCGTGGATCGGTGCACGGCGAACGAATTTCAGGACGCGTGCACCGAGCAACCCGTAGCAAGCTGCACCCAAGCGACTGGAACTGCTTCACACTCGGTAGATTCTCCTTTGGATTCAATAGTAAATGTTCTTGAAACTCCTTCATATCATCCAGAGCCAGCACCGGAGTTTGGGCTGGGTTCATTTTCTCGAGCTTGTTTGTCTTGAGGATCTCTCTGATCGTTCCTTCCTGATCCAACACGTATCCACTCTTTGGATCGCCTTGAATTCGTATCCCCAGAAACTTCGTAACGCTGCCCAAGTCTTTCAATTCCAGTATTTTCATATCTGAAAAAAATTCCTTTACGATCCTCTCACTGGTTCCAGTAACCAGGAGGTCATCCACATATGCGCCGACCACCACCGTTTCGGCGCCCTGGTCTTTCACAAAAATGTACTTATCGTTCACGCACTGCGCGAAGCCAAATTTCATCAATGTTTCGCATAAGCAATGGTTCCATAGGCCCCCGCCTGCTTCAAACCATAAACATTTCTCTTCAACTTCAATGCAAGCTTCCTTTGAGAATCGACACCAAAATTTTGCAAAGTATCCACCGAGATTTCCATGCCTTGCGGCACCTGTAAATAAATCTCCACATCCTCTTCAGACTTGTCTTTGGGGTAGGCACTAGGCACATCGCCGTGGCGTGCCGATACCCCCACACTTGCGCCAAAACCAGAATCAACTTTACGTTGTTTTCTTCCATAACATTGGCAAATGTGAAAAAATAATCGTTCCCGAAAACTTGCTTATAGCCCCTGGCTACCAAACTCGCCTTGTACCTCTCTACCGACCCATTTGCACAGATTTTCGTCTTGTACACCCATTTGGTCGGGAGAGGTACATTGCCCTCAGGGCGGCGAGCAACATCCCACGTTTCCAAATCCTGGAAGGCCTTAAGCTCCTCCATTTCCGCCTGTCTCCACATGCTTGACTGTGGGCCACCGTGCGCCTCACGGTAGTTCTTCGGATCCGGCAGTATCATCGAGCCACTTGTTTGCTCACAACCGGGTTCACATACTGCATACACGCATAAAGCGCCTTCCACATTTTCACTAATTCCAGCAATTTTTTTCGGAATTTCCACACTTGGTGCCACCCTCTTGGCCCTTGAATCTTCATATTCTTCACCCTTCACTGTCTTCTTGGACTTCCTGCGTGTTTTTCTCGTGCCCTGCACTGGTTTCTCGGCGCGCCTCAGGTCATCTGCAGCCTCCGGTATTCCTTGACCTCCGCGCCCTTTATTTTGCGTATTCGAACCGACATTTCTTGAACGCGACTTGGCCATTTCCTCCAGTTCTTGACTGCGTTCACCTTCCAACATCTTGGTTACCTTCTCACTTGTTTCTGCACTGAGTGTCTCGATCGCGGTGACGTGCCGCGTCACCACGACCACCCTGTCCTTCATCAGCAGCATCTTGAAACATTTGGTTTCATCACTCTTCCCCAAAATTAGGGCGCGCTCGGCATGTTTCGCCAGCGTCTTCTTCTTTTGGTCCCGCCAAACCATACACGGGGACCCGAAAACCACGATATCATTTACTGCCGGTCTCTTGCCGGTCAGCACTTCCAATGGCGAAATTCGTCCAACATTTGATCTCGTCGGAGTACGGTTGAGTATGTACGCATCATACTCAGCCGCCTCCGACCAATACGTGAGGGGTACACCTGACCCGAAAATCATGCACCGGACCATATTGAAGATGGTCCGGTTCATCCGCTCTGCCTTCCTGTTCGACGCCAGATTCCCTGGCTCTGTTACTTGGCGGTGGATACCGGTCTGCTTACAAAACAGATCCACGTTTCGGTACTCCCCGCCGCCATCCGTCCGCAGCACGTGCACCCTGCACGAAAATTCGTTTTCAAACCAAGCGAGAAAGTGTTCGAACATCTTCGCTGCTAAATCCTTGGTGCGTGCCGCAAAAATTCTAACGTAACTCGAAAGATGATCCACGAATACAACCAAGTACCGGTTGCCACGTCTGTCGAGGGGAGTGATCGGACCATTGAGATCACTGCAGATCACTCCTCCGATGCTATCAATTGACGCATTTCCGCCAGAATCTGTCTTCGGTTGCGCCTTTCTGGCAGCCTTCCATTCGGCACACATAAGGCAATTCGGCCTATTCGTGTCCGTTAAGGTAATACCAGATCTCGGGTCCCTGGCCAACCTTTCAATGGTATCGTAGGCCAGGTGATCCAGACGCATGTGAAAATGGTGTGGGATGCCAGTGTGGACGTCCTTACTGACATCTTCCGACACACTGTTGGCAACCATGTCACCGAAATTTTCCGAAAAACTTTGCGCCTTTTCGGCCTTCAACTTAGCCAAAAAGACAGAACCATACGTCCACACGTCGAACAACTTTTCGCCTTTTATCATGAGGCGCATCTTGCTGCCATCATCAACCATGGTGCAACCCTTTTCGCGCAACCTACCAAGTGAGTCAGGTTTCTGGCTAGTTGCGGATAGAAGTATACTTCGGTCAAGACAACGACTTTTGTCGCACGTCCGCAACGTAAGCCGTCCGACCTTGGTTGCCTGAAGTGTGCCACCATCTGGCAAGGCAAAATTATCGTTGGGACTGCAATCCCTAGCGTCTTCCAACAAACTAGCGTTCGACACTAAGTGTCTACTAGCCCCACTATCAATAATCCAGATATCTTCATTTTCGTTTCCATTTCCACACGCATTCAAAATACCATCCATGGTCGAAAGCACGAAACGCTTTGACGACCCTTCATTTCCACCACGGCTATTGCTTTGGGTGCGTTCACCTCCACTCTTACGGCGCTTTTCGGGGCAATACCTCTGTATGTGCCCCTCGCCACCACAGCCGTAGCACACGTGCTGCTCCTGACCAGATGTTGCTGCATGCACGTGCAACTTAGGGGCGGGTTTCGACTTCACCATGTCGTCTTCGAGCTCTTGCGCCCATGCGATTAACTCTTGCGCATGGCTTAGGTAATCCTCCTTTCTCGGGTCATACCTAGCCATCAACATTATCTTGAGTCCCGGTGCGGCATATTTGACGATTTATTCAACTATTAACTTTTCACTCGACCCGCTTTCGAAAGCCAGAGCTACTAGGTATCAGTAGTGCTCTGTCCAGCTGCGTTGCGGATCCTTTACCATCGCAAATCTCGCAGCGGCTTGGTCGTGGGGTATCGTCGTCTTGAATCCCAACCACATCTGATCCATGACGTGAATCAACGTCGGCCGCACCCGCCACCACCACGCAACATTTGTGCGGTAATATTCGGCGGCGGTGCCCTCCAAATGTTCGCCGAACTTTTTCACCTTCAATCGCTCACTCCACTGGAATCCAGAGGTCATATCTGCAATCTCAATGGCTTCCATGAACAGGTAAGCCCACTGGAGATACCCTGCAGACAGACCGGGATATAATTCGCGTCCCGAAAATTTGTCGATGCCTAATTTCGGTATCTTGTACCCGGTGTACTGCACCGGTACACTTGGCTTCGCGGCGGGCACTTCGTCACCGCCTGCACCTTGCGCCGCAGTGAGCGCCCCACGAGGTAAATCATGCGCTCTCGGGCGTGGCTTCGTGCCAGCTTCCAAACCTTCGTCCTTGGCCAGATCATCCAATTCCATATGCTGGCCGAACGGACGGTAATTTCGCAAACTTTCACGGAAATTATTTTCCGGTATACGCACCGGCGCTTCTCTCTTGCGCTCGGGTGACCTCTTTGCGGGTTCAGGCCTAGCTTGCCCTGCATCAGGGTCATTCGAAGCTCTCGCAGCTTCACGCCAATTGTTCAATAGCTTCCGGAATTGCTCCGGAGAGGGCATATCATCGTCATCAAAATCAATCATCGTAAAATTATCGAAAATCTTCAATCACGTCCGGTAACCGCTTCCCCTTCGACAGGGGGCTTTCCACAAGCTCCACGGAAAGTAACAACAAGAAAAAAACGTAATACAAAATGCTCCAAGCGACCAAGAAAACTCCACTGGATTACTTGATGCAACTTGGGCTCATAACATGTTAAAACAACACAGAAAAGGTTGCAAACACTTAACAGGATCAATACTCACCACCTGGCAAAGTTACAGTCTGGGAGGATCAGCGGAAGGTGCAGAACGGTGTGCGTCGCGTCGTAGCCCTAAGATGTATTCAGTCTGGAACTGTGTGTTTTAATGCAAAACGGAAAGTAAAGTATATTATGTATAGTTACTTAAGTCGCTATCCAGTCCTTACTGCAACCTAAAACTTTAACTGCTTTTATATGTAAAAATGTATGGCTTACCTGAAACAGGCTTCCACAATACGGAAGAGTGCAAACTCCAAAATGGATACACACTCTTCCAACACAAGAGGCCTACCACTTCTGCTCGTCCTGAATGACCACCTTATCTGTGCTTCGATCATGTTGTCCAAGGCCTTCTTTAGAGTCATTCCGCGTTTTGCAGTACGCGGGACGCTGTAGGAACTGTCACGCCAAAAAGTGCGCACAATGTCTTGCGTTCTGACGTACTAGCATAACAGGTCAGCAACAAAGCCCTACACTTCGCTTTTCGGTAAGTCTGGTACGTCGTCCGGAACGACCTGGTCCAGATCGCACACTGTTGTGATGTGCAAAGGCACGAGTCAAGTCGTCTAGCACGAACGTGGGGATAAAGTGCTTTGATGCCAAGGAGAGGACAGGGATGTTACTAATGCATGGGGTCCTATAACTGTTTATTGGAGTAGGGTCAATCGGATATAGTACACTCCCAGAGTTGCTTGCTCCACGTACAAAGCTTTCATGCGGTGTTGATTTCTCCCCACTTTCTCCGTCTGCTTCTCCTGCGCAAGAGCCGTAAGTAGTAACATTAATATTACCGGCATACTTGGGTATTCAATTTAGGCAAAGCAGTGTCCTTTTTTATTTGTACTAGGCTTTAGCTAAGTTGTGGCAACAAGCGGATCGCTACTGATATTTGTGAGGATTGAGGATTTTAGAGACGTTCGACGGGATAACGCTTTGATATGGACAAAGACAAATTTGATTTGCATGGCACGGGTAAAGTATATTTAAAAAAGGGCGTGACTGGGAACACCCCCCCCCCTTTGCTGCGTACAACCCCCCCTCGCCCCGCCCTAGTCCCCCGGCCCCCCACCCCTCCTTCGCCCCGGCTACTCGAAGATCGCTCAAACCCCCTCACGTAGGACGTCGTCAACATGCTGGAGCCCCCGACCGAAGCAGTCCACCCGTCGTTGGAGGAGGCTGAGGCCACTCTCATCGAGCACGTTCGCTCGCAGGGCTTCGCTGTCACGCGCACGCGTACGAAGAAGAGCAAAACAGGCGTGACGCGCAAATTTTGGTTTGGCTGCGCGCACGGTGGTGCGTACAAGAACCGGCGAGACTACCTGACGGAGAGACTCGGAAACGCAAGACGTCCACCAGGGCTTCAGGCTGTCTGTTCGTGGTGGTTGTTCAACGCGTAGGGAACGGCGAGAATGACGAGAATGACGCTGCCGCGGAGCCTGCGTACAACTGGACGACGACGGTTGAGGTCGCGGGGCACAACCATGGCGAGGCCGAAGTGCTCTCCGTTTACCCATCGTTGCGAGAGCTCGACAACAACCAGAAGAGGACCATCCGAACCATGTCAAAGGCGGGCGATGCGCCGAAGGTGATCCTGGCCACCCTTCGTCAGCAGGATCCCACGTGTACGATCATTCCAAAGGATGTGTACAATGAGAAGGCGGCCATGCGCAATGAGGAGCTGAACGGGCGTACGCCGTTGGAGATGTTACTGGATGACCTCCGGGAAAACAACGTGCTTCATGCGCACGAACGCGACGGGGATGGGCGCATCACGCGTCTCTTCTTTGCCCCTCCGAAGTCGGTACAAATGGCAAAGGAAAACCCCGATGTTGTTTTGATGGACAGTACATACAAAACGAACCGGTATGTGCAGACAGATGCGTATTGATGTGGGGACAGAAGGCATAATCTCACACTATCGTGTGGCTATTGCATATTCAAGCTTCCGCTTCTGCATGTGGTTGGCCAAGCGTGCACGAATCAGACATTTTCGGCAGCATTTTGCTTCCTAAAACGTGAGACGGAAGATGACTACCTCTCGGCCCTGGGGCACATCGTCTCTGTGTTTCACTGTCATCAACTTCCGCGCGTCGTTGTGACGGATCGCGAACTGGCCTTGATGTCGGTGATTCGTGTCAGGCTGCCAAACGCCACGAACATCTTCTGTGTGTGACACATCCACAAGAACTTGCTGGCAAAGTGCCGTAAGCACTTTCGACCGATGGAAGCCTGGGTCAACTTCGACAAGGATTGGCGCAACGTTGTCCTCTCATCGGACGAGGCGATGTTGGAAAGAGCATGGGTAGCGCTACGCCAGAACCACGATGTTCAAGCCTGCGAGTACGTGCCGAACACGTGGATACCGCACAAAGAACGCATCGTCCACGCATGGACAAACCGCATCTGCCATCTCGGAAACTTGGTGACCTCACGCGTCGAAGGGAAGCACAGCGCCGTCAAGACTTGGATTACCGCGTCAACGGGTGATTTGACGGACGTGTATCGACGTTTGATGCTGGCGGTGGACCATCAGGAGGCGATCATCCGACGTCCGATTGCGCACAACCGCGCGAACACTCTCCTCCAACAGAAGGGCGCCATCTGGGCGGAAGTCCGACGCAAAGTATCCCACTACGCCCTGAACCTTGTTCACGAGCAGTTGCGCAAGGCGCAGTTTGGAGACGCCGCTGCGTAGTGTACCAACGCATCCACGCGGACAATGGGTCTGCCGTGTGCGCACCGCATTCGCGACATGCTATCGACCACCGGGCACCTCAAGATGGAGGATTTCTCCGACCATTGGTGGCTTACCCGCAGGCGCGTCCATGAGCCAGCGCACACACACCCCGGCGATGCTGTGCAACGCGTCTCGCAGATGGAGCAGGCCCTCACGTGCATCCAAGAGTGCCATGTGCATCTGCCGCCACACCAACAGAAGATTCTCGAGGATTAGCTGTGTGTCCTGTCTCAGGGCGATTCTCTAGTCTCCGTGCAGGAGCCAGAGATAATCCGCGGCCGCGTTCTCCCCAGGGGCTCTCGTGGACGCCGCCATGGTGCCAATTCCACGCGCAGGGATCCATCGGAGTTTGAAATTGTTGATCATCAACATAACTAGGCACCAATTGAACCAGTTCTCATAACCCAACATGAGATTCCGGCGGTGAAGGTGGCGGGTAATGGGTTTGGGGGTGATTTATGTGCGTTGGGTGAGGGGTGGGGGGCCGGGGGACTAGGGCGGGACGAGGGGGGTGTACGCAGCAAAGGGGGGGTGTACCCAGTCACGCCCTAAAAAAATTGACAATTATTGGGGTTTTGGAATTCTTTCACTGATGAGCGCTCCAAAAGGCTTGTATTGCTTGTGGCATCTGATCATGCCACATTAACACCGTGAGTTCCAAGCGGGTGTGCAATATTTCACCATGTTAAACCTTTTGCGCTGACTATCCTCCTGTCATACGATTCCGTCGATACTCGTGGTTACACAACTAGTGACGTGTCTATTTGCTCCCCCTTATGGCAGTGGTGAAAAGCCAAACGTCTTGATGTAGCATGTGTTACACTTGTGAATCTTTACAAATCCTCCCACCCTGTTTCCCGGGACTATGTTCATCCGTGTGAAACAAAAAAGGGAAAATCAGCCCCTCTAAAGATGCCCTCAAGCTTGGTTGTACCTTTCCTTTCTTCATCGTTGATAGGGTTGGCTTCTTAATCAATTACTTTTCAATTGTCACTGGAATGGAAGTACTAATCCCCAATAAAGTTCGGCTCTACTGCGCTATCTTGTGGCAAGACGTCTCTGACGTGGTTTGGTTTGTCGAAATAAATCATTTTTGCATATGTATAACATGTCAAACCTTCGGATGTACGTTAGCGTCTGCTATCCCGGTCGGCGGCACAAAAAGTCGAGATCGTGACTCCCGTTGAAAAGAATGCACGTCTGGGCTGGGCGACTAAGAACAGAGCTGACCAGATTAACGATCAGGTCAGCAGTCACGACATCGAGCGAGGGTTGAGGATGTAGCTATTCATAGACCGAGTCAAGACGGTTATAGACACACGGTAGC
>CM047589.1:8195214-8206388 GCA_026184515.1 Peronosclerospora sorghi | reverse complement strand
TAAAAGCCTCCTTGATTTCCACCAATCCGATCGCCGATAAGCCGATCAGTGTGCTGCTGACACAAAGCGACCAAAATGCTTGAGTCCACTTCACCACAGCCGCCCTTGAGTCTGGTCG
Organism: Peronosclerospora sorghi; assembly: GCA_026184515.1. Lineage (NCBI taxonomy): Eukaryota > Oomycota > Peronosporomycetes > Peronosporales > Peronosporaceae > Peronosclerospora > Peronosclerospora sorghi. The sequence continues at coordinate 8,206,270 of CM047589.1, read as the reverse complement.
TAGCCGCGCAACGGTAACGACCCGATCTCACCACATCATATATCTTCGTAGAAGCGGACTTCACCGATGGACAGATCTTCGAATCCGCCTTCGCCAGGTAGTTGCCTTGTGAATGCTCTGTGTTCCTCATCGCCCCATATCAATTCGCCTACCAGATCGGCCCGATCTGACATCCCTTGCAACACTCCACAGTCCGACACACCGGATGGGAATCAGATCGGGGTCGATCAGCTCCGGAAAACAGTTCGGGAGCTCCAGTCGCAGTTGGACGTCAATAATTCTTCACTCCTGAAACTGCGGAAGGAGGTGGACACTTTGATCCCCATATCCACGATGTTTCAGGAGGTGATCGCTGAAAACGCGCATCTCCGGGACCAGATCGCCCAACAAACAACGCGCGGTAAGCCGATCGGTCTGCTTTTCGTCTTGGATCTGCTCTAACCCTCCTTTGCGTGCATATCGGTTGCCCACCGACATCGCCAAAACGTTCGACGATTTATTCACGGCTGATCGGCAGTCGCATGACCACTGCGATCAGCTCCGACCGATCTTGGACGGGCTGATCGGCGCGCGGCATGATCTGTCTCGTTTGGAGGCCTACAGGTCACACCTCCTGGAAAAGCTCGTGGTGGTCAACCGGTAGAGGTTGGAGGATCAGTCCGATCGGACTTTACTCCGCACCCAACATGGTGACCTGGAGAGGCAGATCGGCGAGTTGCAGGTCGTGTTAAGGGAGCAGATCGGGAAGGTCGAGTCCTTCCAGAGCCGATCGGAATCCTGGACCCAGGAGTCAGACAGTCGCTGGGCGGTCGTAAATCGGTGCTACCAACAGTTGACCGACTTGTTGCACCGGCGTCCGGCTGCAGGCTCTAGCGTTGACCGATCTGCATCGGCCGCTCTGATCGATCTGCACCAAGATCGGACACGACGCCACTCATTGGCTAAAAGTAAAAACTCCAAAATTCCAAAAGTTTCCAAGAAGCGTAAGGACACGTCGAAAGGCTCAAGGGCGCGGGGCATAGCGCGAGACTCCGAACTCGAAGAGAATCGAGCGGTGCCTCAGATGAAAGCCAAGATGCTGGCGCATCTTCCAAGCCCAAGATCGGACGCAGGTGATACGTCCATCACCATCAAATCGCATGCGTCCTTACTCCCCTGTTCTGCTCACACCAATCGTATATAGATCTCCTCCGTAGAGGACTCGGGGGACGGATCGGGAGATTCTGAGTTCTTTTTCACTGCTTTGTCCAAGTCCCGATTCGATCAACACCGAGGTCCTGTTCCGGTGAAGCCTGCATCGGGGGCTGATAAGGTGATCAGCTCACAGGGTGATGGTGTTTCACGGACGCGTGAGTCAACCGGATCGGTGCCTTCGTTCCAGCCCGGCACATCTGGTCTGCGCCATCACGCCCGATTGAAAGGGGTGTCGATCGGAGATCGACCTCTTCCATCTCTGACTTCAGATGCCACTTTGCCATGGTCACCGGGTCAGATCGGTAGCTTGCACCGATCTGCCCTGACCAAGCAAATACTAGCCCGGTCTCTATCGCGTCAAAACACCTGGCTTTTTCCTCCAGCTTCAAAGGCTCCTGCTGCTTCTGCATGGCTGGCGGACCTGGTCACAGCACCACAAATCTCCCGTCTGTATGCAGATCAGCCATGGAAAATGTTCATCCGCCTCAAGCTGGGGTCCATGCTTGCATCGACTGCGTGGATCGACTCGTTCTTGGGTCTATTGAAGGCCTTCAATGAAGCCTACAGCCAAGCGATCTGGGAGTCTACGCACTATCTAGTGCTTCCTCCTGATCGAGTGCAGCATGATCAAGGCCTGATTTCATTCCCAAAGAACCGAAAGAAGCGCCGGAGTCGGGCGGGCGAGGACTGGCAGACCCTATGCCAGTTCGTTCTGGGAGGGATGCTGGCCAGAGAGTGCGACATCGACATCTTTTTATATCCTGTAGTTCTTCATATGGCCAAGCGTCGGGTTGAGAGATCCGGGGTATTAGCTGACGACGGCGTCTGGTATCCTGGTCTTCACTGTGACGAGCCGATCGCAGACCTGAAAGACGCCTTGATCCAGATCGATCGGAAGGAACCCTGGCGCAACCAGCACCAGAACCAGACCGAAGACCATTCGGCATTAGCTATCGGTCATCTGTGGGGTGATTGGAAATCTTGATTCGGCAGTTAGTCGACCAGAGAATCCATAATACATGTCATCATTCTTTCCAAATTCCTGATCATCCGATCACTTGACCAAATTTCATCACTTTTCACCAAACTTGAACCAACACGTTATCCCACACAGTTTCCATTCACATCGCAAAAATTATCACCGGGTTCGTCACTCCAATACTCCAGTTCATCACAGTTCATCACACTAATTCACAATAATTCAGACCTTACACATATTCACACCGATCGATATACTGTTCGGTGCTACTGCGTGTCTTGATCTTCATCTTCATGAGTCTGCATCACTGCGAAGCGATTTCGACTGACTCGTTCTCGCTCGAACTCTCTTAGCAGTGCTCCGCAATTTAGATCGAGTTCGTCGATCCAAGTTGCTTCGTCATGCTCCTTCCAGCGGACCAGATATTCTCGGTGGGTGCGACCGAAACGTGTCTTCTTGACCGATCGGACATCTAGCACCTTTTTCACCTCGAATGTGTACTCTTCCAATGGCCTTTCCCAACTGTATTCCGGCAGCAGAGCTTCATCAAAATCGAATCTCTCCGCTTCGTCCACCAGACAGGGCATTTTAGGCTGATTGGGGAACTCTCTGACCAGCTTCAGTTTGGACACGTGCATGATCGGAAAAACTTTGTAATCCGTGCCGATAGTGATCAGACGGGAAGCATGCTCACCAATCAGCTCTGCTACACGGAAAGGACCGTGCCACATATAAGCCAACTTTTTTGCATAGCCTTCCTTGACCCGATCGAGGTATAACCATACCCTCGCCCCTGGTTCATTACCATGAGGGAAGACCTGATCGTTATTCCGATCTGCTCGATCTTGCGTGGCCTGACGCAACTTTTCATTGACGACTTCTTTCGCATGCTGATAATGCTTCTGGACCTGCATACGCCAACGACGGGCATCGCGATCGCGGGTCCGAGTGCAGCCAATCGGTATCGCCGCTTCAAGTGTCGATCTAGGGTCCCATCCATACGCCAGATAGAAAGGCGTTTCACCTCGGACCCGATCGGTTGAAGAGTTGAGTGCGAATTCCAGTCTCTCTGCATACTAATCCCAGTCACGTTGGTCTTGATCGGCACATACATCTTGATATCCCTTGTTATTGTCTTCACCATGCGTTCAGCCGATCCGTTCGCTTGCGGACGATATGCCATCGTCGCGCTCTGCTTCTGGCCTAGCATGTTTTTGAACGATTGGAACACCCCAACCATAAAACCGGGTTCCCGATCGTGTCTAATAACTTCGCTGGCGCCGAACCTTCTGAACACGCATTCCTCGTAACTCGGGCAATCTGCTCCGCAGATTGGGATGCACTAGCCTTTGCGATCACCAGACCAGTGAACAGGTCGATCCAGATCAGCAGTTCAGTGTTGCCGCGCGTCGATCTGGGCAGCGACGGTATGTGATCCATTGCTATCACCTGGAAAGGGCAAGTAGCCTCGATATTTCCGGGAGATCGGCCCTTGATTATCGATCTGTCCTTTCCGGTCTCGCAATCTGTGCAACAGCCAACATATTTCTGCACGCTCCGAAAAAGTCCTCTCCAGTGAAAGTGGGCCCTGATCTTGTGGTATGTCCTGCCTATGCCTTGATGTCCCCCTTCTAGACTCACATGGTAGTGATGAAGGACATCCGGCTGTAGCAACTCAGGGATCACAAGTTTCGCTAGTTGATCTCGATCGGCACTGTCTTGATCAACGTCACGGCAGTAATACAGCAATCCATTGTCGTCCATATCGTAGCTGTCCGCGATCTTGGTACACTCTTTCGCTGGATCATTTGTTAACTTGGACAGTCACCGCGCAGATAGGCCTTCAAGCTGACGATCCACTCTTCTTCGTCCTGCGCCTTGAGGATCCGTTACGCCCTTAGCTGCTGTACAACGTACTCCTCATCCTTTCCTTTGGGAACGATCGGTGAGACTTCTGAGTTCGCGATCTAGTTGCCTCCATCACATGCACCGGATCAGGGCTCTCCTTGGGCTTGATCAACTCCGGGATCCTGTTTATGTCCATAAGTTCATGTAGAACGGCCTCCTCGGTGATCGTCGCCCGATCACCGATCTGGTCCCGCATGGCTTGGGTAGCGGGGTGGTCGGAGCTTCTGTTCCAATCCCTTTTCACGTGAAATAGCTCGTGGTTGGGATAGTCTTTCAGTGCCTTCATCACCCAATCGATCAGCCGTGGTGCCTTACAGTCGATCTCCCCGGTGATCTGCCTTATCACTAGGTTGGAGTCACCACATATGATGATCCGCCTTTTCTTTTGTGATGACAGCAGATCAAGACATAGAAAGAGCCCTCAATAATACGCCTCGTCGACCGTTATGTCAGGCGTGAAGTCGGCGGCGGCTGCTACTGTAGACCATTGTGGTAACTTCCACAGTATGGCACTATAGGAGCCGACATTCGTCTTCACGCAAGCCGAGCCGTCGAAACTCAGGACCAGGAGTTCCTCACCCCGATCAAATATCGGTGGCGGCCATGAGATTAAATGTCGAGGTTGCTTCCTTGGGGAAATCACCATCAGAGCTTCATCCACTTCAGACCGAGGGGTGATACTGGCAGCCAATGTGCCCAATATCTCCTCCTCTCCCTTGGTGCACTTGAAGACCTCGGGGACCACTGTGACAAGATCGCTGACCATCTGCCGAGCCGACCTTCCATCCCATTGGCTGATAATATCCAGGCCAATGTCGAATTTCTCGAAAAACTTTTACAGATCGGCCGACCAGTAGGTTGTAGCACACATACAAAATCCGTAGTAAAGCCAGAACTTCCTTTTCGACGATCCCATAGTTAACTTCGTTCGGCTTCAACGTCCGCCTCGTAAAAGTGACCGGGTGGTACACTCCATCATGTTCTTGCACTAGAGTGTCAGAAATGGCCCACTTAATAGCGTACACAATGACGATCGGCATTTTTTCCGGATCGAAGTGTCTCAGAATCGATGCCGTCGCCATCTTGGCCTTCAGCATACCGAAAGAAACCTTTGAACGCTTCATGTGATCGTCTGCCTCCACCTGCGGAAAATCTGCGGGTAGATCAGAGTTTCAGCCCTCCCGTAAAGTTGCCCGATCTCTTTTGCACAACATATGGTAGTCGACTTACCGGAGCTCGTACAGCACGGCCGCGTAAATCGCGAAGTCTTCAATAAAGCGGCTGTAGTAATTTAAGCTCCCTAAGAAGGACTGCATTGCCTTCAGTGATCTGGGAAACGGGAGGTTGCTCAGTGACTCCAGATCCTTAGGATTAGCCTCCAGTCCACTGATCGACACCATATGACCCAAATAGGTGACCTTGGACATGCTCCAAAAACTCTTCGAGCACTGATCGACAGGCTCCATCGATCGCATGTCTCCAACAACCGTTCGACCTTCTCGCACAGATCGCTCCATGACGAAGCTGGGATCAGAATGCCGTCGATATACGATCGCCTCCCCAGAACGGACGGTCTCCTTTCCCGATCGGGTTCACCCTCTGTAAATACATCATGGTTTTCGGTGGGCTCCTGATCGGTACTGATCTTGAAGTGTCCATACAATGCGTTGTCGATCAGCCTCTGGTAGATCTGGGGCGCGTTCTTCAAACCGAACGGCATAGGGTTCCACTTGAACCGACCGAACGGCGTAACAAATTCGGAGATCTCGCGAGCCCGATAAGTCATCGAAACCACCCAAAATCCACTTGCCATATCCAGTGAGTAGTACCACAGTGTCTTGTAGAGATCTTCTAGCAGATCGCTGATCAGTGGCATCGGGTACACCATAAGCTTGGTCAACCGATTTACTAAGCGATAATCGATACACAACCTGATGTTGACACCGTTCTTCTTGATCACAATCACGATCGGCGAGGCCCACGGCGATGTCGACGGCTTAATGATCTTGTTGGTCAACAGTACTTTAATAAGATCAGACAATTTTTCGCGGTACTGTGGCGCCACATGTCGGCATCGCTGGGCGATCGGCTTGGCATCATCCACGTCGATGTCACGGATCGCTCCGCGAGCAGCAGGGGGTAAGGCGTTGCCTTTCTCGATCAGCAGATGTTTCTTCTTCCATATGATCTTCTTTAGCTGATCGATCTGATCGGGACTGTTGACATCTCGATCACCCACTTGCAGATCGTCCAAGGTGACTTCGGGCGGATCAGCAGAAACTTCAGGGAGGACTGCAATTTGGCTTTCCAGCTCCTGAATATATTGATCCCCGCCCTCATGGATACAAACTTGATCTTCTTCCGGGGCAATATCACCAAAACCGTCCTGATCGGTTGCACACTGCTGTTCCCGATCGGCGGGATGCTCCTTAACGACATCGATCTGCTTAGGCGCGCCATCGTAGTCCGCCCCAGTCTCGCCATGCTTCCATTTTTCTATTTGCGGCTCCGCTGTCGCCTGTTCTTGTGTCGCTACCACGTTGACGAAACTTGGCTCATATACTTGATGGTCCACCGTGTCCGGCGCGCCTGCGGTGCCTTTCTTCGAACTAGCATTTTCTTTGGGGTTACATAGCTTGGTCGTTCCACCATAGGTGAGGTATCTTCTTCCACCGATCCATCATTGCTGACCAAATCGGTGGTCGCTTGGTATGCCAAGTTCTGCCACTCAACATACCGTCTCGATCCGATCGAGACGAACCCCATCTTCCTTGGCACTTTCCCTTCTGCCAGCCACATGTCAACAATCGTGTTGTTGTCTAGCGTAAGCGGCTTGTCACCGATATTAGTGACTCGGACAAAATCATGTCGTCCGGCGCTCTTCACAAAAGTCGACACCCACCGATCGCCCCTGGTCACCCATAACTTCCTTGAACGAAAACCTTTATCGACCGGGGTGTCAGCGGATTGGCCGACTGGAATGGTGACATCTTGATCCCACCTGACCAAATCGGTGTACGATCCGTATAGGGGCCGCCGACCAGCTAACTGGATCTGGACCTCATCCGGTAGTGTAAGCACTCCATGAGACAGATCAAGGCGAATACCCGCCTGCACCATGAAATCCATGCCTAACAGGGCATCCTGACCGGCCAGCTTGCCAACCCAAGCGCTGAAGAAGGAGACCAACGAACCCGATAGGGTGATCTTCACGCGCGGCCTTCATTCGGTCATGTAAGAACTTTCACCGATTCCCACGCATTCTTGTATCTGGGTGTCGTCTATACTACATCCGACCTTACGAGCAGAGGCGGAGTCGATAATCGAGACTTCGTCCCCAGAGTCGAACAACATCGTTGCCTTCTGGTTGTTTATCTTACCACAGGATTTCGCCTGCTTAAACCATTTGTCGGGCGCATGATACTTCCAGTATCCGCGAGACTCTCCAGGCAGCAGATCCAGCTGCATGACCACCTTCGATCGGTAATATTCATCGGTCGTGAGATTGTAGACCGGAAGATCCCGAGCGACGCAATTGAGAATAGAACATGTATTGTCGGTTTTATTATCCTTGCCGACATATGCATAGATGCCAAACGTAGATCGCTCGGCTCGATCCAGATTCCAACCTGGCGAGCGTTCTAGTTTAACATCTTCTCAACGTCAGGTAGAAGCATCCCCTCGTGCTTACCCGGCACATACCACTTGCGCATCAGATTGAAGAACTATTCGATCTTGCACTGTCCGGCCTCGTCGATCTCTCCACATGACTTGCACACGAAGAGGCAGTGATCGGTGGGGTGGCCGCGTCTTTAGCACTTCTTGCATATCAGTTTCTTCCAGCAGTCCCCACCATCGTGCTTGCTTGACCCGCAGTGAGAACACTTCTCGCGAGGTCGGTCCGGATCGGACTTTTTTCCACTCCTGCCCTTCCGATCGGCCTGGTTAGGCGTCGATCTGGTTCTTGGGACAGGTTCCGTGACGAAAACGTGGCGATACTGGTCCTCGTCTGACTCCCGACTGGACAGGCCTCTACTTTCTCCTTCCGATCCAGTGCTGGCTTCAGTCACGATCGCTTTAACAGCACGGGACGATCTGGTCAGGGGCCGCTTCAACGGATCGGTCTGGGTCTTCAATCTGTAGCGACCCGATCCAACGGCGACCTTAGCCCTCATTCTTCGTGAGTATTGCAACGTCCGCAACGTCTTCTCCACTTCCCCCACATCTTTGAGGCGCAGCAGAGTGAGCTTATCTGCTGATCTGCCAGCTCTTGGTCATAAGGGTGCTGATGTAGTGACCCCCACGTGCTCCATAGCGGCACCAGTAGGCGGGTTGCCTTCCTTGATCACTATCCCGGCGCAAATTTCTGCCACGTTCAAGCGGTGCAAGTACTCAATCGGCGTCTCGTCGCCCCGCTTCTTCATATGATGGTATTTGCGGGCGTAGAGAATCCGGAGTTGCAGTACTGCCCTTCAGATTCTGAACATAGAAGATCCCAGTCAGATCGGACATCCCGACTCAACTGCTGGATCCAGTTCGCAGCCGGTCCTTTCAGCAGATCTCTGAAGATCAAACACCGTTCCTTTTTTTGTGTCTGATCCCGCAAGAAAGCAGACTTGACCCGACCAAACCACGATCTGGCTTGCTCCTCGTCGGCGTCCTTGCCAGCGAAATCCTTGAGATCCGTGGTCACACCTATGCGAATGCGTGGGATCGCAGTAGATCCGAAATCAAAGACGATCGTAGAGGCTAGTTATTCTTGCGCGTTCTACCCGCCCCTGCACCGTCTGGACCATAGTGGTCATCCGGATAGCCGATCGACTCCATGTCGAAATCGCTGTGTTTGATTGATCGGCGCGGTCGGGCTCGCTGCGGCTGCGTCTTCATCTGCCAACTGATTTGCCACCTCGGGTAGCCTTATCCGTTGATGCAACTGACTCCATATCAACATCCCGGAAAGTATTGACATTTTGCCGGGAAGATCGGTCCTGGGCATGCGGGCGCGGAGGCGATCGGCATCGGTCTCCCATGAAACTCTCTATAATTGCCTCAAATATGGCTTGGACGTTAGCTTGGGTCATGGGCAGCGTGTTGGTATCCTCCTTTGGAGGTACTGAAACCTGTGGGGGCTCCTGGGGCCCCGACCGGCATGCAGCCCCATGCTTCCGCACGTCCTTTTTATGTTCCCGTGGGGGGGGGGGGGTATGATCCGCCCCCATGGTCATCCGCTCAACACCGACCTTCAACTCCGATGAGCTCTTAGAAGCAGGTGGACACTGATACAGCGACTTATCATCGGAGAACACATCATCTGCCGTGGCCTCAGCGACCTTCAATGCCACGGTGGGAGTTGGGCGGCGAACCGCCCCCACCAACGGCACCAAATGATCATGGAGGGTCGACATCGACATCTCCAGCTTCCAAGTGTCCAGATCAAACATTTTCTGTACAATGTCGAGGTTTTGCACTTTCATGCCGACCTCAGCCAGCATTGCCAGCAGGTTCTTCACCAATAGCAAAGCCCGATTGCTTTGGATCGGCTCGGTGATGGGTCCGAGAAGGCGATCGGGGATCTGGAGGTTTCAGATCTGCACGACCTGGTCTTCACGAATAAATCGCTTTAACTCGTGGATGTAATACATCCTGGTCAGGTCTTCTTCCTTGATAACCCCATCCCCGACCTGCGACTTTTCTTCCAAGTCGTCTTCATCGGATGGCATTCTGATCCTCTGATTGGGGACCTTGGGAAAGTGGATCGGATCGTTCCAATCAGCCTCCAAGTCGTTTTCATCTTTTACGTTTTCATCAAAACATTCATTTAAATGCATAGGATCAGGACAAAAGTCCTGATCCTTTCCGGAACTATAGCAAGACTTGCTATAGTCCCAATCGGCTCTGGTGGGAGCCTTATGGGGAGGAAAAAAAATATTAATCCCGATCTGGTCCTCCACCCGGCCAGATCGGACATCGCCATCCTTATCGACAAAGAGAACATAAGGCGATAGCCGTTCTTTATGTCCTCTCCAGAACGATTCCACATTTAATTCGTTATAATCGATTTCTTTGCGAGATATCATTTTGGTGATATCCACGATCACCAAGTGATCCGGGCACGCGCACCATTGTGGTAGAGTCAAGTTCAAAATCGAACACAGTAGTGTCGAGAACCTGATCACCATCGTGTCCAGCCTTCCAACTGACGGGGGGAGTACCCCGCAAACCTTCGCCTACGATCCGATCTGATCGTCCGCTGCTAGCAGACGACCGATCATCAGCATAGAACGCCTGGTCCGATTTCTGCGTCTCCATCTCACCTTGTGTACCCGATGGAATGGGCTGGTTACACACTTGGTGGATCGTCGCTGTAAATTGATTCGGGTCTTAAATGCGAAACCGTGCTGGGTAGTGTACCCTGGGCGGAGCTCTTCACCCTGGGTACGGGAAGACCAAATATACTCAGAGTAAGTTTACTCCAAAGGGCATATCGCTTAACCGATCGTAGATCCCACCCAATGCGAGAATAAAAGACCAATATTCCAATATGGAGATCCAATGAGAACGTGATAAACTCCACGAACGATATCTTTACGTAACAATCCAAAAACTTGATTACACGTTCCAAACATGTGTGACTTGGGCTTGAGAAGCCGACCAATGCGTACTCCCGTCGAGGGACTTCCGGCGGGCCAAGTGCGTCTGTAACGCGTCCCGGCCGGGTATAATGAGCTAGAGGGTATTACTCTACCCTCTGCTCCCAAACACTCTGCGGCGTGCAGAGGCGACTGATGTACAGTGCGAAGATGCTAACGACTTCTTGTTGAGTGTTAAAGGCCAAAAAAATAAACGACTTGGTAAGACCAAAACTATCTCCCTATGGTCCCCAATATGTAAAATTATGAAAATATGTAAGTACACGCAATATCATGTGACTTACATAAATACGTGTTCTTGACACCCCTCGCACACGATAGGCTT
>CM047589.1:8160995-8175132 GCA_026184515.1 Peronosclerospora sorghi | reverse complement strand
CACTTCTCATGGTCAGAGGATTGATCACGCATAAATGCGGATTTGAGACGACTGATCCAATTTCGCGCTTGATCTTCATCCACTTCCTTCCCTGAGAAATCCTTCAGATCACTGATCGCAGACATCCTGATTCTGGGAATCGGCTGTTGATCAGGCACTCCAGTGTACGCTGACGTAACCGTGGCTGGTCGAGGAAGAGTTGTTGGCTCATTGGGATTGTTGATCATGGAGCGAATACACAGACTCCATGTCAACATCCTTAACCATCGCCGTTCTTCCTGGCTTGGCTGTTGATCACGGAGCGAATACACGGACTCCATGTCAACATCCTTAGCCGTTACAGCTCTTCTTGGCTTCGGCTGGGGGCTTTTCGTGCGTACAACTTCAGGTGTCGCCTTGCCTCTTTCCGCAGCCAAAAACAGCCCCATAGCCTTATTGAAAATGCTTGCAGCCGTGGGTCCTGCGGTGATTGATCATCTTCTGCCTTGTATGATCGAGTTTCCTTCTTCATGGCCGAGAACTTAGCTTCATCCTGGCAGATCTTCATCCGGGTAATATTGGGCTCCACGCTATCAGCACATCTCGACTACACGCCCTCGGAAGGAGCATATTTGTAACAGGATGATCCCGTGTGTTCTGCCACGTTGATCGACGGACCCGCTTCAATTTTCAGCGGAAAGCGAGGGGGTTCCACCTTAATAGATCGACCCACTATAGGAACCAACAGATCAAACAGCCGCTGCGTAGCGGTCGCAACATCGCTGGAATCCAGATCGAACACTTCTTCAGCATCTTAGGCGCCTGTCGTCAGACCAACTGCTTTATCAGGAGCGTTAGCCCTAACACCAGCTGAAGCTTGTCCTTCCCATCCCTCACTTGTTGATCGACTGGTCCGTTCAGCTTTCCGCTGATCGTGACCCCGAGTAGGCTCATGATCGAATCCATCAATAAAAAAACTTCCAGTTCCTTCCTATAAAACGTATTTACCAGATCAGATTCTGATGGCGGAATACTTGATCGACTTTCGTCGCTCTACGAGCCAGCCGCCTTCAGAAACGCCTTCGGTTGGTCAGTCTTGTAATACGTCACCACCGGCTTCCAATCCGGATCATTATATCCATATTTAATTGGCGTATTACAACGCAAGTTGTGATCCGTAGAGGCTCCTGAAGGAGCCTTGGTAGGTGATCGAGGCTTTTCCCCTTTATGTCATCAGGGTACCTCCCCAGGTCCTGATGATCAGCATTTCCTTTTATCTTCAGACGTGACGACGGCGAACTGCCTTCCATCGTCACAACCACCTCCTCCTATTCCACTTTGATCTTCATTTATGATTCCGCTTCCGTTTTCACGTCCGCTTCAGCTCCATCTTGCAGGGAATCGCGGTGATATCCCGCGTCGCCCAAAGATCCGGACACGCGCATCATTGTGTGGAGCGGCTGATCATAATTTTTGGAGTTCGGTCAGGCGTTCCCACAGTGTCCGGACTACCGACTAACGAAGGGGTCCACCGGTTGTCCTGTGACAGGCCTATTTCTTGCTCACCTTGTGTAACCGACGGTTTGGGCGTTGGTCTCTCTCCAGGTGAATGGGACGTAGATCACTGCACTTCCAATGCAAGATCGAGATGAATTCGTAGCAGATCGAAGGGTGTCGATCAGGTGCAAAACGTCGATGATCAAGATCGGTGATCCCAGATCGCAGATCGCTGATAAAGGGTCGATGATCGCAGATCACTGATCGATCTTGTTGATCTTGTACGAATTGGCGAGATTGCGGGTCTTTGATCGCAGATTGCAGATTGCAGATTGACGGTGTCGATCTTGTGGTGATCAGCAAAGGGGTCTTTCATCACGTGGCGGAAATCTTCACCACTTGATCGCCGATCCTCTTAAGACTAGATCGCTAACGGAATACCCAATATATTATTTATTGCTAGCTTAGACCTAAGAGGGGGGGTTAGATCTGCACTTTCTATGTGAATATCGACGGATTTCACAAAAAACCACCTAGAGTTCCCGTGGGGCGCTTTGGGCAGCCGAACTTCTAGGGGCCAGATGCGAACCAATGGGGGAAGAGGTGAGAACACTAGGCTCGAACACTTTCCCAAAAAACTTTACAGAAAACTACAGCTGGAACAGTTGGCGGAGTTGAAGTCAAGTTCTCCAAAAATCTACGTCTAGCGGTGGGCCAAAATGCACTACGTGCTCCCGCCCGGGACGTGTAGAGTTGCGCTTGCAAAGGAAGGGAGGCGCGAAGTTAACACGCCGTCCCTAAGGGTGATCTTAGTGATCGGACGCAAAAGGAGAACTTTATTATTGCTTATATCCTAAAATCTACCAATTACCTAATATCAACCAATCAGAGATACCCATCCTGCTGTGCTCCATCGACCAATCAACCTGATATCTCAGTCGTCCGTCGCTTACCGTTAGGGTACCTGTACCTTGTGCCGCTTCTAATCCGATGGCCCGTCTATGTTCACCCCAGTTGTACCCACAGTTGTACCCAAAATCTACGGTACGCTTCAACACACTGCGCCCAACTTTAGAGTTTGAGAGGATCTCAGTTCGTTTGGAGATTTATCAGAGTCTGTTAAAGCGTTATTAATGTTGTTTCCAAAGTGTACGTATGAAATTGTTCGTCAGGAGGAGTTTGAAAGCGCGTGTTATTTTAATCTGGATCGTACTGCAGAAGATATTGGATTAATTTTATCATTATTACTAGGAGAAGATCATTGGGAAACGTAACTATGGTGTATCGGGAAGAGACAACCAGTACTAATTACACTTATTATATAGTACCAGATGCTACGCATACGCCGGTTAAGGAGTCGAAACCACCGGATATGTTAGAACTCTGTGAAAGAGACGAGTTTGTTGAGGCTCCAGTGTTACGACCAAGGAAAGCTACAAAAGCGAAGAAAAAACTGGAGTTTATCCCAGACGAAGATGAGGTTATGTCTTCGCCACAACCGGCTGGGTCCAAGCAAGATCCTGTAGTGGCTAACCGGTTTGAGATGATGCAATATGGGCATTTGAAATTGGGGGAATTAACAAAAATAACAACAGCTTAGACAGCTAGTCACACACCTAACACCATGAGAGGATCGTACCCGGTTACTCAGCCACGGACACATCACAATACCTAAGGGTATGATATATCCGGCGGAAGTACCAACGCATGGGCGCTCTCACGTCAACCAGTGACCGCTATTATCCAGATACAGAAAAAAAAATATTTGACGGAAATAGGAAGGATGCTGGAAGCGCACATGCATGGGTTACTCGGTTCTCGCATGTAGCAAATATTTCACATTGGGATGACAATGAACGCTTGGGAATATTCGTTGATAGTTTGACAAGCACGGTTTCATGGGGGTATGAACAACTAGCAGACTCAGTAAAGTATGATTGGAGTGCGGTGGTAACTCTCTTCCTGAGTAAGTTTTGCTTGGATAAGGTGTCGCCCCAAGTTATGTACTCAAAACTGACGCAAAAACACGACGAGTCAGCAACTACCTATATGTATCGATTAAATGCAGCAGCGTTGCGATCGGGAATGGACTTTAGAGATGTGTATAACACCTCACTGTTGGAAGAACATATTCAACAGTTTTTTTATACTATTCATGATCTCACCATACATATGAATTATCAGCACATGACTTTCGCAACTATCGATGAGTTATAGAGGGTGCTTACCAAACATGAGGCGCGTCTTATGATACCTGGGAAAAAGTCGCTGCATGTAAGAATGATGATCTGAAGTATGAGGACCCACAACCTAGCGTGCATATAATAAGTGGGAAGGTGCATGCAGTACAGCGGATGCGAACTGCGTACGAGGATACAAGTGCGCGGTATAATACAAATTCCAATGCAGACAGTGGTGTGATATGCGAATTCTGTAATCGGAAGGGGCATGAAAAAAGTAACTGCTGGAAATTGTTGAAATGTGAACATTGTGACAACCTTGGGCATGATTTGAAGTATTGACGAAAGTTTATTGAGGAAATGGCGGAAATGTGCAGTGAACTGAAGTCGGGAGAGCTGACTAAGGCTCAGGTGGCGGAGCATTTAAACGCCTAAACCCACAGTGCGTTGCAACCACTGTCAAGAGAAAGGGGGGAATTGTTGAATAAAGTGGAAACGACACCGCTGTGACCATACATGAATAAGAAGGCCAAGAAAAATAATACATGTTGTGTGAATGGATCACTCGTTGTGGACGAGGATCAATAAATTAAAAAAAAATAAAAAAAATGAAAGATCAAGCTACTTCGAATGAGGATAATAATCAAGATAAGTTGATAAGTGATGGAGCAACAGAGACCGCAGCATATGTCACGCTGGTGGATAAAAATATGGGAGATCGAGAAGGATGGCAGCAGTCGATTGAATAAACAGCCTGCAAATCAAGCTTACGTAATTGGAGAAATTGATGTTTTGGAGCTGCCATTAATGCTAGACTCTGGTGCAAATATATCAGTTTGCATACAAATGTTACACGGAAGTTACAAGTAGCAGTTCGGATGTTCTACACTCCAACTAGCTTTTGTGGTGTGACGTACAGTACCATTGGTGCAATAGGTGTGGCTACAGTCAAGGTTTGCGTAGGCCCATCATTGGTATTCACCTGTGAGATGTGGGTTGCTAGTATTGAAACACATGAGTTAGCGGTCCTGGTACAGACTTTTTGGTAAAGGCGGGTGTAATTCTGAACATGAAGGATCAAAGTTGTCAAATTCCCAGGGAAAAACATTTACCATTGATGACACGAGAAGATTTGATTTCTGAAGACTATCTACAAGTGTATAAAAAAGTGATGGAGAGTACTGGTATGACGATTAACTGGATTAAAATACATGCAGTAAGGACGGTTGGAGATAACCCCCCCCCGCTGTTTACGTGATGTATGCCATAGACCCGATGAAGGTAGATCAAACGAAATTGGAGAGAGAGGTCTACCTGCATGAAGGAGTTGAAATGTCAGCTGAAGGTATGTAAGAACAGCTAGCGCTCATTTCGGAAGTTGAAAAATGCCCAATGGAACCACCTGATATGGCTACCTCAGATATAGGAGAGCCAGGGGTTACCACTAAAAACAAGAAGACAGTCTACGTGCACAACTGTATGAGTATGCCGATGGTATCATAAGTTCTGGTAATGCGTTACCACCTCCATCTAAAGGCGTAGTTTGCGATGTGGATGTTGGGGATAATGCACCTATTGCACAGCGAGCGCGTAAAGTACCACCTACACTGCTGCCAAAGTTATACGAATTGATACGATGTTTATAACAAGCAGGACTAATTCTGTACTCAGAATCTACTTGGACATCACCGATCGTCATAGTACTCAAGAAGAATAAGACAGACATACGGTTTTGTAGTGATTATCGAGCCGTGAATAAAAACCCGGTACTGGTGTATGCCATGCTTTTGATTGAGGACTTTTTAAACAACTTTGAAGGGGTTAAATAGCTGTGCTCAATGGATAATGCGAGCGGGATATTGGGCTATACCTATGAAAAAGCGGTCTCGGTTGATTACAGATTTTATTTGTCCTTTATTACACTTTGAATGGCTTCGTATGCCTCAAGATCTGAAAAATGAGCCTCCAATATACCAGCGTATAGAAGATAACGCTTTGTGGAAAATGGTAAGTCGATCACAGAATATGGGAGTGAAGTGTAAATTACTGGACAACAAGCAAGTCATGAACGCTGATAATGAAGAGGCATGCGTTTTGGAGACAGATGTGTCCATCACTCAAGATGTGTTCCATAATCGTCAAGTTGTGGTGAATGATGAGCACCCTATCATTCAGAGGCGATCATATGTCGACGATATTACTTTTGGTGCTAACATCTGGGACACTCTGTGCTTCATTTTTAAGAATCTTCTAGAGTCGTTAAGCTTTACAAAGAGTTATTTTTGTAAGCAAAATGTGTAATTACTAATCCATCGCATATCTGCAGAAGGAATAAAGGATTCTCCTCAAAATCTGGAGTCTATTGTAAAAATGGCGTTTCCACGGACGTTAAAAGGGGTTCAGAGATTCACCGGTAGTTTGATATACTATCTAAGATTTATTGACAATTTCGTGACGCTAGAGGCATCTCTGTATGATTTAACAGAACTACAGCTAAGAGATGGTACCCAATTGGAGCATGATGAAAAGTCGTTTTCGTTGTTAAAAGATCGGCTTGTGAACGCACCATTGTTACGACACATCAAGCGATCGAAGCTATTGAGTTTAATTTTATACACAAATCCATGGTCGTTTGGAGCAACAGTGTGTCAAGAGTATGATGGAGTACTACATCCAGTGCGTTACGTCAGTAAGGTGTCTAAAGATGCTGAGCGTTACGTCATTAATGTGTTTAAAGATGCTGAGTAGAGGTATAAAGGGGCGGAACAAGAGGTGCTGAGGTTTCTCAAGACGTTACATGATGCTAGTCACATTTTGTTCGGGCAACATATAACCGTTTATGCAAGATACTCTACGATGCGATGTTTATTTACTTCGAAAGGTTTAACGGGAAGAGGAATTCAGTAAGCGGAAATGATGTCTCCGTGGTATTTGGAACGGATTATGAGGATGTGGGATAACTCGCACTATTAGCAACGTCAATAGTGCATGTGGAGAAGATGAATGAAGTGTTAGAAGATATCGCTCCCCTGAAAACATTGAAAGATGTACCGATCATTAAACCCATTCCTAGTCAGCATCGCCATAGTACTGGATATGCTTTATCATTTGATGGTGCGGTGCGGATAAAAAACGATCCGAAGGGAGCTTTTGGTATGATCATATGGGAATTACCGACTTGGGTTGTAGTAGCGGCAGCATTTGGAATTGAAGACAACCTCACCGTGAATGAAAGCGAATATCATGGATTAATCAGTGTATTACAACTCGTGTAAGCTCACGATGTGAATAAGGCAATAGTGTGTGGGGACTATAGACTGGAAATCGGACAAGTCTATGGAGATTTACGCTGCAATCACGCATCATTATTGGTCTGGATAGGCAGAGTGCGCTCAGTGGTAGAAAGTTTTGAAGCAGTTAGTATGGTACATGTGGCGCGTAAGTACAATCAAGCAACCAATTTCGTGACACATTGTGCCATGAAAAAACAATAGACAGGGAAAATCATAAGTACTAAGAGAAAATCATATCTGCAACTGTTGAATCGTTTGCTAGAGTTGCTGTACGCCACTGCAGATGAGCTCCAAGAGAAGGATGGGGTTGAAAGTATCCAAGAAACAACCTAGAAAGTATCCTTAGAGTATGACGGTAATTCCAGTAAAGAGGCTCAAGTTGTCATGAAACAGAGAGATATCTGGGAGAATGATGAATATTCATCACCACACATATTTGTACTCACACAGTGTATGGGGAAGCCCCAAATAACGGACAGCCTCAACACAAGAAAAGTGTAAACGTTGGACAAGGGGCGGACACAAATGGTGATTCATACTCTGTAGTGGTTGATATTGTTGGATCCGAAGAACATCATAACGGGGAAGAAGAAGGTCCGTATGAAACTGCGCAATCCATCAGAGTTGAGCGAATGACAATAGCTCCGATACATGACGAGTGGTGTAACAAGGTTATAGCGTACTTACGGGGAGATGATAAGATAAATTCCTCCAGTGAATTGAAAAGGATAGCACGACATGCAATCACTTATTTAGTGGATAGTATAGGTGTGCTGTATTACGTCTCGAAGGCTAAAGTTAAAACAAGAGAATATATGTGGCGATTAGTGGTACAGACCATATTACAGGAGGATGTGTTCCATGCCTATCATGTAGAAATCGGTAATGGGGCACATCAAGGAGTTGGAAAGGTCTATGTTTGGTTGAGGTCCAATATTATTGGAGAGAGAATTATGCCCACATTGAAAACTATGTTGCAGCGTGTGAAGATTGTGCCACCGCAAAAGGAAGTCCAAGATACCAGGGGCGCACTAGTGGAATTATTGTAGCATCGAGACCATTTCAAATTTTAGCGATGGATTTAGAATTGCCCTTACCACAGACTACCATAAGGCATGAGGCGTTATTGTGCTTCATATGTTTGTTCTCTGGATATGTGATCCTGATTCCAATGATCACCACCTCAGCACAAGATGTGACAGAAGCTTATATGGTGGGAGTTATAAGAGATTTGGAGCACAAGAAATGCTGAGACACGATAGAGATCCAAGGTTTATGAGTTCGGTCTCAGGAGATTTAATCGAATGCTAAAACAGAAGCAAATGCCTATGTTATCATATCGACCGCAAGACAACGGTAAACAAGAAAGATCGGTTCAGACAGTTATCAAGGCAATCAAGTGTTACATAACGGATCCTGAGCAGAGATATTGGGATGAATACGTGGCTCCGTTGGAGTTCGCATTGAATACTTCAGTGGATCTTCAATATCATCAAATTCCGTTTTATTTGGTGCATGGTTGGTAACCCAGAACCACACTAGAAGCAATCATACCACCCAAGGATTCATTTATCACAGAAAAGGACGCATTGTAATGGAGATTAGCTGCAACTGAAAGATATCTGAGAGTGCAAGCATAGGATGCTTTTATACAAGAACAAGTGAAGAAAGACGGAGCCCAACGCCATAACGTAGCAGTCGCATCTAAAGTATGGTCAACCACCAAAACTGCTTACCGACCTGGTGAATTAGTTTGGCTTTATCACGATTTGGTTAAGACAGGGTTGGTACGAAAGTTGGCAAATTTGTGGCATGGACCGTATGTGGTTGACGAGCGGGTAAATGATGTGGTGTATCGGTTAGTTATACCGACCGCTGAAAGTTGGGTATTCCCGTTGGTACATATTGCTAGGTCGAAACCCTAAATCAAAAAGATGAGACGGCCTCGTGAAAAGCTTCAGATTGAGGACACTTTGATATTGGATGAGGCGCTGCTCCCAGAAGATTAATGGTAAGAGACTGGTCGAGATGATGAATGGGAGGTGGAACGTATAGTGGATTGTCGGATGAAACAACGGACACGAAACGGACGTCGGACGAAGGAGTTTTACGTCAATTGGAAAGACACCGATGAGATGACGTGGGAGCCAGAAGATAATCTTTCCTGATACGTATTACGGTACGAGTTTGACGCGCAGAGAGCTTGGAAAAATTGGCACTACGCAGCCCATACAGCAGAGGAGATACAACTGAAGCTGAAGTGTAGAAGTCTCACAAGATGAGAGGATGAAGGAAAGAAATAGTAAGAGAATACAAGAAAATAGCAAGAAGAAAAACAAGTAAGAAAAGGACCCCATAAGATGTAGTATATCCCTATCACGGACCCATGTTGGTTGTGATGAGTAGAATGCGGACCCGAGTTGGTTGCATTAGGTGGAATAACAAAAGAAAAGCAGAATACAAATAAAAGATACATGTTTAAACAAGAACTGGAAGTTTGTGGGAACATGTGGATAAATCACGTTGACATTTATTTTTGAATGGCGCAATATGATTAAGTGTGATTGATAATATGGAGAGTGAGCCTATAAGTGTTCCATGAATTAGCAATGAGATGTGAAACACGTGTGGTGAATAAAAATGTACGAAGAGATGTCTTTAAGGTCCCAAAGGTGCAAACCCTGTACGCCCAGCATGAGATAACACGAAGAAACGCACAACAAAAATGAGATCGTACGAACAAATGCCTATCAAGGTCCAAAGTGTGCAAAACCTGAGGCGATAACAAGATGATACGAAGAGATACCATTCAAGGTCCTAAGGGTGCAAAACATGTACGGCAATAACAAGATGATACGAAGAGATACCTGGCAATGTCCTTAAGGTGCAAAGCCTGTACATCTAGTTGAAAATAACATGGAGAAACCTGTACATCGAAGGCAACCGTACGAAAAGATACCCAATGAGGTCGCACAGATGTAAAACCTGTACGGAGAGTCACAAAATGTCACGGAAGAAAAACAAGACATGGGGCAATAAATCTGAATGTCAATGGCGGCTATACGAAGAGATGCCAATTAAGGTGCTAAAGATGCAAAACCTGTATGGTAGTCATGAGGAACACAAAAGAAACAGAGAATACGACATGGGCAGGCCCAGAGAGTATCGAAGTGATCTAAAAGTGTCATGAAGAAAGAGAGTGAACAATTAGTTACTCCGAGAAGGTGATATATATTGAGGGAGAAAAGAACATGTATATACAAGGGGTCGGAAGAGCGCTTACGCAGTGGGATCACATGAGACAACTGTCCTGGAGGTCGGCGTCTATGTGTGTTTCATAAGGACGCGCGAGTTATTTATGAGAGACAAAATGCGGAGGGGCAGAGTATCACTGGTGTGATATTGGATTTTTGAGTGCAGATTTTCGACCAATCAAATGCTACCATGGACGGCCATCTCATGGACGGACATTTAAAGTCCGATCGAATTATGGAGGGTCTGAATATGACTGGGGTGATATTGGATTTTTGAGTGAAGATTTTCGACCAATCAAATTCTACCATGGACGGCCATCTCAGGGACGGCCATCTCAGGTACGGCCATCTCAGGTATGGCCATCTCATGGACGGCTATCTCAAGACCGATCGAATTATGGAGTGTCTGAGTATGATTGGTGTGATACTGGATTTTGGGTAAAAGCTTTCAACCAATTGAGTGCTACTGGATGTTATTTTCAAATGATTTCCAGAGAAACCTGCTAAGTCAGGGCTGGCCAGCTCAGTCCCAGACAAACAATTAACACAGAAAATTGGCCAATGAAACGTCTACCAGAAGCTTATATTATATCCACGTTGAATTAATGTAGAAGTAAACTCGTTAAAAAGAAGACAACATCTGTAGCTGGCTACTGGAACACGAGATGACAACATGTAAATGATATAAACCCTGTTAAGTTTGAGAGCGTCAAGACAATTAGCCAGCAGAGTGGAGAGCGACAAAGAAGATGCCCGCATCTGTGAGAATGTAACCTCAGCAACGAGAGAATCAACATCCACAACTTCGCCAGAATCTGTACTTGCCCCTAAGTGGACCAAAGAAGAAAAGGAAGAGTTATTGAGGATACAACGTACAAGTAAAAGTCTGGCAACATCAGCTCATGATATATGCGACTTATACAATCAGCAATGCCACACAAAAGGATGGTACAAAAGAACTAAGAGAGGGGTCATGTGTATGTTAGGGAGACTTGGAGTTAGACGAAAACGGGATGTTGAGTGGGATGAGAGTGAAGTGGAATCGTTGACAAGTATGATAGAACAGAAATCAACTTTCCCGGAAATAGTTGGGTAATATCCAGTAGATTTTCCGCAATCTAAGAAGATACGCACTATAGGGGCTGTGCACAAGAAGATGCAGGCATTACGTCGCTCCGTAAAAAGCAAATCCCAGACACAACCGGACAAAGATGGAATTCAACGTACACTTAAAGAATGCATCAGGAGATGGATGAAACAAGAAGATGGGATATTGGTAGAGGCGATGAAACCTGGAGATGTGGACGCGAAATCTATCGCTAAGAAGTTGCATGATGCAACAAACACGACCGAACTCGAGCACATGCCAAGAAGAGAAAGTGGAATTAGGCATAGACTCCTCCGATAAAGCGCAATCAGGATAACACCAAATACCAAACTCGAACAAGGAGTTCTTGTGAACGATGAGGAAGAACAGGTTAATGAAAATTAAACAATGTCCAAGAGCCAGAGACCCGGATCAGACGAGGAAGACAAGTCAGAAAAATTAACCGAGTTCACATTGAAAAAACTGGAGCAACATTAATGTTCAGCGAGGATGTGAATGTGGGAGTCACAAATACTGTGTGTTATGCAGTGGTGACCACGAAAATTGAATCTACGGATAAAAAGGGTATAAGAACGATGATTTCCAGAGAAAGTCTTCTCTGGAAATCATTGCTTTTACACCCTTTTTATTCATAGATGACTTAGAGCAACAGTTAATGTCCAGAGAGGATGTAAATGTGGAAGTCGCAGATATTGAGTATGATACAGTGGTGACCAAGAAAATCGACTCTATGATTGAACAAATTATGGGAGCCACATTAGATGATGAGAAGTCTAGATGCACCGTACAATATGATGAAGAAGAGAAAACGAATATTCCAACAGTGGTGAATTTGGCCGATTCGACAGAAGGTTCGAGATCCAGTTCTAGTAATTGTGATGAGAAGGACTTGGTATCTAGAGAAGATAAGCTGACCTATAATAAGGGTTGTGAGGTATTGGAAGAGGGGGATAAAGATACCATGGAAGGTATTAAACCATCTACAGCTGTAGATAGTGGTCATGATGAGTTATGTGGAGAAGTCCTGAGTAACCTCGCTCCAATGGTCGATATTAATGCAGAGGTGTCAAAAACAGTAACACAGAGGGTGGAAGAGTATCGAAAGTACAAGTTTAGTAATGTTTGGTCACAACAGAATGTCGGAAGTTATTATGGCGCAGTGGGTGTAAGCCAGGGTCTACAAGGCGAGTGATAACACGCATGACGGATGTTGAACGAGAATGGTGTCAGGAGGTTGATAATGTCACTATTGACCGAAGAACTATTATTAGTGAAAAAAGTCTTTGGACTTACACAGAGAACCTGGTGGAAGACGGCAGATCATATCAATCACTCCAGAAGATGCAAGGTACGTATTATTCGTGTTTATACTACTATTAAGATATTCCGAATCCTTAGTGGTCTTCCTTCGTGAATGCTGGGGTGGTGGCTATGGATGTAGAGATAACTTGTGTGGTCTGAAGTATTATGTGACTATACCACAGTTCAACTATCAAGGAGAATGCATACATTGGCTATATCTCAAATCTCTGGAAGTGTACATGGACAAATTTACGTCGGCAAATGACTATCTTCTTACTATGTGTTCGATAACACATTTTAGATGCATTTTGCGCTGCCAACCCAGATCAATACGAATGGGAGACAGAAAATGTTACATCAACCATTGAGCTTCATGTTTCGTCTTATGGAATTGGTCAGTGCTTAGCCAAAAGATGGGACACCTACAACAATGACCGCGGTACCGATCATTTCAATGCCACTAATGAGAGGAGTATCATATCTGCATGTAACTGGAGATATCATGAATGGACACGACCACAGACAGAAGATGCTTACGAAGATGGGATTATGGAAAATTGTGTATTCTACGGTACAATAAACTGAATTTTTTGGATTGGGGAATAGTATGTTCCTTTGGATTTTGATACTCCATTATAACCACCACTAGTGGAAGAGATATACACAAAACATCTACGAGTTACAATAGTTACCCATTGTCAATACTATGAATTATGTCAGAAGATTCGGCATGGTGGATAGATAAACTAGAGAGCCGCCGTCATCATTATTACAATTGATGATTAGAAGAGATACTGTTGAGTCGTTGAGAGCTGCATCGGTTATGGCTGAGGAAGAACGGACATGTGTGTATAAAGAATTCCAACATACGTTAGATACGGACCAGACGAAAGTGATACGGGCAGCCGTGGAGACTAAAGGATTTTTTTTAGCTCGTGTTCCATATCGGTGTGGAATGACCTATACTATTACGACTATTGCGTTATAATTATTAGCAGTATTACCGTATTATCGGGTTGCCATCGTTTCAGAAACTCATGCAGCGATTGATGAAGATTTGAATAGGCTGATGGATTCGAATAAGATAAAGGACCAGGAAAAAGTTCACTTGGGTGAGATAAAAAGCACCATGCTATTGCCAGATACTGAAAGATATCGACTTAGGTTTCTCTCAGAAATATTGCAGCGAGAGCGACGTTCATTGGAAGGTCACGTTAATCAAAAGGAAATCCCACCAATACTAAAATTGAAGGAGAAGTATACAATGCAACAAGCACGTTTCATTGTTGCTACATTGGCTCAATTATGGCGACCAGATTTTCAAGCGGTGTTTTATCATGTAATTATTAACGGTGAAGGTGCCCAAACAGCGGAAGTAGCCTTATTGCAGGCTATTAGATGTAACAGTGTTACATTTTGGTTACATTTAGTTATGTTGTATACGTAGGTACACTACGGTTGGGGTCAGTATTGACCGGTCCGAAAGGTTTGGACCTATTGGTTATTTTAACCAATCAGGGCAGG
>CM047589.1:8080855-8155856 GCA_026184515.1 Peronosclerospora sorghi | reverse complement strand
TACCACCAGTGTACTTACTCATGCGTGCGATGACGATGCGCGACAGATGCTGGCTTCATCTGGACTGCAGATCGTCTCGTAATCTGGTGTCCAGCACGCTTTATAACTGGACCTTGCCCTTTGATGCTTGCTTCCCCAGCCTGCCTAGCAACCCCAGCTGCTTGGGTCGCCTGTTGGCCTCGGCCTTGACCATCTGCTGCTTGGAGCTGACAGACGACGTCCTCATAATTAGTCCCTTGATCTTCAGTTTCGAAGTTTATCCGTGGATCACGGTAGCCTGCGAAGTACACATTCTCCGTATCCCGTTCAGTATCGCCACAACTTGTTTCGTTCTCAATTGTCCATCGCAATCTTTGGCAAGGCGAATATGCTCGGGACAATCCGCATCACCGGTAGGTTTTAGATGCCTCGCAAACTTGGGAAATTTAGATTTCAAGTCTTCTGCACTCATGGTAAGCTTATCCTCGTCCTGTCCAACATTGTACATCCCCGCAACCTCTCCGCAGTGGAAGATTTCTTGGAGCACAAACTGTAGCGCAAGTTCGATCATGCATACCACATTCCCAGGAAAAATATCCAGACTTGCACTGCTCTCGGACTCGAAAACATTGCTCTGCTCTTAGATCGATTTCCGAATTGCATTTGCCCTTACAACTAAGTCATTTTTTTGTCACTGGTGGTAGGTAACCTTGGCGTTTTATAGACGGTCATATTTTTTCCTTAATTGCGTCAGCGGTACGATGTGAGTCGCTGTGCTGGTCATTCTTGAAGTAATTAGCAACCTCATCCCATTGCTAAGCTCCTTGAGGGAGTACTTCCTTCGTCATTTCTAATAGACGATTGATGTCATCTGGTGCGAAGTTCTTGCCAAGATACTTATGCTGTTTTTTTTGCACTACTCCCTCACATGTTTGGAATACGTGATGTTTTACGTGCGGAGGCACACTAAGTGTATATCAATTTGTAATGCTAGTGAACTTGTGGAATTGGTTGCCGTTTTTCAAGAGAAAGTGACATGAAACCATCTGTCACCTGAGAGTGAAGTGTCGATTAGGATGATGTTTACATAAATAACTCATAGTTTCAGAGACCAACCAAGTTCGGGTAGGTTGTTGCCGGTGGAAACACGTGATAGGAAATTTAGAACAAAAATTACAGCACCTCGGTATTTTTTTAAATTTGTCGAGACGACAAAACGACTTGATAAATTTACCTGCCCCAATAAATTGTGAGTACCAGTCACATTTAAACCACATTTAAAATTGGCATTTGTCAGGGTTTTGGAAGTCACCGAGTGGCCTGGGTATTATAACCTTCATTTCACCACGTCTAAAGTGATGTTTTTGTTACCAATGTGGAATGGTTAGTGAAATAATATATAAGTTTCATAACTGTTGTAACCAAAGTGAAAAGCCTGTCAACCAAAGTATTGTTTGCACCCAATAAAAACGAAAAGTACAGATGTTCTGGTCTCACATCGATTAAACTCTTTTATGAGTGAAAGACGTATATTTTGACCATGAGCAACTGCGTTTAAAGAGCATCGCATGCTCCTGCTGAATGGCGCCACTGATGAAGCTATCAACGTTATCGATAAGTAACCATCTGGTTTCTCGATAGCAATTAACTGCATTTATGTACTCATCGTCGCTGCCCGCATCGAAGTCGTGCAGTATGGAATGTAGATACTTTGAATACATTTTTGTTTAATTGATTCATTTCACTTTGGTTGAACGGCTTTCACTTTGATTACAATAGTTATGAAATTTATATATTACTTACTTTTCTAACCATTCCACATTGGTCACAAAACTTTTCACTTTGGACGGGCAAATGTGTAATTATCTTTAAGTTTTGGTTTTAACGTTTTCAACAAGCAAGGTGATATTTAATCGACGTGTGCTTCAAGACATACACGGCGCAATTTGATTCAGCAAACAACGTATGGACGGCACCGACGAGGATGTACCACAACTGAGTACAATAAATTCCATACTTATTGTGATGTTTTGTAAAAGTTGGAATTTCTTTTTCGATATTGAAAAAGAAATTTTATCATATCGCTCTTAATATTACCGGTGGTTAAAACCTACCTTTAAAACAAAAAATATGTTTAAAAACATAAAACCTGAAAAAACTATATAAAACCTATATTGCGCACCATACATTTAGGCAGGAAAGAAATTTACGCAAATCCGAACTAAATCTAAATCTTATAGAATTCTATCCGAAGAAAAAGGTTGAAAGATTATGAAACCATCTACTGGCTTCTAATTATATAGTTTGCCTCATGATCGTCACGATCACCTTCTGAATTTCACGAAAACTCCGTGTCATGAGTGTCAACTGTTCGCTATCACTCATCTTCGTTCCAATGTACTGATGCGTGCACGTTCCAACTATCGTAAGAGTACTTATGCGCGAAGTTCCACAACAAAACGGAACAAGAAAAGCGTAACAGCAGTACTAAACGTAACACAACTTTATTTCCACGTTAATTCCCCTTGTTAATCCACTTAGACGAAACGAGACTGTAACTATCTCCAACCTCCACGAAATAGAGAAAATTACAGCCAAATAATCGGCGTACTCCACTCCACTTGTGTACTTGTGCAAACCAGGTTAAAATTCGAAGTGATTTTATTAGTATTAAGATTAAGACTTAAACTAATAATATGCATATATGTAAGTTGGCGTACCTAATTAATGTTATGTACTCCCCACTATGTCTTCATCGAAAAGTCGCTAAACCCCATTTCATCCGACGCGTAGTGCTGCAGGAATTTCGCGTCCTTTCAAAATCAACATCAGGACAAAAGTCAGAACTTACGTCGTAGTTTGTTTGACATTTACCATATTAACAACTTCGATTAAAACCTATTTTGAATAGGTAGGTTTTCTATACACGTACTTCTTGTTGTAAGGAATTCAGAAAATGATGCAGCATGGACTCAATTTTCCTGGATTTCTGGTCTAACGACACGCATGGCAACGTTATAATTCCTATTTTTTGCCCAGAGTGGAACTTGTTTATAATTTTTTTCACCTTAAAATATAGTTGATATATCGAGAAGTTTTTTTTCATACTGAGACAAGACGAATTTCTTGCCGTTAATCGATGCAAGACAGTGTGCTAACGAATTGATGTGGCTTAAAGAGTGCAAAACTTACCAACTGAGGGGACACGATGATCGGGTAACCCAATGTACTTATGTCCATAGAACGAACTACAAAGAAAATTCGGTGCAACGACTTAATTGTGGACAATATCAGATATACGGACAAGGATCATCAGAATAATGAACGTGGGTCAATATAACGTTAAAAAGGAGATTTGTTTTTTGACTTGACGTTGTAAAGCCTTGTTATATATACATCAATTCAGTTTTCATTTGCAACCGTTGTTTCAAATTGATCGGCATCATGGCCTTAAACCACGATATTGAAGTCGAATGAGTGAGTGAGAAGGTGAGGTACATTTAGATACTTCTAGATACCCCTATGGCCGTGTTAGTATCCTATATACTATGCAGCTCTACAGGAGACAGATCTCGGTCGATGGTGTTGTCACTGCTGAGCATTCCGGTTCACGAGGGTCCGGATTGCGAATGTATGCTCTAGCGTTGTTCGTGTTGACGTGGCGCTGTTTGGCGCATTGTAATCCACTGTCGAACATCGTGGTTCATGTTTTCTGCACGTTCCATGATGATTGGACGTCCGTCCTCTGCATTAGTTTGCTGAGAGAGAACCGTGGCTATCGTGATGTTGGCTGCTCCGTCTGCCATCTTGTTTTGCTCGCGGTAATGATGCGTCCAGCTGCGCGTGCCGAGGCACGTCCGCGCATCGTTTCTCTTTCAGATAGAGTTGACGCAGTAGAAGCTGTTTCGGTACCCTGTGACGTTGGTGCTGTCGGATGATTATATTGCTGTCTCCGATAACGTGAAATGGGCTATAACAAGCAGTCGCGGCTCGACGTAGTCCGTGGATGATCCCCCAGTACTCGGTCGTGTTGTTGGTCGTGTCGACTCGAGCATACGACATGCTGGACTCCCAGCAGATGTCTGTGGCGTGCGTGTCGATGTCGAGTCGCACGATGACCGAGCCTGACCCTCCTAACCCTGGGTTGCCTCTCGATCCGCCATCGAATAAAAGCAAGAAGACGGAGCGCGACGCGAGTGGTCGTGGACATGTGCGGTCGCAGTTGCGTTCCGAAAAAAGGTTCTGAAGGGTCGCCACAAGCACCGCCATCACCCTCCCTCTCGGAGTTCGGTGCGCATCGCTGTAGAAGTCTCGTACGAGGTTTCCAAGAGAACTGAGTCCACTGTGGATAAAGGCGTTGATGACGGCTCTCGTCACAGTCGCTGAGGCAGTCGGTTTGTGTCGCAGTCGGAGTCGTGCACACCCGATGGCATGCAGCGTTGCTACCGCCATGTGCCTCCAGAGTAGTCTGGACACTAGGTAGAGCTCGTCTCGCAACGGCTCTTTGTCCTCCTCGTCACTCGGAGTCGCACGAACAGTGTTCCAAGCCCTCTCGGGCGTCTCAGGCATCCCGAGGCTGAAAAAAACAAGTGGTGAGTCGTCTATGTCGTTCTCGCAGAGTTGTTGACAGCGTGCGCGGAAGTCTGTCCACGCCGTCGTCGCTACTGAACAGTCCCAGAAAACGTGCTTGACGTTTGGTGTGTTCAACGTTGCTACATAAGGAGTGCGGACACGTGTAGTTGCTGCTATCGTGGTTCCAGAGGTTGAGCTTGTTCGCCTTGAGCCGGAAAACGGTCTGCGCTGCGTACGTAGAAAGTACGGTAACTCGCTGAGTCTCGGTTCGGCCGTATTTCATCAAACACACACGAGCTGCTGTCTGCCTGTCTGTCCAGCGCATCATCACGTACATTCTCTCCCTTCTCTCGATACCTTCGTGTAACCATTCTCCTGTATAGCTTCCTTCTTGGTCGCCACCGACCTCCACCACTGTAGCGACTCACAAGCCGCGGAGGTACCGGATGTACCTAGAATGTGAATTTACTACCCGGCACGTCTGCCGATGCTTTATGCTCGCAGTCGCTCATCGATTCCATTGCGTGGATCATGTTGCCGTAGAGCGTTCGAGTAGATGATGCTGTAGCCGTTGTCCGTTAGCATCCACGAGTGGTGCTGCTGAAACTCCACATGGACCGGTCTCAGTAACGTTGGTGTGTGCAGACGGTAGAGAAGCTGCGGAAAGTTGATCAAGAGTTTTTCACAAAGACGCTCCGCTTACCGTCGAGTCAAAGGCCGTGTATCCGGGGACCGTCAAAATTATATGCCGCCCTTGGCAGGCGCTTGGGGGCGCGTAACGCAGCCCTTAGTGCCTGTGCGGCAAGTTGGCTTTCATGAGCTGCGTCCAGCTCATTGGTGATGATCGCCTTCGGCGATCCGGATGTATCATCCGACATTGGCAGGGGTGGCGCACTAGTTAGTGCATTTTCCCCACATGTGGGGAGCGGATTAGGCTGCCGACAACGCCGTTCGGCGCTGTCGGAGCGGTCAGCCGTTGGGGAGATATCCCCAAGGGCATCCACCTCCGAGTTCTCGGAATAGTCTACCGCTTCTAGAGGAGACGCCATAGCACCACTGAAGGTGCACATAGGAAGGGCCAGAGTAACTGGCGTTGGAGTTCTCCAACAAAATTTTGTTTATTGCGTAAGCAATAGTCTTGATGGGGGAGGATGTAACAGGGTTACATTCGAGTCACATTTAGTAGGTGGTATACGTGAGTACACTACGGTGGGGTCGGTATTGACCGGTTCGAAAGGTTTTGAACCATTGGTTATTTTAACCAATCAGGGAAGGGGCCCTTGGGGGTGGCGTGGCAGCCAGCCACGTGTTGGTACACAGTTGGTGTACACTACATTTTAGGTACGTACTGATTTGGTAAGTTCTACTTAGTATTACATATAGTTTACATTTAAATTAATTTAGGCTAATTATATATTAAATATACATTCAGTTTACATTTTCACTCAACGACTACAGACGCACGACCTCGACCGGTCGCGCGTGTAGTGAGTGCAGTAGCGTAAAGGGATCCCTCCCTTTAGCTACACCCTTAGTAAGGGAGCCTTGCGTTAAGGCATTAGCGAAAGCTAATTGTAAACCAAAGCGGGAATCTTGGCCCCGAGTAGGAAAGCTCTCTCCTACTAATCCCTTTATAAGGGCATATCGGTTAAGTAGCGGCGAACGCCGCTTAAAGGAAAGTCTTCCTCTGTGCGCTAGCCGCACCGTGTGTAGACGCACCGGCTACATTCAAGGCAGCACGGGATGAAGAGTTCTATTCAACCTTGATAGTACTGATAGAACATTTTAGAAGGCAGTAATTCTAATCATGGAGATGAGTTCAACCTATCCCAAAGTAGTTGATACGAGATGTCTGTCAATGTTTAAAGTAACAAAATGGCTTACGATAAACATACGCAAGGTTAAAGAGCATCTCAAGAGGAAATTCCCGCATTTTTCAAGCCATCATCAAGTTAATCAAGTCATCATCAAGTTGGTAAATATTTTTTGTTCACTTAAACACATTAGATATGAAGTCCTCCTTCGTCTTCACATCGTAGAAGTTTTAACAACGCAGTTGTTACAGCAAAAAGGTAGACTAATCGGGCTAGTTAATACTCTTTGCAGAATGTCACGGATGAAAGGATCATTACAAGAGTCCCAATTAGCGCAGCTTGACACCTCAGAATACTCGATCTGTGGCCATTTTGCTCTGTTACATGAATCCGCAAGACTCTGTCTAGAAAACCTTAACATTTATGTGATCAACTCTCTGGACTCGCTGGAAGAAGACGAAGTGATGGCGCCGTCCTACGTGTCTGCGGGATTGGACAAAAATATAGTCGGTATAGACATGCTGGAAACGCCGTACGGGCCCGCGGGCATTTGCCTGGGGTTTTATGCTATAGGTACGTGCCTGTTTGATGGTATCTGATACTATTTTAAGGTACAATTGGTGTGACGAGCGTATCCCTATTGGATTTAGTGGCTAAGAGTAGCTTCGATTTCAGCTCTTAATTGTTTTTAATCGGACAATTGATTTCTTCCTTTTCCCTCACATCAAGTTTACAGGGCTAAACACCCCAGTTGAACGCTTAACCAAGATCTCTCCCAATCACCTAACGCTAATCAGTAAGGAAGTTACCAGCCTTGGCCGACGGGTACACAAGATAAGCGTATACAAGAAAGAAGTGCCCTCATCGAGAGTCTGTAGTCTGTGCGCCGTTGGTGACATACTGTTAGTCTTTATCAGCGCTCCACCTCAAAGCCTTCTTAGCGAAAGACAGGTTTGCACACATGTACTACAATAGCAATTGAGCAGTTATACCACTGTGCTTTGTGCAACATAGTAAAACATATCTGATGATTAGAAACGTTGTACAATTTGTACTAATGCTGTGTATCCCATAGGTGCTCTACCCTAAGGCGAAGTGTAACCGTCAAGAAGCCGTTTACTGCTTTCCTATCAATAAAAATGTTTTATTAGTGTGTAGATAATATACTTTGTTCACATCAAGCATAGCTGTATCTACGGCCAACCCTCAAGTGTTAAAAATGTTACAAGCGCCGTCCTGCACACGCACTGCACAAATTGATGGCATTTGAAGTATTTCATATTTTTCAATTCATGAAATTCATGGAATTTTTTCCAAATTTTATATAAGTTTCGAAACGAAACATGAAAATATCGAAAGTTTTGAGCCGACATCGATAGAATCCATCCTACTTGTCACCTAATTTAAGCGCTGGCGTTTGGTGGCCTGGTTCGTTTTCTGCTCCACCTCAACACTACTCTCCAGATTCCCCTCTATCTCGACACTTCGTCTTCCACAGCAATAAGCGCATCCTCCTCCTCCACTTAGTTCTCAATCGTTTTCTCGGGAGAATATGTGGCGGTTTCATGTAATGACCGCTCGTTAAGATAAATGTACATCAATTCTGAGGTTCTCCGCACGCTGGGTCGGTTCCTCTTTTTATCGTGTAGCAAATTCTGCATAGAAAAGCGCCTTTACAGGAAACGCTGTTGTTAATAGCACTAAACAAACGGACATAAATGTGAACAAGATCCGGCCACCAGAGGCATGTTGTTCGAAATGTCGAGTGGATCTGCCAGATGAGGTTGTGTGCAGAAAAGACAGCGGAGCGTGCATGGAATTGGGTGAGCTAGGCCATTATTGTACGATTGACAGGAGAATACTTGTGGAAAAACTGCTGGATGTCGTTGCTGTTTTTGACGATGACCTGAACTTGGTAATTCACAGACAGCATGTGGTAGGCCATCACGTGGCAAGGACGAACCGCATGGGAAAATATCTGATCCATGGAGGGCATCTCATTGCGGACGATCGACGAGCAGGCTGCCATGGCTTCAAACTTGTGGTGTATGGTCCACCAGCCCGTAATGACGTGGCCCAAGTTCGACAAGGACAGATCGGCCATCTTGAGCTGCTCGTTAATTGGGCCAAGATCGAAGGAGTACGCGAAGTGCTGGCGCCAGAGTTGCATGTGCAGCATATCGTCGAGCTTGTCGTCTGTCATCTTCGCGCGCTCGTCGTTGGCGTAGGCTTGAATCTCCGCCTTGGATTGCAAAAGTATATCCATCACTCCGAATTATGTGCCATATCGGGCGATGATGGTCAAAATGATCGCAATCAACTTGTCATGCTCGCGCTTCTGGTGTTCGCGCAATTGCCAATTTCCATGGCAAGTTGTTGAACGGCATGGCGATATCTTTCGCGTTTTTCATGACCGGCGCGACATCAGGATGCTCGCGAATGTTTTGGATTAAGAGCTGAAGACAGTTCGGGCTGCAATATACAAAGAAAAAAAATGTGGCTGAAACAGGGAAGAAATGAGAAAAAGGAAAGGCAATTGCAAATCAAAGATTATCGACATTCCTAAAATCTGAGTCCTCTACCAGTCACTTCCAGACTGCTTGCATCCTGTTGCAAATGTCGTTGTGATGCTGTTGACACGCTGGAAATTTTCCTTGCACATATCGCTAATGATTCATTTGCCCCCGCAGCAATCTGTCGTGAAGGAACTTAAAATTCGGTGTTTCCACTCAAATTACAACAGAATAAGTCTATAAATCAATCCTTCTTGCTTAAACTTCCCAGGTTCTTAGTACTAACGTCCGAACCAAATAGCCACCAAACACTTTGTAACACACTTCCCAAAGATTCTCAGGCTGCTCCCAACTCTAGTGCCCCATATAACCGTTGCCTCTCTCACTTGGATGCTCACTTAAAGACCTTATTGTATTAAACTCGGTTTCAATATAGGAACGGTAAGGAAGGATTGCTGGAAGGTTGCAAACGACTGTTGGTCTAAACGGTAAATTAGAATCTATTAAGTATTACTTAGTCCTATATATAAGTCAAACACTTTTTATACGCTACTTCTAGGTTACTTCAGTGCTGAATCCAATGCTCGCTAGTTACTTCTTAGCCGACCGGAACACTTTATACCCTTTCGATACATGACTCACGTCGGTCTTTTCCATAACTGAAAAATCACTTCACCACAACCGACCCTTGTGTAACTTCAGCATAGGCGAGCAAAAGGCACGCACACAAAAAATTCTTAATCCCATTTCAGATATGCACGCGCAGCATCGTCAGCCATAGTTGTAGCAAAACACGGGATGTCGCTTTCCTTGCATACATGTATCATCTTATTTCAAATACTTTCTTGATCAAACACATAGCGATCAGCCACTATGAAAAGATAATCACGCGCTCTGCTGGGTGTCACTAAAGATTTTGAAGGATATCCTTCTAAGAATCCTAGCGTATGTGACCGAACCATCGACACAATAGCAATATCAGCCTCACGACCTTGACTGGAATCAGTAGTAGCTACCTCAATGTCCACACAATCATCATGCATATAGTTCAAAATGTCGTA
This sequence comes from Peronosclerospora sorghi, assembly GCA_026184515.1. Lineage (NCBI taxonomy): Eukaryota > Oomycota > Peronosporomycetes > Peronosporales > Peronosporaceae > Peronosclerospora > Peronosclerospora sorghi. The sequence continues at coordinate 8,145,917 of CM047589.1, read as the reverse complement.
GCTCCGCAAGTACTGCTGTGACTTTTTCCTAGTAGGGTGAAATTATTAGCATTTACTTTTTAATGACAGTACTGGTTTCCAGTATTTCATTCATCAGGACGGCATGTATTCCATCCAATAATTACATAATGACCACCAGCTCGATAAAGTTTCTATGTCTGTATTGTTGGCGGTATTTTTTCTTCATACATTCCTGCGAACTAATTCATACCACTCGGTTCCCTGTGATTTTTCCATTCCTAGAAGGGTAACGATCATTTGGTCCGGTCCAGTCAATAACTTATACATCATGTAACTTCATCGCATCCAAATAATCCTATAATTTAGCCGCTATATCCCGAAAAGTGTAGGGCTAGAATGCTTGAAACAGTCTCGTAACCTTCGGATGGCTCCTGATTCTGCAGTCATGGTGATCCCAGGAAATTCGGGTAATAACTTTCGCACCGCGCGAAAATGTTCTATGGAGTGTAACAATCCCCATGTAATTTTATGACGACGAGCACCAAAATGAAACCGATGTCTCAACCTTTCATCAATGGTATAGTATGCAAAAAGCTAATAAGGATCACCCACTAATACGAGAAATTCCGCCCTTGGTCTAATGTAGCCGGTGCGTATACGCACGGTGCGGCTAGCGCACAGACGAAGACTTTCCTTAAGCGGCGATGTGCCGCTACATAGCCGATACGCCCTTTTAAAAGGGCTTAGTAAGAGAGTTCACTCTAACTCGGGGTCAAGATTTCCCTTGGTTTACTTGTTAGAATTAACTAACGCCTTGAAACAAGGCTTCCCTTAGAAAGGGAGTAGCTAAAGGAGGTATTTCTTTTGGCTACAAACACTCACAGCACGCGCGACCGGTCGAGGTCGTGCGTCTAGCTGGATTAGTGTTATTTGTAAGCTGAATATATATTTAATATGTAATTAGCCTAAATTAATTAAACTAATGTAAACTATATGTAATACTAAGTAGAACTTATTCCATTCGTACCTAGCCGAAATGTAATGTACACACCTGTGTACCAACACGTGGCAGGCTGCCACGTGGCCCCTGCCCTGATTGGTTAAAATAACCAATAGGTCCAAACCTTTCGGACCGGTCAATACTGACCCCAACCGTAGTGTACCTACGTATACAACATAACTAAATGTAACCAAAATGTAACACTGTTACATCTAATAGCCTGCTATAAGGCTACTTCCGCTGTTTGGGCACCTTCACCGTTAATAATTACATGATAAAACACCGCTTGAAAATCTGGTCGCCATAATTGAGCCAATGTAGCAACAATGAAACGTGCTTGTTGCATTGTATACTTCTCCTTCAATTTTAGTATTGGTGGGATTTCCTTTTGATTAACGTGACATTCCAATGAACGTCGCTCTCGCTGCAATATTTCTGAGAGAAACCTAAGTCGATATCTTTCAGTATCTGGCAATAGCATGGTGCTTTTTATCTCACCCAAGTGAACTATTTCCTGGTCCTTTATCTTATTCGAATCCATCAGCCTATTCAAATCTTCATCAATTGCTGCATGAGTTTCTGAAACGATGGCAACCCGATAATACGGTAATACTGCTAATAATTATAACGCAATAGTCGTAATAGTAGAGGTCATTCCACACCGATATGGAACACGAGCTAAAAAAATTCCTTTAGTCTCCACGGCTGCCCGTATCACTTTCATCTGGTCCGTATCTAACGTATGTTGGAATTCTTTATACACACATGTCCGTTCTTCCTCAGCCATAACCGATGCAGCTCTCAACGACTCAACAGTCTCTCTTCTAATCATCAATTGTAATAATGATGACGGCGGCTCTCTAGTTTATCTATCCACCATGCCGAATCTTCTGACATAATTCATAGTATTGACAATGGGTAACTATTGTAACTCGTAGATGTTTTGTGTATATCTCTTCCACTAGTGGTGGTTAGAATGGAGTATCAAAATCCAAAGGAACATACTATTCCCCAATCCAAAAAATTCAGTTTATTGTACCGTAGAATACACAATTTTCCATAATACCATCTTCGTAAGCATCTTCTGTCTGTGGTCATGTGTCCATTCATGATATCTTCAGTTACATGCAGATATGATACTCCTCTCATCAGTGGCATTGAAATGATCGGTACCGCGGTCATTGTTGTAGGTGTCCCATCTTTTGGCTAAGCACAGACCAATTCCATAAGACGAAACATGAAGCTCAATGGTTGATGTAACATTTTCTGTCTCCCATTCGTATTGATCTGGGTTGGCAGCGCAAAATGCATCTAAAATGTATTATCGAACACATAGTAAGAAGATAGTCATTTGCCGACGTAAATTTGTCCATGTACACTTCCCGAGATTTGAGATATAGCGAATGTATGCATTCTACTTGATAGTTGAACTGTGGTATAGTCACATAATACTTCAGACTACACAAGTTATCTCTACATCCATAGCCACCACCCCAGCATTCACCGAAGGAAGACCACTAAGTATTCGGAATCTCTTAATAGTGGTATAACCACGAATAATACGTACATTGCATCTTCTGGAGTGATTGATATGATCTGCCGTATTCCACCAGGTTCTCTGTGTAAGTCCAAAGACTCTTTTTCACTAATAATAGTTCTTCGGTCAATAGTGAAATTATCAACCTCCAGACACCATCTCGTTCAACATCCGTCATGCGTGTTATCACTCTCCTTGTAGACCCTGGCTTACACCCACTGCGCCATAATAACTTCCGACATTCTGTTGTGACCAAACCATCAGTAAACTTGTACTTTCGATACTCTTCCGCCCTCTGTGTTACTGTTTTGGACACCTCTGCATTAGTATCGACCATTGGAGCGAGGTTACTCAGGACTTTTCCACATAACTACTCATGACCACTCTATACAGCTGTAGATGGGTTAATAACTTCCATGGTATCTTTATCCTCCTCTTCCAATGCCTCACAAACCTTATTATAGGTCATCTCATATTTTCTAGATATCAAGTCCTTCTCATTACAATTACTAGAGCTGGATCCCGAACTTTCTGTCGAATCGGCCAAATTCACCACTGTTGGAATATTCGTTTTATCTTCTTCATCATATTGTACGGTGCATCTAGACTTCTCATCTACTAATGTGGCTCCCATCATTGGTTCACTCATAGAGTGAATTTTCTTGGTCATCACGGTATGATACTCAATATCTGCGACTTCCACATTTACACCCTCGCTGCCCATTAACTGTTGCTCTAAGTCATCTACGAATAAAAAAGGGTTTAAAAGCGATGATTTCCAGAGAAGACTTTCTCTGGCAATAATCGCTTTTACACCCTTTTTATTCGTAGATTCAATTTTCTTTGTCACCACTGCATAACACACAGTATTTGTGACTCCCGCATTCACATCCTCGCGGACCATTAATTGTTGCTCCAGTTTATTCAATGTGAACTCGGTTAATTTTTATGACTTGTCTTCCTCGTCTGATCCGGGTCTCTGGCTATTGGACATTGTTTGGTTTTCATTAACCTGTTCTTCCTCATCGTTCACAAGAACTCCTTGTTCGAGTTTGGGACGTTGACCGTATGAGTGAGTATTTGGTGTTATCCTGCTTGCGCTTTATCGGAGGAGTCTATGCCTAATACCACTTTATTATCTTGGCATGTGCTCGAGTTCGGTCGTGTTTGTTGCGTCATGCAACTTCTTAGCGATAGCTTTCGCGTCCACATCTCCAGGATTCATCGCCTCTACCAATATATCATCTTCTTGTTTCGTCCATCTCCTGATGAATTCTTTAAGTGTACGTTGAATTCCATCTTAGTCCGGTTGTGTCTGGGATTTGCTTTTTACGGAGCAACGCAATGCCTGCATCTTCTTCTGCACAGCCCCTATAGTGCGTATCTTCTTAGATTGCGGAAAATCTACTGGATATTACCCAACTATTTCCGGGAAAGTTGCTTTCTGTTCTATCATACTTATAAACGATTCCACTTCAATCTCATCCCACTCAACATCCCGGTTTCGTCTAAAGAAAAAACTCCAAGACTCCCTAACATACACATGACCCCTCTCTTAGTTCTTTTGGACCATCCTTTTGTGTGGCATTGCTGATTGTATAAGTCGCATATATCATGAGCTGATGTTGCCAGACTTTTACTTGTACGTTGTATCCTCAATAACTCTTCCTTTTCTTCTTTGGTCCACTTAGGTGCAAGTACAGATGATGGAGAAGTTGTGGATGTTGATTCGCTTGTTGAGGTTACACTCTCACATATGCGGGCATCTTCTTTGTCGCTCTCCACTCTGCTGGATAATTGTCTTGACGCTCTCAAACTTAACAGTGTTTATATCATATCCATGTTGTTCATCTCGTGTTCCAGTAGCCAGCTACAGATGTTGTCTTCTTTTTAACGAGTTTACTTCTACGTTAATCCAACGTGGATATAATGTAAGCTTCTGGTAGGAGTTTCATTGGCCAATTTTCTGTGTTGATTGTTTGTCTGAGACTGAGCTGGCCAACCCTGACTTAGCAAGTTTCTCTGGCAATCATTTGAAAATAACATCCAGTAGCACTCAATTAGTTGAAAACTTTTACCCAAAATCCAGTATCACACCAATCATACTCAGACCCTCCATAATTCGATCGGTCTTGAGATGGCCGTCCCTGAGATGGCCGTCCATGGTAGCATTTGATTGGTCGAAAATCTACACTCAAAAATCCAATCTCACACCGATCATATCCAGACCCTCCATAATTCGATCGGTCTTTGAATGGCAGTCCATGAGATGGCCGTCTATGAGATGGCCGTCAATGGTAGCATTTGATTGGTCGAAAATATGCACTCAAAAATCCAATATCACACCAATCATACTCTTCCCCTCCGCATTTCGTCTCTCATAAATAACTCGCGCGTCCTTATGAAACACACATAGACGCCGACCTCCAGGACATTTGTCTCACGTGATCCCACTGCGTAAGCGCTCTTCCGACCCCTTGTATATCCGTGTTCTTTTCTCCCTCAATGTATATCACCTTCTCGGAGTAACGAATTGTTCACTCTCTTTCTTCATGACACTTTTAGCTCACTTCGATACTCTCTGAGCCTGCCAATGTCGTATGCTCTGTTTCTTTTGTGTTTCTCATGGCTGCCATACAGGTTTTGCATCTTAAGCACCTTAATTGGCATCTCTTCGTATAGCCTCCATTGAAATTCATATTTATTGCCCCATGGCTTGTTTTTCTTCCGTGACATCTTGTGACTCTCCGTACAGGTTTTACATCTGTGCGACCTCATCGGGTATCTCATCGTACGGTTGCCTTCGCTGTACAGGTTTAATCATGTTATTTTCAACTAGATGTACATGTTTTGCACCTTAAGGACCTTGCCAGGTATTTCTTCATATCATCTTGTTATTGCCGTACAGGTTTTGCACCCTTAGGACCTTGATAGGTACCTCTTCGTACGATCTCTATAACCGGTGCGTATACACACGGTGCGGCTAGCGCACAGAGGAAGGCTTTCCTTTAAGCGGCGTTCGCCGCTACTTAGCCGATACGCCCTTATAAAAGTGCTTAGTAGGAGAGAGCTCTCCTACTCGGGGCCAAGATTCCCACTTTGGTTTCCTATTAGCTTTCTCTAATGCCTTAACTCAAGGATCCCTTACTAAGGGTGTAGCTAAAGGGAGGGCTCCCTTTACGCTACTACAATCACTACACGCGCGACCGGTCGAGGTCGTGCGTCTGTAGTCGTTGAGTGAAAATGTAAACTGAATGTATATTTAATATATAATTAGCCTAAATTAATTTAAACTAATGTAAACTATATGTAATACTAAGTAGAACTTACCAAATCAGTACGTACCTAAAATGTAGTGTACACCACCTGTGTACCAACACGTGGCTGGCTGCCACGCCACCCCCAAGGGCCCCTTCCCTGATTGGTTAAAATAACCAATGGTTCAAAACCTTTCGAACCGGTCAATACCGACCCCACCGTAGTGTACTCACGTATACCACCTACTAAATGTGACTCAAATGTAACCCTGTTACATCCTCCCCCATCAAGACTATTGCTTACGCAATAAACAAAATTTTGTTGGAGAACTCTAACTGCCAGTACCCATGACTATCCATTAGCACCATTAGTGGTGCTATGGAGTCTCCTCTAGAGGAGGTAGACTATTCCGAGAACTCGGAGGTGGATGCCCTTGGGGATATCTCCCCAACGGCTGACCGCTCCGACAGCGCCGAACGGCGGTGTCGGCAGCCTATCCGTTCCCACACGTGGGGAAAATGCACTAACTAGTGCGCCACCCCTGCCAATGTCGGATGATACATCCGGATCGCCGAAGGCGATCATCACCAATGAGCTGGACGCAGCTCATGAAAGCCAACTTGCCGCACAGGCACTAAGGGCTGCGTTACGCGCCCTCAAACGCCTGCCAAGGGCGGCATATAATTTTGACGGTCCTCGTGAACTTCCTAAGTGGGCTAGGCGTGTGGTAAGGAATGGTTTAGCATCCTATACCCCTTCCCCGGCGGCTGAACAGCCGTATCAATGCGAACGCCGGTAGAAACTCCGACAACAACTGCTTACGCAAAAGCAGTTCACTAGCGTCTCATACCGATAGAGCCTAGACAGGCAGGCACAGGGTGCCCCTGTTGAGAACCTCCGCGGGGTCCCTATCGTTCCTTCTCCGGGAGAAAGTGCTGATGATACGGAGAAGAAGTTCCGAGCTTGGGCGGAAGGCGAGAAGCTTCTCCCCAGCTTTAATGAGCTGCATAACAGCTATTCCCGTCGAGACATTTGGGTGGAGAGGGCGTTGCGCCTGGAATTTTCCAGAGCCAAAGCGATGGAGTTATTACGTGCTCCATATCGCACGCGCTACGCCAGCGTCCCTGTCTCCACCATGGCGCCAGAGTACAGTGTGAGCGTCACATCTGCCTCCGGCAAACTCCCACTTACTGGGAGTGAAGGGGCTTCTCGTGCCCCCTGGTCTTTTACCTACAGCGGGATTCTCCCGCTCGAAAGCGTCAACGACGTCGCGGAAATCCTGCCGTAGGGGAGTCTCGGACTTCCACGAACTCTGTGAGTGTGGATAACCCTTCCACTTCACCAGATACTGGGTTGGACCCCGATGATGGCGTCGCTCCATCAGACGCTTCACATGATAGTGTGGAGTACCCTCCGCATCAAGCATAGGAGGAGGAGGTCGCGCAATTGCGACGTGAGATTCGCGAGCGCTGTGATCGACACAGCCATCGCATCCATGATCTCCACGAGGGGATCCGCGATGAGTGGGATGCCACTGATCGCTTCGAGAGACGGCTTGCCTCTCTCGAGACGACCGGTGCGGATCTTCGTGGTCGCATTTTAGCCCTCTCGGGCTTCCTTCTCCCTGCCGTGCCTTACGGATATCCGCCTTTCCACCCCCCTCCAGGAGGGGGCCCGCCTCTGGGTCCTGGTATGGCTTAAGCATACCGACATAGAAGGTTGGATGCGTACGCATCACCTTCGGGATGTCCAAGGTATACGATAAGCCCTTTCGGGCTAGTACCTTAAAGGGAACCACAAACCTGGGGCGCAGTTTATTGCGCAACACGTTGGAAACTGCATGTATAGGAAGATTTTTAGCGTTTAATAAAACAATTTCTCCTACTTTGTATACTTTTTCGTTACGCCGACCCTTGCGGTCAGCTTGCTCCTCCTGCTTGTCTTGGCTTTCCGCCATGGCATCACAGACGTGTCGTAAGACACTAAGGCACGTCGATAAAAACTTATCGATGTGATTTCGCACAGATACAGGGCTGACATCGGGGAATCCTCCCCCCTCAAGCCCTGGGCCACACACACGTGGCGTTAACGGAACCCTCGGATTCACTAATACGTTCACTTAAAACGGGGTAAACCCCGTAGATGCATGTACCGAATTGTTGATAGCAAATTCAACCATCGGAAGCATCTCACTCCAACTCTTTGGAGAGTCCGGACATAAACTCCGGAGAATATCCTCCACAACGCGATTAACGCGTTCCGTCTGACCGTCCGTCTGCGGATGATCCGAAGTGGACATGAGGAGCTTGGTACCTAGCACCTTAAACAACGCTCCCCAGAATTGTACCGTAAAACGGGGATCCCGATCCGACGCAACGGAATCGGGTAGACCATGCTGTCGAAAGACACGGTCTAGGAATACTTTCGCTGTTCCTTGTCCATCAATGGACTCTGGCACCGCCGCCAGGTGAGCCATCTTGCTCAAACGGTCTACAAAGACCAATATGCCGGTGTTTTCGGCCTTATCCTTCGGAAACCCAAGCTAAATTCCATGCTAATGGATTTCCAACACTCCGTTGGAACCGATAAGCTCGCCAAAGGCGCAGCTGAGCTTGCAGAGGGTTTAACCCTCTGACACGTCTCAAAGGTGCGTATATACGCACCGACCCACTTATACATGTTGGGACACCAATACAAAGCGCTTAGAGCGCTGTAGGTATTATCCCGACCTAAATGACCCCCGGTAGGGGCTTCATGTGCCTCTAAGAGGACTCTGTACTTCAGTTCCCCATCATGAGGAAAAACCACCCGAGGAGTGTCCTCCGTGCTCGCGCTATAATATAGAAAACCGTCACAGTACCTGTAATGGTTTAACCGAGCTTTAGCTCGACTTGACAGGGTAGGCTCAGACGAGCCAAGTCCCTTTCCACCCAACGCGCTGATAAGCGCCGTACTTGTGGGTCTTTTTCATACGCCTGGTGTATGAGATCCACCACAGATGAGGTGATGAATGTCGCGTGAGCGAGCTCGTAATCGGGAAGGCGCGACAACGCGTCTGCAAGTACATTCTGTTTACCAGTTTTGTACTTTACCTCAAAGTTGTACTCCGCAAAGAAGGAGATCCAACGGGCCATCCGTTGGGAGAGATGAGGGGACTTCGTCGCTGTCCGTAATGACGCGTGGTCAGTATAAACCACGAACGGCTTTGAGCCAAGTAGGTGAACCCTAATTTGACAAGGGCATACTTCATAGCAAGTAGCTCCTTATCATGAAGGGGATAATTCCGTTCCGCAGCTTTAAGCTGCCTCGACTTAAACGCAATCACGGGTTCCCTTCCTGCATCGTCTGCTTGTAACAAAGCACATCCGATTGCAAAATCGGAGGCGTCGAAGACGACGCTAAATGGTTTCCCAGAATCTGGGAGCACAAGAACGGGAGCTTTTAACAAGCTCCCCTTAACCGCTTCGAAGGCGGTTTGGTGTTTGGTTTTCCAACACCAATCCACGTCCTTCTTAAGAAGGTCGGTTGATGGCTTAGCCATCTCAGCGTAGTTCTCGCTGTACTTGTGGAGATAATTGGCTAATCCAAGCCAATTCCGTAAATCTCTAAGATTTACAGGCGAAGGCCACTCCACAATGGCTTTCACCTTCGCGGGATCCGCCCGCACTCCATCCTTACCGATGAAGCATCCGAGGAAAGGAATTTCCTCAGCACCAAAGATACATTTAGATGCGTTCGCATATAACTTATGCTCTCGCATACGTTCGAGCACCGCTCGAAGGTGTATCAGGTGCGTCTGAACATCAGACGAGTCGCCTTCCGCGCGACAATGGACGAATATATTGTCGAAGTACGTCTGAGCGTACTTTCTATGAGGGCGGAAGAGTTGAGTCACCAAGCGATTAAAAGCCGCTGGGTAATTTGAAAGCCGTTGTGGCATAACAAGCCACTCCCACAGCATGCCACTAGGCGTGCTAACCTCTGTAAGCGGGATATCGGATGCTCGAATGAGAACCTGATAATACCCGTCCACCAGATCTAATGCGCTGTAAACAGTACATCCTGCCATATTATTCTGGAGGACATCCTTCCGAGGAATCGGAGTCTGCATGGGTACATTAGATGCATTCAGCTTGTTGTACGCATGCACAATGTGCCACTTTCCGTTCGATTTACGAACACAAAAAGTGGGAGATGAATGGGGAGACTTTCTCTCCCGTACCATCCCTGCCTCTTCTTTCCCCTTGAAGAATGCGTCGATGACGTCGCATTGCTCCTTGGGGAGAGACCACTGCCTAGAGACGCAGTATTTCATTCCAGGAACCATGTCAATCTCATGTCGGACTCCCCGATCCGGTGGTAACCCCATCGTCGGGTTGTTACTAATGACATCTCCAAATTCCTTTAGTAAGGAATGTTAAGGGTCCTCAGGATCCGTGAGGATCTTGAGACCGCTTCGGGAATTCAATGCCTGTTTGGTTTGAACCAAAACTGACTCGTCCATCGTGTATAAGGAGTTCAACTCCTCCTCCGGACGTAATACGACAACCTCGTCGATTTCATCTGCTTTCAAAGCGGTTTCAAACTCGTTGAAGGACATCTCCTCCAACGACAACAGTTAGCCTACCCCAGGCAACCGTTCAAGGCTTACGCCTTCCGTGACAACACCTGTCACGCTATTCAGCATCCTATAGGACTGCTGACTACTGGCCTCGGGACTCATCCCGAGACCCAGATGGGGGGAGTCAATTGCCCCATCTATTGGAAGCGCATCGCGCCTAACCACAGAGGGAGGTCTTTATCTCTACCACCAGTGACTCGCCGGTATAACCTAATAAGGGATGTCGGAATCAATTTCGACATGCGGAAGAGACGAAATATGGGTCTCTCCGCTTGGAAGCGCCTCGCGCTTAACCACAGGGGTCTCTACCCCTACCACTCGAGTCGCCTCAGAGGAATCCACCTCTGCCAATGGCAACTCACCAGTCTCACCGCTAACGGCGTGGGGATTAACCTCCGAATCCCCCTAGTTAAGGAACTCTTCCTTAACCTCATTGGGACTGATCATTTAAGACATCCCAATCTCTGGCGTCTCACGCCAGAATCGCTTTTGAGATCGAGCAAAGGTGGGTTCATGACTCGCCAATGGTTCACCTGATCGCGGGTGCGTTGAGCCAATGGACTAAGACTTCCAGTCTATCCATGGCTCGTGGCGTTCCAGCCACTTCATGCCTAGAATGAGGTCATACATCGAGTCCAATCCAGGACTAGGCAACGTTCTAAGCCGTCTAAGTCTGCAAAGTTCAGCTTAAGGTCAATTGAGACCTTGGGTACAGAAACATGTACGCCCGTCGCATGACGGACCGTGACAACGTCACGAGAACGTCCCTCTAGGGACTCGGCATACAACCGCCTCTTCTCTACAGAATCCCGTCTGACATAATTGTCAGACGCTCCAGAGTCTATCAAGACTCTCCAAGGCTTATCAAAGCCTTTCACGTTCGCAAGGACTACCAGTAGAAAACCTGGCTGATACACCAACTCGGTGCTAGAAAGCACCGTTTTCCTCGGGGCTTTGTGCTGTCGTCCCCTACCCTGGGACTTAACAGCACTGAGGGACCCCCCAGTAGGGCGCCCGCACCTACTGGAAGCCGTCGTTTCCCGACGGCTTGGGCAAGGGCTTTTTCCCAACTCTTGGTCCCTTGTAGCGAGTGTCTCGCTGAGGATTTTTCGAACACCTGTTCCGCAGATTATCCGTGCTTCCACACAGGAAGCATCTCAGCCGCCCATGCCGCTGCAACATAGCTAGGATCTCTGCCTCGAAGCTCAGCGAAAAAGAGTCAGAGTGACTCTTAGCGGAAGGTTTCTCTTCCGCTTCGACCTGACTCAGGTCCATGGGTTCAGGACCCACCTTAGAGGAACGAAAGTTCCTCTCGGCGTTGAACTCCATCTTGAACGCCTTCCCCAGGGATTGGGGTCGGCATCGGAAGAGCTCCGAACGTACTGGCCCTTCTTTCAGGCCTCCCATGAAGACGGGGATGGACACATCGTCCGAGTACGCTTTCGCTTACATCCCTGCCAACAGGGTCTTAAGTTCTTGGATATATGTTTACAAGTCCCTAGTGCCCTGACGGCACCGCAAAAACGCCAGCTGATTATGAAAAACCATATCAGGCGTGGCGTACATATACATAAGCTTTTGCTTAAGGACTTCCCAGGTCAGGAACACGTCTATGACAGAATCCTGACACGTAAACGCCCATGTACGGGCTTTGCCCGTAAGATGGGTCAATGCAAGTCCCACTTGCAACTGATCAGCGATCAAATTCGCTGTGGCGAAGGCCGTTTCGACCTCTCGCAACCACACGTAAAGGTTGTCACCCTTCTCTCCGGTGAACTCCTTTATCTTAAATGATATTGGAGGGCGCACCCCCGTGGAATGTCCACCACTACAACTCGCCTCATGAGCGATGAGGGCATTTACCCTTTCCTTTACGGCTTCAAGGACCTGCTCCACTAGGAGCTGCATACCCTCGTCACCCAGTAAGGATAACAGCCTGTTAAAGGCTTCCTGATGGAAGTGGGTCAACCTATCCCAATCGTCCTGATTCATCCCTTGCAGAGGATGCCTTAGTCTACCAACACAGGTGTTGGATTGATTACAAGTTCTACCAGATGTAGCCGGTGCGTATACGCACGGTGCGGCTAGCGCACAGAGGAAGACTTTCCTTTAAGCGGCGTTCGCCGCTACTCAGCCGATACGCCCTTATAAAAGTGCTTAGTAGGAGAGAGCTCTCCTACTCGGGGCCAAGATTCCCACTTTGGTTTCCTATTAGCTTTCGCTAATGCCTTAACTCAAGGCTCCCTTACTAAGGGTGTAGCTAAAGGGAGGGCTCCCTTTACGCTACTACACTCACTACACGCGCGACCGGTCGAGGTCGTGCGTCTGTAGTCGGTTGAGTGAAATCTAAACTGAATGTATATTTAATATATAATTAGCCTAAATTAATTTAAACTAATGTAAACTATATGTAATACTAAGTAGAACATACCAAATTAGTACATACCCAAAATGTAGTGTACACCACCTGTGTACCAACACGTGGCTGGCTGCCACACCACCCCCAAGGGCCCCTTCCCTGATTGGTTAAACTAACCAATGGTTCAAACCTTTCAAACCGGTCAATACTGACCCCCAACCGTAGTGTACTCACGTACACCACCTACTAAATGTGACTCGAATGTAACCCTGTTACAATCCCATTCTTGTTGTATGGTTCTCTGCTTTGTTGCACAATATGTATACATGTTTTAAACCTTTTTAACCTTGACATGTATCTCTTCGTATCATCTTGTTATCGCCTCAGGTTTTGCACCCTTTGGATCTTGATAGGCATTTGTTCGTACGATCTCATTTTTGTTGTGCGTATCTTCGTGTTATCGCATGCTGGGCGTACAGGGTTTGCACCTTTGGGACCTTAAAGACATCTCTTCGTACATTTTATTCACCACACGTGTTTCACATCTCATTGATAATACATGGAGCACTTATAGGCTCACGCTCCATATTATCAATCACACTTAATCATATTGCGCCATTCAAAATAAATGTCAACGTGGTTTATCCACATGTTCCCACAAACTTCCAGTTCTTGTTTAAACATGTATCTTTTATTTGTATTCTGCTTTTCTTTTTTTATTCCACCTAATGCAACCAACTCGGGCCCGCATTCTACTCATCACAACCAACATGGGTCCGTGATAGGGATGTACTACATCTTATGGGGTCCTTTTCTTACTTGTTTTTCTTCTTCTTGCTATTTTCTTGTATTCCCTTGCTATTTCTTTCCTTCATCCTCTCATCTTATGAGACTTCTACACTTCAGCTTCAGTTGTATCTCTTCTGCTGTATGAGCTGCGTAGTGCCAATTTTTACAAGCTCTCTGCGCGTCAAACTCGTACCGTAATACGATACAGGAAAGATTATCTTCTGGCTCCCACGTCATCTCATCGGTGTCTTTCCAATTGCCGTAATACTCCTTCGTCCGACGTCCGTTTCGTGTCCGTTGTTTCATCCGACAATCCAATATACGCTCCACCTCCCATTCATCATCTCGGCTAGTCTCATACCATTAATCTTCTGGGAGCAGCGCCTCATCCAACATCAAAGTGTCCTCAATCTGAAGCTTTTCACGAAGCCGTCTCATCTTTTTGATATAGGTTTTCGACCTAGCAATATGTACCAACGGGAATATCCAACTTTCAGCGGTCGGTATCACTAACCGATACACCACATCGTTTACCCGCTCGTCAACCATATACGGTCCATGCCACAAATTTGCCAACTTTCGTACCAACCCTGTCTTAACCAAATCGTGATAAAAGCCAAACTAATTCACCAGGTCGGTAAGCAGTTTTGGTGGTTGACCATACTTTAGATGCGACTGCTACGTTATGGCGTTGGGCTCCGTCTTTCATCACTTGTTCTTGTATAAAAGCAGCCCATGCTTGCGCTCTCAGATATCTTTCAGTTGCAGCTTATATCCATTCCAATGCGTCCTTTCCTGTGATAGATTAATCCTTGGGTGGTATGATTGCTTCTAGTGTGGTTTTGGGTTCCCAACAATGCACCAAATAAAACGGAATTTGATGATATTGAAGATCCGCTGAAGTATTCAATGCAAACTCCACGGAGCCACGTATTCATCCCAATCTCTCTGCTCAGGATCTGTTATGTAACACTTGATTCCCTTGATAACTGTCTGAACCGATCTTTCTTGTTTACAGTTGGCTTGCGGTCGATATGATAAGATAGGCATTTGCTTCTGTTTTAGCATTCGATTAAATCTCCTGAAACCGAACTCATAAACCTTGGATCTCTATCGTGTCTCAGCATTTCTTGTGCTCCAAATCTCTTGTAAAACTTCCACCATATAAGCTTCTGTCACATCTTGTGCTGAGGTGGTGCTCATTGGAATCAGGATCACATATCCAGAGAACAAACATATGAAGCACAATAACGCCTCATGCCTTATGGTAGTCTGTGGTAAGAGCAATTCGAAATCCATCGCTAAAATTTGAAATGGTCTCAATGCTACAATATTTCCACTAGTGCGCCCCTGGTATCTTGGACTTCCTTTTGCGGTGGCACAATCTTCGAACGCTGCAACATAATTTTCAATGTGGGCATAATTCCCTCTCCAATAATATTTGGACCTCAACCAAACATAGACCTTTCCAACTCCTTGATGTGCCCCATTACCGATCTCTACATGATAGGCATGGAGCACGCATCCTTCCTATTCCGTCAAATGTTTTTATTTCTGTATTCTGGATAATAGCGGTCACTGGTTGACGTGAGAGCTCCCATGCGTTGGCACTTCCACCGGGTATATCATACCCTTAGGTATTGTGATGTGTCCGTGGCTGAGTAACCGGGTACGCTCCTCTCATGGTGTTAGGTTTGCGACTGGCTGTCTGAGCTGTTGTTATTTTTGTTAACTCCCCCAAACTCAAATGCCCACCTTGCATCATCTTAAACAGGTTAGCCACTACAGGATCTTGCTTGGAACCAGCCGGTTGTGGAGAAGACATGACCTCATCTTCGTCTGGGGTAAACTCCATTTTTTTCTTCGTTTTTGTAGCTTTCCTTGGTCGTAACACTGGAGCTTCAACAAACTCGTCTCTTTCACAGAGTTCTAACATATCCGGTGGTTTCGACTCCTTAACCGGCGTATGCGTAGAATCTGGTACTATATAAAAAGTGGAATTAGTACTGGTTTTCGCTTCCCGATACACCATTAGTGACGTTTCCCAATGATTTTCTCCTAGTAATAATGATAAAATTAATCCAATATCTTCTGCAGTACGATCCAGATTAAAATCACACGCGCTTTCAAACTCCTCCCGACGTACAAATTAATACCTACACTTTGGAAACAACATTAATAATGCTTTAACAGACTCTGGTAATCTCCAAACGAACTGAGATCCTATCTAACTCTAAAGTTGGGCGCAGTGTGTTGAAGCATACCGTAGATTTTGGGTACAACTGTGGGTACAACTGTGGTGAACATGGACGGACCATCGGATTAGAAGCGGCACAAGGTACAGGTACCTAACGGTAAGCGACGGACGACTGGGATATCAGGTTGATTGGTCGATGGAGCACAGCAGGATGGGTAGCTATTATTGGTTGATATTAGGTAATTGGTAGATTTTAGGATATAAGCAATAATAAAGTTCTCCTTTTGCGTCCGATCACTAAGATCACCCTTAGGGACGGCGTGTTAACTTCGCGCCTCCCTTCCTTTGCAAACGCAACTCTACACGTCCCGGGCGGGAGCACGTAGTGCATTTTGGCCCACCTTTATACGTTGTGATACGCCAATTAAATATGGATATAATGATCCGGATTGGAAGCCGGTGGTGACGTATTTCAAGACTGACCAACCGAAGGCGTTTCTGAAGGCGCCTGGGTCGGAGATCGACGAAAGTCGATTCGATCAAGTATGCCGCCATCAGAATCTGATTTGTTGAGGACGTTTTATAGGAAGGAACTTAAAGATTTCTTATTGATGGAATCGATCATGAGCCTACTCGGGGTCACGATCAGCGGAAAGCTGAACGGACCAGTCTATCAACAAGTGACGGATGGGAAGGACAAGCTTCAGCTGGTGCTAGGGCTAACGCGCCTGATCAAGCAAGTTGGTCTGACGACAGGCGTCTACGATGATGAAGAAGTGTTCGATCTGGACTCCAACGATGTGACCGCTACGCAGCGGCTGTTTGATCTGTTGGTGTCAATAGTGGATCGATCTATTAATTTGGAACCCCCTCGCTTTCCGCTGAAAATTGAAGCGGGTCCGTCGATCAACGTGGCAGAACACACGGGATCATCCTGTTACAAATCTGCTCCTTCAGAGGGAGATATGTCTGAAGTGTAGTCGAGAAGGGCTGATAGCGTGGAACCCAATATTACCCGGATGACGATCTTCCAGGATGAAGCCAAGTTCTCGGCCGTGAAGAAGGAACCTCGATCAGACAAGGCAGAAGATGATCAATCACCACAGGACCCACGGCTGCACGCAATTTTCAAAATTGCTATGGGGCTGTTTTTGGCTGAGGAAAGAGGCAAGGGACACCTGAAGTTGTACGCACAAAAAGACACCAGCCGAAGCCAGAAAGAGCTGTAACGGCTAAGGATGTCGACATGGAGTCCGTGTATTTGCTCCGTGATCAACAGTCAAGCCAGGAAGAACCGCGGTGGTTAAGGATGTTGACATGGATTCTGTGTATTTGCTCCATGATCAACAAACCCAGCGTTATTATCTCGATCCGGATGAGCCAACCACTCTGTCTCGACCAGCCACGGTTACGTCAGAGTACACTGGAGTGTCTGATCAACAGCCGATTCCCGGAATCAGGATGTCTGCGTTCAGTGATCTGAAGGATTTCTCAGGGAAGGAAGTGGATGAAGATCAAGCGCGAAATTGGATCATTCGTCTCAAATCAGCATTTATGCGTTATCAAGCCTCTGATCATGAGAAGTGTTTGATCATGGGGGATCTGCTGAAATGGCCGGCGCGCAATTGGCATCGCCAGTTGAGCAGATCCACTCTTGGAAGCTGTAAAAGTCTCGTTGATGAGTTTGAAATTCAGTACTGTGGAAGCGGTCAATCGGCATCTCGCCAGTACTACTACACGAAGCAGCGATCTGATGAAACCTCTATCGAGTATCTTCACCGGTTGAATGTGGCAGGAATTCGGTCCAGGTTGGAGATCAAGGACGGACCGTCTACGATCTTGCGCGAACATGTGCACATTTTCTCGACACGTTGACTAATTGCGAATTCGCTGACAACTGGCAATTCTGCGTTTGGATAATGTTACGGATTGGGAAGAGACGCTGCGGGCCTATGCGCGCAATAAGTCGAGCCAGCCTCAGGCGACAGTAGGCACTAGTCGATTCCGTCAGAAATTTGGCGATGATCGATCACCGTCCCCAGCGCGGAAGCCTAAAGCAGTGCGCGCGATCAAGATGATGTCTGGGAGCGAAGGATAGAGTTCAGATGACAGTGGAAGTGATGGTGATCAGCGTCGTTACATGATTGCTGCTATGCGCGATCAACCAGTTACGCGCGATCAACCTACTGAGTCTCGATCTAGTGAGCCTCGATCTGGCAAGCGAAGTTAACCAAGTGCAGTTGATCAAGTGGTGTAGAAGAAATGCAGTCATTGTGGATCGACCAAGCATGATAATGTAAGTTGCTGGAAGCGCCTGACCTGTCTGAAGTGTGTCAAGAAGGGCCACCTGACTGATAACTGCTTGTATGTCTGCTGAGAGTGCGGAGAAATTCATGACGCTGGAAAGTGCCCTATGGAGGAATTATACAATTGTATTCGCCAGTGGTACAACCCTACCAAGCATGACGGAATGTTGCCCAAGGAAGACGAAAACATATTAAACTAGGGCGCTCTCCAGGTTGAAATCTGGTACGAGACGAGCGTTCTGGTTTGTGTATTTTTGCATATGTGAATAAGAAGAGGGCTGATCAAGCATAAGAAAAAGATAATGAAAAATGTGATCGGCCTGATTTTCTAGGTTTGACTAATTTCCGTATTGATGAGTTTTCTCGTTCACCATTGATCATGGAAGTTTATTTACTTCCGGGTGAATCACGTGGATATTGGAAGTACCACTCGTCCAAGAAATGGTTTAAGCAAGTCAAGGCGAGCGGCAAAATTAATAACTAACGTGCCACGTTGCTATTTGATTCTGGTACCGAAGTTTCGATCATCGACTCAACCTTTGCTCGTAAGGTGGGTTGTCAGATCGACACGAGCCAAACACAAGAATTTGTTGGTATCGGAGAAAGTGCATAACTCACAGAAGGGCGTACTAAGATCATGGTGAAGTTATCAGGCTCTTTGGTTTATTACTTCCATGCATGGGTGGGAAAGCTCGCTGGTCAAGATGTTATATTGTGAATGGATTTTATGATTCCATCTGGTGTTAGATTGGACGTCGCCCACGGCGCACTAAGTTTGTCTCATGAAGTGACTATGTTATTGGAAGGGCGTCGGCAGTTGTACGGATCAAGTGGAAACTTTACTAAACTTGATCAGTACGAGCAGATCCCAGTAGGTCGATCTGCTGAGGTTCGGATTCATGATCAACGATCTCGGAAGTTGTGGATTACTCGTGGAAAGAATTGGGTCCCGACTATTACTAGGGGCGTGGGTAATCTACGGTATTTGCGCATTACGAACGTTGCTGATCATCCTACAAGACGATACGATTTTAGGTATCTGGATGAATAGAGACGGATTTATTTCGGTGTGGTCTAATCGTTATAAGGAGTATAAGAACCTCGCGTATCAAGCTTCTACCGATTCTGTACATGAAGATCAAGAATGTGACGATCAAGGTCACTTGCTCGAGAAATAGGAGTATCCTATTCCTCAAGGAATTTTGGTACGACCTACGAACTCGATCACGGCATCTGTGGCATTAGTAACCGGAAGATCGCAGAAGAGACATGAAGTGCAAGAGAATTGCGATCAGGAGCAGAGTGTGAATGGTCCGACCCTGTGTCACGAAGTTGAACGACCTATTGCAAGAGATAAGCCTGATCAAGATACACGTGACCACCCCGTCTCAGCCGATCATAGCGAATTTGTTGTAATTCCTATCGATGATCAAGTTTGCTACCATGAAGGGGGAGATTTTTACGTGGAAGAATTGGAGAAGCAGCTTGCTCGTTGCCTGAAGTGTCCGCAAGTACCGAGAAGTGACTAAGGACGATTTACAAGTTGGTGATCCATTGATCAATACAGCAGAAGATATTAATCAGCTTCGCGATATAATTTGGGCGAAGAAACATCTGTTGATAGGGAAAGGGAACGAGCTACCTCCTGCTGCACGTGGAGTTGTTTGTGATATTGATGTAAGCAATGCGCGCCCATCGCTCAAAAGTGTCGGAAGGTTTCTCCACAATTTTGCGAGAAGTTATCAGCCTTGATAAAGGGGTTATTGGCCACAAAGATCATCCAACCATCTACATCACCCTGGGCATCACATATAGTGATCATCGTGAAGAAAAATAAGGTTGATATTCGAGTATGTATCGATTATCGTGAGGTGAATCAACTCACGCGCCTGATGGTGTGCCCAATGCCTATGATCTTTGATCTGCTCGAAGATTTGGATAAAGCGTTGTGGTTTTGCTCTTTGGATATGGAAAGTGGTTTTTGGTCGTGTCTATGAACGATCGAGCACGTCAGATTTCGGCTTTTGTTACCCGTTTGGATTTTTGAATGAAATCGGATGCCCTTCGGCATAAATAATGCTCCACAGATCTACCGGCGGTTGATCGATAATGCACTGTATGGGTATCTCAAGTTTAAGGACGGTGATGATGAGTCAACTGATGTATTTACTGCGGGAGAGCCTGATCAAGCGCAAGGCCCGTCCGTGTTGCAACGACGATAATATATCGATGATATTTTGATCCCTTCACCTACATGGATTATCTTGTGTGATAAAGTGCGAAATCTATTGGAAAAGTGCGATCAGTGGAACTTGTCGATCAGCGTGGATAAATCGTACTGGGGGTGAAGTGAAGTTCTTATTTAGGACATCACGTCTCTAGCCGTGGTTTAGAAACAAATCCGAAGAATTTGGATGATCTGATCGATTTGCCTTTTCCTGGCACTTTGCGTGCTATGCAGTCGTTTTTGGGGAGTCTGAATTACTACCGTCGATTTATCGAAGACTTTGCGATCTATGCTGCCGTACTCTATGAGCTACGAGAAACGTATTATCAATAATTCAAGGTTCGATCATCGATCAATGAGAGTCCGGATCGCGAAGACGATCGATTAATCAGGGCGCGAGTAGCATTAAGTATTCTGAAAGCGAAGATTGCGTCAGCCCCAACCCTACGCCATTTCGATCAAGCCAAAACGCCGGTGATCGTGGTTTACGCTAGCAAGTGGGCAGTGTCTTCCGCGTTAGTACAAGAACATGATCTAGTGTATTGCCCCGTCTCATTCGCGATCCGGACACTAAAGAGAGGTGAGCTGAATTACAGCCCCGTTGAAAAGGAAGTTTTGGCTCTTCTGCGAATTTTGGACGTCTATTTTACAATGATGGTCGTAAAGGCGATCACTGTACTTTCACGTCGATCCACGTTGAAGTGGTTATTCACATCCAACGGGGTACACGGACGATTGGGGAGATGGGCTGCGATCTTGTCACAATTTGACTTGGAGATCAAGAAATGTGTGCATGGAGAAGAGGAGGTACTAGGAGCGTTAGCCGCAAGTATCACCACTCGCACCAAAATTTATGAGGCCCTGATCGCGATCGCACCGAAAACGAAACCTCGGCAGATGATTTAAGTAACAACTCCCACGGTTGAGAAAGACCAAGATCTATACGTGATCAGTTTCGATGGATCTGCTAGTGTTAAGAGATGTGTTGGTGCGTTTGGCGCTATTGTGTGGAAATTTCCGGAGTGGAAGTTCATGGTCGCGGTTGCTGATCATGCACCTAACATCACGGTGAATAAAGCCGAGTATCATGGATTGCTTCTAAGTTTGGATCTACTGTAGCAATATCCCAAAGTAAGGGTGATCGTGTGTGGAGACTCGAATTTGGTGATCAGACGAATGCGTGGCGAAAAAGAGTGCAAAGCACCTCGATTGCAAGTATTGCAACAGCGTGCGTTAAAACCCCTTCTTGAATGGCCTGATCACGATCTGCTGCACGTTAAAAGGGAGTGGAACAAGAGTGCCGATCACATGACCATTACGGCCATGCGTGATGGAACACGATGTGAGATGGTTGACGAACACCAGCTGGAAGAGCTAGTTGATCTCAACAGACTGTCCGAAGTGATTACTCGGAAGGAAGATCCAACTGTCCCGCAAGTGCTGGTGACGATGCGATCACGTAACCTTCGTCAAACGCGACCGTCAACGTGGCCCGAAGTATCCATAGAAGGGATAAGGGCTGAACGTGTTAAAAAAGCGCAAGACGGATAGAAGTGGATTTGTGATTTGCGATGTTACTTGCAAGGTAACGTTTCACAATTAAACGCAGACGAGGTGAAAGATTGCGCGAAAATCTCCGACAACTATGATGTCGATGATCAAGGGTTGTTGATCTACTGTGGAAATATGGCTAAAGGAAAAGCCAGCTGTGATCAAGACGATCGAGATGATCGACAATCTTTGATCAAGCTGGTCTTACCTGAAACCCTACATGCGGATGTCCTCCACCATTATCATGTGAGTTTGGAAGGAGGAAACCAGGGTATAGGGCGTACGTATCAGCGGATCAGACGATATTTTCATTGGCGTGGTCTATTTCGCAGCGTTCAACGATTTGTGGGTCAATGCGTAGATTGTGAGACGGGGAAGGGCCAACCTATGATCAAGGGTATATCGCCAGAAAATATTGAAGCTACGTTTCCATTTCAAGTGATAGCCATGGATCATATCGCGTCGTTACCTCGCTCAACTGATGGGCATACGGAATTGTTGATCTGGACTGATCTGTTCACGGGTATGGTGATCGCGAAAGCTGTATGGTCTCGTACAGCTCAGAAAGTCGCCGAAAATTAAGAAGATTGTGTATTTCGACGATTTGGAGCTAGCGAGGTGATCGGGCACGATAGAGAACCCGGTTTTATGTCCGACGTATTTCGTGCGTTCAACAAGATCGTGGGACAACGACAGAGTGCCACTATGGCATACCGTCCACAGGCGAACGGCAAGGCAGAAAAAACGGTGCAAACAATCACTCGGGCGATCAAAATGTATGTATCAGACGTCGGTCAGAAGGATTGGAGATCGTATGCAGAGCGACTGGTATTCGCGCTAAATTCGACCCCTGATCGCATTCGTGGAGAAACACCATTTTATTTGGCGTATGGGTGGGATCCGCGATCATCGTTGGAATCACATTACAACTTTTTAGAATTAGGTGTAAAGACCGTGATGCTCGTCGGTGGATATATAGGCTGCAGAAAGACTACCGTTACGCCAGTGATCAAGTGAGCACTCGATTGCACCAAGCAGTGGCTGATCAAGCTGAAAAGCATAATGATCAGGTGACACCGCACAAGATCGATGCTGGATCGAGGGTTTGGTTATACCTCGATCGGGTGAAAGAAGGTTTCGCGAAGAAACTGGCGCATATGTGGCATGGACCATTCAGAGTCGATGAGGTGATTGGTGATCATGCTGCAAGATTGATTACGGCTGGCACCGACTATCGCATATTCCCAGTGGTACACCTATCCAAGTTGAAATTGGTCAAGGAATTTCCATATCGACCCATAACTGTGCTAGCAGCTGGGGTAGAAGATCGTTTTGATTTCGATGAAGCTTTACTACCCGAAGACCACTGGGAAATGACCCTAAAGCCGGGAAAATTTGAAGTTGATCGCGTCACCGATGTCCGATCTGGTCGAAAGACTAGGTATGGCAGAACGTTACGCTAATATCAAGTCCACTGGAAGGATTATGATACGCCGTCATGGGTAGATGAGGGAGATCTGAATTGTGATGCTCTGATCAAGGACTTCGAAAGGAAGATGATCGAAATACATCGGTTTGAAGTAATGCAGGTGGAAGAAGAGTCCAACTAACGCATGATCGACGAACTGACTATGAAATTATGATTGACGAACCCTGGATTGGAGAAGATCGATCGACGAAACTCACGATTAATGGAGAAGTGACGATTGACTTGAAGTGGTGAATTAACGATGGATATGCGAGATATGGTGATGGAGAAACGGCAGATGAGCTGACGGAAGATCGATTTATGTTATGCATGAAAAGTGACGAAGCAACAGTTGGTAATGGTATGAGCAAGAATGTTTATTGATTGAGGAAGAAGTGATCAACCAGATAGCCTGGTCCATAGAACTTACGGCAAAGGCGAGGGGTGTTATTGCCGGGATGAGCATCCGAAGAAAGGCGATACTGGATTCGTCTAGGCTCCTCGGCGTCGACTTCACGCAGCGCATCCTGTAAGGTCCAAGGTGGTGGGTCAGATAGGTACCCTGGGTACCATGAACCACCATCAGCTGGAGTATATTTCAGGAGGCGATTCTGGGCGCAGTGCGAGATCGCCGGGTCCAAGAAAATGTCTAGATCGCACACCCCGTTGATCATTCACTGCAAGACGAACTCCACCATCTCGGAAGAAGGCTTCGCGCACTCTGAGGCCTCAATCTATGGGGAGATAATGCGTCGAATCCCCGATCGCTTGCGCATGATGGTCCAGGAACGTCTGGTACTTCGCTTCAAAGTCATCAAACCAGCCGACTGAGCGGAAAGAGACGGGTGGAAGCATACGGTTGAAGGACTCCCTGGGGCGTCGCAAGTACAACATCTCCACCTCCGAACTGGGTGATCAGGTGATTACACCACCGATCAGTCGAAGGGGAGTTCGTTTCAGCGGGAAATAACCTTCCCACTGGACCACGTGTACTGAGACGTTGCCCAGATCGAAGCCATTAAGTTGATATGATGCATGATCATGAGGACCGGATCGATGATGTCACGGTTGATAAGTGGTAACGGCATGATCGATTGCGATTTAATCGATGGGAGAAAGGGCTGATTGATGGGTGCTGACTGCATGATCGACGACGTCATAATTGATGGTTCCTGACTGCATGATCGACGATGTAATGATCAATGGGTGGTAACGGCATGATCGACCCCCACCCCAACCGCTGTACGGCTGGGACGAGGTTCAGGGGCGGCTGTGGTGAAGCGTACCGTAAATTTTGGGTACAACTGTGGGTACAACTGTGGTGAACATCGACGGACCATCGGATTAGAAGCGGCAGAAGGTACAGGTACCTAACGGTAAGCGACGGACGACTGAGATATCAGGTTGATTTGTCGATGGAGCACAGCAGGATGGGTAGCTATGATTGGTTGATATTAGGTAATTGGTAGATTTTAGGATATAAGCAATAATAGAGTTCTCCTTTTGCGTCCGAACACTAAGATCACCCTTAGGGACGGCGTGTTAACTTCGCGCTTCCCTTCCTTTGCAAACACAACTCTACACGTCCCGGTCGGGAGCACGTAATGCATTTTTGGCCCACCGCTAGACGTAGAGCTTTGGAGAACTCGGCTTTAACACCTCCCTCTATGCCAGCGGTAGTTTTCTGTAAATGTTTTTGGGAAAGTGATCGAGACTAGTGTTATAACTTCTTCCCCCATTGGTTCGCATCTGGCCCCTAGAAGTTCGGCTGCTCTAAGCGCCCAAGGGAACTCTAGGTGGTTTTTTGTGAAATCCGTCGATCTTCACATAGAAAGTGCAGATTTACCCCCCCCACCTCTTAGGTCTAAGCTAGCAATACATAATATATTGGGTATTACGTTATCGATATAGTATTAAGGGTATCGGCGATCAAGTGGTGAAGATTTCCGGTACGTGATCAAAGGCCCCTTCGCTGATCACCACTAGATCGACACCGTCGATCTGCGATCTGCAATCTGCGATCAAAGAACCGCAATCCCGCCAATTCTTACAAGATCAACAAGATCGATCAGTTATATGCGATCATCGACCCTTGATCAGCGATCTGCGATCACCGATCTTGATCATCGATCTACGATCATCGATCTTGATCATCGACTTTTTGCACCTGATCGACACCCTTCGATCTGCTACGAATTCATCTCGATCTTTCATTGGAATTGCAGTGATCTACATCCCAGTAACCTGGAGATCTACCACGCCAAAACCGTCGGGTACACAAGGTGAGCAAGACATAGGCCTGTCACAGGACAACCGGAGGACCCCCTTCGTTAGTCGGTAGTCCGGGCGCTGTGGGAACGCCTGATCGAACCTCTAAAATTGTGATCAGCCGATCCACAACAACAGCTTTCCTTACTTTCCGTATTTCATAAAGTGGAAACCAACTACCTGAATCACCTGGTAACTTGAGAACCTGTTGCTAGTACTGAGCCATTTTGCGCAGGCCTCTGAGAAGGTGTATGTTCTGTTTGTAACATCTTGAGAGTACTCCAATGTGAAAAAAGCGCTTTTCCTTTCCCTTTTGATACCAAAGCCATTTTGTGTGTTGGAACTTAATGTCGACGTTAGTCCCGGGTCGCGGCACCAGTCGTCGTGAAGGAACTTAAAAAAAAATTCGGTGTTTCCACTCAAATTACAACACAAGAAGGCAATAAATCTGTCCATCCTGTTTAAACTTCCCAGGTTCTAAACATTAGAGTCCAAACCAAATTCTCACCAAACACTTTGTAACACACTTCCCAAAGAGTCTCAGGCTGCTCCCAACTCCAGTAGCTCCAGATAATTGTGCTCCTCTCACTTAGATGATCACTTTTACGACTTTCTTGTATTAAACTTGGTTTCACTATAGGACGGTAAGGTAGGATTGCTGTAAGGTTGCAAGAGACTGTTTGGCTAAGGGGGAAATTAGAATCTATTATTACTAAATCCTATATCCACTTCAAACACTTTTTTCACCTACTACTTCTCGGTTACTTCAGTGCTGGCTTCAATGCTCGCTAGTTACTTCTTAGACGACTGCAACACTTTATACCCTTTCGATACATGACCAGGCCACTTTATTTGTGGTGTCTAGCCTCTAAACACCACAAATTGCCACAATTAAATTTTTCGGGGCGCCACAAATAACCCATTATATAATACAGAAGTACAGGAATAGAGCGCGACGCGTTGCACCTTCCCCCCCTTAGAATTATTTTGACGAAATGACCACGAAACGGAATACACCCTTCCGTCTCGATAATATCATGACTTATGGTCTCAGGATTTGCTAGCGGAATCCTGAGACCAAGTCTGTGGTGTCTGTTGCGTGCCAATTTTGTGTCCATTTTGGACGCGAAGAAAAAAATGGTGCAAAGCGGAATGCCAGCAGCACCGAAACGTACTTCAAGGCTCCGTTCCTGGCTGACGTCTATATTCGGAATATGGAGTCGCAACATCCTTCTCGCTGGCAAGAATATGCTGCCCTGTTTGCGGAGCAAAAGGCCTCATTCTTCTACAACAATGCTACTTTTATGCACCGAAATACCATCAAATCTCGTTTTTCTGGAGCACAGACACCAGTACATCGGTTTTTGCACAAGATTATTGTTGACATTATCATTGAAGAGATGCTATATCATTTCGATGATCAGAACGACGACATGACATGAGAGCGCGCTCTGTCGATTTTTGAAGACGTAATCCAACCAGAAAAAGCAGTCCTAGAGTCACATCTGGAGACCTACTGTTACCGTATTGTTCTGAAGAATCCGGACCAATTTTATTTGATTGTTGACTATGTCAGCACTGAGGTATCTTTTCGTATGGATTCCAGGATCCTGCAAATGACAAAGGACCATACTGGTTTAGCCTCTATTGGAAGCGTCAATGAAGGAAGGGTTGCGAGCTACATTCGCTTTGTTTGTGCTCTGAATATTCAGAAAGTTTCGGAAGTGCTCTCTAATGTTTGGACTTTCTCTCTGGCTATGGATACGGCCACCCATATTACTTCTTACCTGGATATTCGAATTCGCGTCTTTGTTTCAGTATCCATAACTTCCATCTTCTGGCCGTTCCAATGTTTAGTAGCCATACAGGGGAGCAAATATTTCTACATGCCGTACATATGCTCGACGTATTATGCCCTTCGTGGAAAGATTTAATCGTATCTAGTTCAACCGATGGCGAGAGAAAAATGACCGGGAAAGTTCGAGGTGCAGCTACACGATTTGAACAAGTTGATAAACCTGGATTCTTCCGAATTTGGTGTGGTCTTCACCAGCTTGATCTATGCATTCAGTCATTTTTCAAGGCGATTATGGAAAAACAATTTTATTCATGGTTTACTGGTATTATATCGTACTTATGCACACAGAAGACCCATATAACCAAGATGAAAACAAAGGCACCCAAAGTAGTAGACACTCGATGGGAATCCATGTCTAAGCTACTGTACTCTATATTTATTGGAATCCTTCTCTGGACTAATTTCATTTTGATAAGGTTGCTATTTGGTTCCAACATCATCGAGTGGACATACAGCTTTATTTGGACCAGAAAAAATCTTCTTGCGCACCCCCATTGCAGTGGTGGATATATATTATCTTTGTTGAAAAGATATCGAAAGAGGCCACCATTGATTTCAGGAGTCTTCAAGGCCTGACTACTATGGTTTAGCAGCAACGGGAGGGGCTATCAAAGCTTCAAAGCATTTATGCCTCTTGGGTTAAGGCTGTGGGACCCCTACTGAGGAAGGTTCAGATAATTTGGATCCTTGTCTAGCAGTTCTTTCTGAAGACAGAAAATACTCGATACAGTTATCGGATGCCACATCAGTATTAGAGGACCTTGGAATTTTGGTTATTGATTCAATGCAATTGATTGGCCAAGAAGACCCGGAACACATTGTCAAGAATGTTTCAATGTGTTCGGCGGATTTGTTGTCGTACATCGCTGCTATGGTTGCGGAACGGGACTCAAGTAATAATGTAGCGAAATCTATGCCTCCTGTTTTGCCGCACCAGTTAGCCAAAATGAGAGGTCGAGGTTTTGATTATATGATTCGAAACCAAGATTCTCACCTATCTGTTCGTTGGACCCCACAGGAAAAAGAATTCATCGAGCGAGAATTTCAGTAACTCCGTGCCGCTTATGAACGTGATCCTGCACTGAAAAATGTTCTGGGCAGATGCGACAGTAGTACCTCCTTTGAACAAGGCTAGGACTACAGTCAGAAAAGGTTTGGTTACCTTGAGCGGTTTTGCGGGGGATTTGCCACTGCCTTTCCTGGCACAAGCACCGTGGAAAGTGATTTCTAACTAGTTCGATGGGAGAAGGACAATTTTCGCACTACTTTGACAGACTTTTCGTTAGAAGGCATTCTTCACAGCAAGAAATTCAAGAAATTGAAGTTAATCTGATGGAAGTCTTGAGAATAAACTCAGTTTTTTATCTTTTGTATAACTATATTACTATATTTTATATATAAATCCACAATTAACCACAAGTAAGCTTTTGTGTCGAGCCACAAATAGCTTATTGTGGTATTGTGGCGCGTGACACAAATAAAGAGGCCTGTACATGCCAAACGTCCGTCTTTTCCATAACTGAAATATCAATTCACCACGAATCTTCACAGCTGTTTGAGCATCTGCTTCTGTGCACTAGGTGATGACGTAGAGGCTGATGATCCAGTTGTTGATATTATCTGACGACTCATCCATCGTAAAGGACAAATGAAGCGACATGTCAATTTTGGGATCCACCTTAGACTTGACGGCACGGTAGACACCGTTCAGGTTCTTGCAGGAATTTTTTTGCGATCGGGGGGAGTGTAGGCCGGATTGAGAGTCTTCGGTGCATCTTGCATGCAGGGCTCCTCGTAAAGGTTGAATGTAACAGGGTTACATTCTGGTTACATTTAGTATGTGGTGTACGTGAGTACACTACGGTTGGGGTCAGTATTGATCGGTCCGAAAGGTTTGGACCTATTGGTTATTTTAAACAATCAGGACAGGATCCCTTGGTGGAGGCGTGGCAGCCAGCCACGTGTTATTACACAGGTGGTGTACACTACATTTTAGCTAGGTACGAATTTAGTAAGTTCTACTTAGTATTACATATAGTTTACATTAGTTTAAATTATTTTAGGCTAATTACATATTAAATATAAATTCAGTTTACATTTCACTCAAAATCCTGCAGGACGCACGACCTCTACCGGTCGCGCGCGCAGTAAGTGTAGTAGCGTATGCGAAGTTCTTCCCTTAGCTACCCCCTTATTAAGGGAGCCTTGTGTTAAGGCGTTAGCTTGTGCTAACTGGTAAACCAAAGTGGAATCTTGGCCCCGAGTAAGAGAGTTATCTCTTACTAAGCCCTTTTATAAGGGCGTATCGGGTAGCGGCAGATCGCCGCTTTAGGAAAGTCTTCCTCTGTGCGCTAGCTGCACCGTGCGTGTACGCACCGGCTACATCTGGTAGCACTTGTAGTCAATCCAACACCTGTGTTGGTATGCTACGGCATCCTCTGCAAAGGATGAATCAGGACGATTGGGAAAGGTTAACCCTCTTCCAGCAGGAAGCCTTTAACAAGCTGTTATCCATACTGGGTGACGAAGGCATGCATCTCCTAGTGGAGCAGGGCCTTGAGGCCGTAAAGGCGAGGGTCAATGCTCTCATTGTCCATGAGGCGAGTTGTAGTGGAAGTGATTCCACGTCCACGGGGGAGCGCCCCCCCCGTTGTCCTTTAAGATAAAGGAATTCACCGGTGAAAAGGGTGATAACTTTTATGTGTGGCTTCGAGAGGTCGTAACAGCCTTCGCCAAGCGAATGTGATCGCAGATCACTTGCAAGTGGGACTTACACTAACCCATCTTACGGGTAAAGCCCGTGCATGGGCGTTTACGTGTCAGGATTCGGTCATAGACGTGTTCCTGACCTGGGAAGTCCTTAAGCAAAAGCTTATGGACATGTATGCCACGCCTGATATGGTTTTTCATAATCAGCTTGTATTTCTGAGGTGCCGTCAGGGCACTAGGGACTTGGAGACATACATCCAAGAACTGAAGACCCTGTTGGCAGGGATGTACGCGAAAGCGTATTCGGGCGATGTGTCCATTCCCGTGTTCATGGGAGACCTGAAAGAAGAGCCATCACGTTCGGAGCTCTTCAGATGCCGACCCCAATCCCTGGGGGAGGCTTTTAAGATGACGTTTAACGCCAAAAGGTATTTTCGTTCCTCTAAGGTGGGTCCCGAACCCATGGACCTGAGTCAGGTCGAAGCGGAGGAGAAACCTTCCGCTAATAGTCACGCTGATTCTGCTTCACCGGGTTCTGAAGCGGATCTTCAGGCAATGATTCAGCGGCAGGGGCCGCTGAGATGCTTCCTGTGTGGGATCATGGATCATCTGAGGAACAGATGTCCGAAAAATCCCTAGCGAGACACTCGCTACAAGGGACCAAGGGTGAAAAAAAAACCTTGTACAACGTCGGGAAACGACGGCTCCCAGTAGGTGCGGGGCGCCCTACTGGGGGACCACTCAGTGCTGTTAAGCCCCAGGGTAGTGGACGACAGCACAAAGCCCCGAGGGAAGCGGTGCTTTCTAGTACCGAGTTAGTGTACCAGCCAGGTTTGCTGGTAGTCCTTGCCGACGTGAAATGCTTTGATAAGCCTTGGAGAGTCTTGATAGACTCTGGAGCGTCTGACAATTATGTCAGACGAGCTTCCGTGGAGAAGAGTCGGCTGTATGCCGAGGCCCTAGAGGCACGTTCTCGTGACGTTGTCACGGTCCGTCTTGCGACGGGCGTACGAGTTCTGTACCCAAGGTCTCTATTGACCTTAAGCTGAAGTTTGCAGACTTCTACAGCTTAGAACGTTGCCTAGTCCTGGATTTGGGCTCGAGGTATGACCTCATTCTGGGCATGAAGTGGCTGGAACGCCACGATCCATGGATAGACTGGAAGTCTAAGTCCATTGGCTCAACGCACTCGCGATCGGGTGAAGCATTGGCGAGTCATGAACCCACCTTTGCTTGATTGCAAAATCGATTCTGGCGTGAGATGCCAGAGATTGGGATGTCTGAAATGATCAGTCCCAATGAGGTTAAGGAAGAGTTCCTTAACTAGGGGGATTCGGAGGTTAATCCCCACGCCGTTAACGGTGAGACTGGTGAGTTGCCATTGGCAGAGGTGGATTCCTCTGAGGCGACTCGAGTGGTAGGGGTAGAGAACCCTGTGGTTAAGCGCGAGGCGCTTCCAAGCGAAGAGACCCGTAGTTCGTCTCTTTCGCACGTCGGAAATGATTCCGACCACGCCGTTATAGGCGAGACTGGTGAGTCGCCATTGTCAGAGGTGGATTCCTCTGAGGCGACTCCAGTGGTAGGGGTAGAGACCCCTGTGGTTAAGCGCGAGGCGCTTCCAAGCGGAGAGACCCATATTTCGTCTCTTCCGCATGTCGAAATTGATTCCGACATGACTTATTAGGTTATACCGGCGAGTCACTGGTGGTAGAGATAAAGACCTCCCTCTGTGGTTAGGCGCGATGCGCTTCCAATAGATGGGGCAATTGACTCCCCCCATCTGGGTCTCGGGATGAGTCCCGAGGCCAGTAGTCAGCAGTCCTATAGGATGCTGAATAGCGTGACAGGTGTTGTCACGGAAGGCGTAAGCCTTGAACGGTTGCCTGGGGTAGGCTAACTGTTGTCGTTGGAGGAGATGTCCTTCAACGAGTTTGAAACCGCTTTGAAAGCAGATGAAATCGACGAGGTTGTCATATTACGTCCGGAGGAGGAGTTGAACTCCTTATACACGATGGACGAGTCAGTTTTGGTTCAAACCAAACAGGCATTGAATTCCCGAAGCGGTCTCAAGATCCTCACGGATCCTGAGGACCCTTAACATTCCTTACTAAAGGAATTTGGAGATGTCATTAGTAACAACCCGACGATGGGGTTACCACCGGATCGGGGAGTCCGACATGAGATTGACATGGTTCCTGGAATGAAATACTGCGTCTCTAGGCAGTGGTCTCTCCCCAAGGAGCAATGCGACGTCATCGACGCATTCTTCAAGGGGAAAGAAGAGGCAGGGATGGTACGGGAGAGAAAGTCTCCCCATTCATCTCCCACTTTTTGTGTTCGTAAATCGAACGGAAAGTGGCACATTGTGCATGCGTACAACAAGCTGAATGCAGCTAATGTACCCATGCAGACTCCGATTCCTCGGAAGGATGTCCTCCAGAATAATATGGCAGGATGTACTGTTTACAGCGCATTAGATCTGGTGGACGGGTATTATCAGGTTCTCATTCGAGCATCCGATATCCCGCTTACAGAGGTTAGCACGCCTAGTGGCATGCTGTGGGAGTGGCTTGTTATGCCACAACGGCTTTCAAATTACCCAGCGGCTTTTAATCGCTTGGTGACTCAACTCTTCCGCCCTCATAGAAAGTACACTCAGACGTACTTCGACGATATATTCGTCCATAGTCGCGCGGAAGGCGACTCGTCTGATGTTCAGACGCACCTAATACACCTTCGAGCGGTGATCGAATGTATGCGAGAGCATAAGTTATATGCGAACGCATCCAAATGTATCTTTGGTGCTGAGGAAATTCCTTTCCTCGGATGCTTCATCGGTAAGGATGGAGTGCGGGCGGATCCCGCGAAGGTGAAAGCCATTGTGGAGTGGCCTTCGTCTGTAAATCTTAGAGATTTACGGAATTGGCTTGGATTAGCCAATTATCTCCACAAGTACAGCGAGAACTAAGCTGAGATGGCTAAGCCATTAACTGACCTTCTTAAGAAGGACGTGGATTGGTGTTGGGAAACCAAACACCAAACCGCCTTCGAAGCGGTTAAGGGAAGCTTGTTGAAAGCTCCCGTTCTTGTGCTCCAAGATTCTGGGAAACCATTTAGCGTCGTCTGCGACGCCTCCTATTTCGCAATCGGATGTGCTTTGTTACAAGCAGACGACGCGGGACGAGAACGCGTGATTGCGTTTGAGTCGAGGCAGCTTAAAGCTTCGGAACAGAATTATCCCGTTCATGATAAGGAGCTACTTGCTATGAAGTATGCCCTTGTCAAATTAGGGTTCACCTACTTGGCTCAAAGCCGTTCGTGGTTTATACTGACCACGCGTCATTACGGACAGCGACGAAGTCGCCTCATATATTGAAACGGATGGCCCGTTGGCTCTCCTTCTTTGCGGAGTACAACTTTGAGGTAAAGTACAAAACTGGTAAACAGAATGCACTTGCAGACGCGTTGTCGCGCCGTCCCGATTACGAGCTCGCTCACGCGACATTCATCACCTCATCTGTGGTGGGTCTCATACACCAGGCGTATGAGAAATACCCACAAGTACGGCGCTTATCAGCACGTTGGGTGGAAAGGGACTTGGCTCGTCTGAGCCTACCCTGTCAAGTCGAGCTAAATCTTGGTTACACCATTACAGGTACTGTGACGGTTTTCTATATTATAGCACGAGCACGGAGGACACTCCGCGGGTGGTTGTTCCTCATGATGAGGAACTAAAGTACAGAGTCCTCTTTGAGGCACATGAAGCCCCTACCGGGGGTCATTTAGGTAGGGATAAGACCTACAGTACTTTAAGCGCTTTGTATTGGTGGACCAAAATATACAAGTGGGTCGGTGCGTATATTCGCACCTGTGAGACGTGTCAGAGGGTCAAACCCTCTGCAGATTCAGCAGCTCTTTTGGCGAGCTTATCCGTTTCTACGGAGTGTTGGAAATCCATCAGTATGGATTTTATCTTCGGTTTTCCGAAGGATAAGGCCGGTAACACCGGCATATTGGTCTTTGTAAACCGCTTGAGCAAGATGGCTCACCTGGAGGCGGTGCCAGAGTCCATTGATGGGCAAGGAACAGCGAAGGTGTTCCTAGAACGTATCTTTCGACAGCATGGTCTACCCGACTCCGTTGTATCGGATCGGGATCCCCGTTTTACGGGACAGTTTTGGGGGCGCTGTTTAAGGTGCTGGGCACCAAACTCCATATGTCCAGTGCGGATCATCCGCAGACGGACGGTCAGACGGAACGCGTTAATCGCGTGGTAGAGGACATTCTCCGGAGTTTATGTCCGGACTCTCCAAAGAGTTGGAGTGAGATGCTTCATATGGCCGAATTTGCTATAAACAATTCAGTCCGTGCATCTACGGGGTTTACCCCGTTTTACGTGAACGGATTAGTGAATCCGAGGGTTCCGTTGACACCACGTGTGTGTGGCCTAGGGCTTGAGGGGGGAGGATTCCCTGATTTTAGCCCTGTATCTGTGCGAAAGCACATCGATAAGTTTTTTTCGACGCGCCTTAGTTTCTTACGACACATTTGCAATGCCATGGCGGAAAGCCAAGACAAGCAAATGGAACAGGCCGACCGCAAGGGCCGGCGTAACAGAAATGCGTATAAAGTAGGAGAAAGTGTTTTATTAACGATAAAAACCTTCCTACACATTCAGTTTCGAATGTGTTACGAAACAAACTGCGCCCCCGGTTTGTGGGGTCTTTCAAGGTGCTATCCCGAAAGGGCCTAGCGTACACCTTTGATATTCCGAAGGCGATGCGTACGCATCCAACCTTCTATGTGGGTATGCTTAAGCCATACCAGGACCCGGAGGCGGGTCCCCTCTTGGAGGAGGTTGAGAAGGCGGATAGCGGTAAAGCGCGGCAGGGCGGAGTAACATCTCCGACAGGGTCAAAATGCGACCACGAAGCTCCGCAAAGGAAGCTCCAAATCTTCCCTCAAGACGGCGAAAGCCGTCAAGGGCAGACTCGAGAGAGTCAATCCGCTTCTCGACGCGGTCAATCACGCCCATCTCATAGTGGATTCCATCCTGGACTTCCAGGATGCGACGGCTGTGTCGAACACAGCGCTCGTGAAACTCGCGTCGCAATTTCGCGACCACCTCCCCCAGTTCTCGATTCGGAGGGGATTCTACATTACCATGTGGAGCGTCTGATGGAGCGACGCCATCATCGGGGTGAAACCCAGTATCTAGTGAAGGGGAAGGGTTACTCACATTCACGGAGTTCGTGGGAGTCCGAGACTCCCCTGCGGCAGGGTTTCCGGAACGTCGTTGACGCTTTTCAGCGGGAGAATCCCGCTGCGAGTCGACGACCAAAGGTGCGGAAGAAGCCCATTCACTCCCAGTAGTTGGGATCTCGCCGGAGGCAGATGCGGAGCTTGCAGTACTCTCCGGAACCACATTGAGGGCACAGGCGCTAGCATAGAGCGTGCGACAAGGGCAGGTAATTGCTCCATCGCTTTGTCTTTGGCAAACTCCAAGCGCAATGCCCTCTCCACCCGAAAGTCACGTTCGACATAGCTGTTGTACATCTCTGTAAAGTCAGGGAGACGTTTATCCCCTTTCGCCCAAGCGCGGAACTTACACTCTGCCTCTTCGGCATCCTCTCCTTGTAGGATAACGAAGGGAAACTCGCGGAGGTTCTCAACAAAGAAACCCTGCGCCCGTTTCCCGATTCGCTTTCGGTATAAGGCGGCCGTGAACTGCTTCTGCGTGAGAAGTTTTACCCGGAGTTTCTTCCGGCATTCGATTTGACGCGGCTGTTCAGCCGCAGGTCCAGGGGTATAGAAGCCTAAACCCCTCTTCACCGCATTCTTATCCCACTTTTGGGTATCACGAGGACCCCCAAAACGATATTCCGCCCGTGAAGTGCGTTTGGGGGGCGTGTAATGCATCCCCTAGTGCTAGTGTGGCAAGATAGGAGTCCTGAGCCGCGTCCAATTCATTGGTCGTGATGGTAGCCTTCGGCGACTCGGATTTGCCATCCGAATTTGGCAATGGTGGCGCGCGAGTTAGCGCATTTTCTACACGTGTTGGGAAAGGATTAGGCTGCTGACATCGCCGTTCGTCGTCGTCAGAGCGGTCACCCTTAGGGGAGCTATCTCCAAGGGCCCCTTCCTCCGAGATATCGGAGTCTGGGTAGATATCATCCCCTTATCGAGGAGAATGATCGCCACCTCTAGAGGTGATCATTCGAGGCCAGAGTTCTGGCAGTTGGGGTCTCCAACTATAATCGATTATTGCGTGGAAATAGTCTTGATGGGGGAGGATGTAACGGGTTTACATTTAGTTACGTTGGTGTACGTAAATACACAACGGTTAAAGTCAAGTATTGACAGGTCCGAAAGGTTCGAACCTATTGGTTGTTAGCCAATAAGGGCAGGAGCCCTTGGTGAAGGCGTGGCATCCTGCCACGTGTTGGTACACAGGTGGTGTACATCACATTTCCGGCAAGGTACGTATTAAGTAAGTTCTACCTAGTATTTCATATAGATTACATTAGTTTATTAAGTTAGGCTAATTATATATTAAATAATAAATCAGTTTACAATCTACACTATATCCGGCTAGACGCTCGACCCGGAACGGTCGAGCGTGCGGTGAGTGTCGTAGCAGGGGAGCAACTTCCCTAGCTACTACCTACTAAGGGAAGCCTTAGACTAAGGCGTTAGCGTACGCTAACAGTAAAATCAGGGAATCTTGGCCCCGAGTAAGAGATCAATCTCACCCAAAGCCCATAGAGGGCATATCGGCTAAGTAGCGGCGTATCGTCGCTTAAGGAAAGTATTCCTCTGTGCGCTAGCCGCACCGTGCGTTTACGCACCGGCTACAGTTAGTACCTAAAAGAAATTAACATTGCTAAAATGAAAAGTTCAAAATGACGATTTTGACAAAAACCGGTATAATCCAAATCTTCAACAGCTGCGTTGAGCTAAGAAATGTTCGTGCTTATGAGCATTCAGTGGGAGAAATGATGCAATTACAGCATTAGGAAGCTCTTCAGTGAAATTTTTTTTGGCAGCGACAAAAGTCATCAATTCAACTCACATATATTGTCTCCATCTTGTACAGAAAATAGATACACTCCATAAAGGGGCAGCCAATTGTAATCATAAGTATCAGATTTAGTGGACGTAGTATCAATTGGTTTTGGGGTGCCTAGATATTTTATAATGGTCCAACATGGTCATTACATAGAGGTAGATCCGTGTGGCACACATCACCTCACAGAACACCATGATGTCTACTACCGGTTGGATACTGGTGATACCGATGTTATTCATCGGCACTGGCGTCATGATCAAGTGCATCGACATAGCAGCATGAGATTCTTCAGGATAACTTAGGATTAGGCATCTGTTGTTCAGTTGTATGTCTTAGGAGTAAAGCCAATAGGAGATCTTGAGGCTAGGTAGGAGTAGCGACAAGAAATATAACAGTATTTTAATTCGTTTGTAAATTTACCACACGCTTATGCGATAGAGGAAGTTTGGATGGATCGGACTTTCTACAATCGTCCGCTCCATCAAAGACTCCTCTATCGCATAAGCGTGTGATCTATATTTGAGGGACTGCTTGGACAGCGCCCCATTAGACCTGAACGGTCCTTTCAACGAGCCAGTGAAGTGAAAGTTTGACAAAACGGCTCTGACAATCCGCCCATTTGTTTGGAAGATCTACTCTTGTCTATACCAAACGATATGTAGGGATTAGATTTACCAATCGGTTGAGCAGTATCGGAAACTGTCGAGTTGATTATTGAGTATTTTCCTCATCCGTATCCTCAAAATGTTTAGCTCTGGGGATAATGTGACGTGTCATTGGTTAAGTTGCTGTGGTTATCCTTTTACGATCGACATCTCCTGACAACCAGAAGAGAGATGCGGTCAGTTTTATGCATCACAAGATTATCGAATCTCGTAAGAAGTTCGCATCTCTGTTACACCTCTAAGAACGATGACTCTGAATCTGAACGTATCTCCGTATTGCGGCGGAAGTAACGAGCCTCTTTCGAGATGGTTCGTCGAGAGTAGGATGTCGTGAAGGAACTTAAATTTTCGAGGCTTGCACTCAAAAACAACACAAGAAAGCGATAGACTACATTTCTCTTGCTTATACTTCCCAGGTTCTTGGTACTTACGTCCG
Organism: Peronosclerospora sorghi; assembly: GCA_026184515.1. Lineage (NCBI taxonomy): Eukaryota > Oomycota > Peronosporomycetes > Peronosporales > Peronosporaceae > Peronosclerospora > Peronosclerospora sorghi. Next base: position 8,107,638 of record CM047589.1, on the reverse strand, counting down.
AACCTTAACACAAAGTCACTGAAAATGGACACTTCCCTGTAACACTCAGGCTGCCCCTTACCTTAGGTAACCGCAAAGGATCTTTATCACGCCTTAACACGCGTTCACTTAAAGGTTTCCTCGGGATGTACTTAGACTTAGTTTTTGTATAGGTTGAAAAGGGTTGGTTGGTTGAAAGAACGACTCTCTGAAAAGGGGGAAAATTTGATTATAATTAAAGTACTAATAAATCCTATATCTACCTCTAGTGTCTGTTCACCTTTTTACTTCTTGGTTACTTCCGCACTGGCTTCAATACCAGAAAAACTTACTTCATGGTCGGCTAAACTGTCGTGGACGGTCATCCGCGTACCTTTTTATGACCGCGTACTCACCACAAACTGTCGTGGATGGTCATCTGTATACTCTTTATGTATACTTTTCATATACACTTAACCACTGTAACAGGACTGATCCTGTTACTGGATTACACTGTAATTGCGAGGAAGCGCGCAATACAATAGGTCAGGATTAGTTGATAAAAAATAATCCAACACTAAAAGTAAATATATGAATATTCACTTAGGGCTAAGAACGCAAAATTAAGAGTGTTTATTTAATGGGTGGTTTAGAGGCTAATAGTATAGTAACTAACTAATTAATATAATAATATCAAGTACTCAACTAACTGTACTATAAGTTAACCTGCAAGATTCGGTATTTATACCGAATCGACTTTTCCATCGTAGATTTAATAACTTATAATATCTTTTTTAAATTTCAGACAACGCGTCTGAAATTAAACTGTGATATTCTAACTTGAATATCAATTATGTAATGGCACCCCATTACATCACCCCCCACTGAAGGTGGTTGGCCAATAATAATTCTTATTTTGGCCAATCATAGGTGGTACTTGTTGGTCGGAATTTCTCATTCACCAACTGATTGACCATCGATTCGATGGTCAACGCACACGGCGGCGCTCTAAAGAGCGCTGAAAACATCGAAGGAGCTTCTTCCTCCGCCTCAGCACTAGGTGCTAAGGTGTTGAGTGACAACGGTGACGCTGCATTAGCAGCGTCAACTGCGCAAAGGTCGGAAGACGTACCGTCTTCGAGCACAGATGCAGCTAAGGCGGTATCTGGTAAGAAACAGGGAGATGTTGCTAATGCAACATCTCGCACGATGGCAACTTCCGAATGGCGTGTTGCCAAGAGGGCCATGTTCGGGAGCTCTGACTCCGAACAAAGTGATGGGGATACAGCTGTCCCCACTAAAGGATCTAGCGAGTCGAAACTCGCTAGGTGCTCATCGCCTAACAGCGATGACGACTCTGGTGTCGCTGTCTGCTATGACAGCGACAATGATCATCACAGGTGGTTGCGGGAACGCAGAGCCCCACCTGGTCCAAGTACTTCTCCACGTCGGGGTGATTTAACCCCGGCGCGTGGTGTTGAAGAAGAAGGTGCTCCGCCTGCTAAAAGAGCTCGAACAGAAGCGGCGGCTGCCGCTTCTAAAGCGTATCATCGTACGGAACCACATGTTCCGTACAGAGTGGGGTTTTGGACCCCTGGCTGGGCTATTGCCCCCAACAGTGGCGGTCACCGTAAACGGGACTGCCAGTATGCGTTGTTCGATATCAACGTGCTGGATGACTGTGAAGACATCCAGTCACGTCGATTCGATCGAAGTACAGACGATAGACGTCTGTATTTTATTGACCTCTTTTTCCAGGTTCGATATTATTCGAGCCGGAAAGGGTCAAGGAAGAACAGGGACGATAAAGACGCCCTGACTCAGAGTTGGAATGCTTTTGTTGACAACTACAACAAAAGCCCAGATGATTACGTGAATAAAGTTCACGTAATGCGCGAGCGCTTTTTAAAGCACTCACGAACAGGCAAAATGGAATACATCCATTATGCTTGCATCAAAGAAGGGTTAAAGTGTGGTGTCCCTTCTCACCTCGTTTGCCCGCGGTGTACGCAGGGCGCTCCTCGTCTGTCAGAGGAGGAGTTGCGGGGGTACGGTGGTTTTTCCGTACCCGCCGAAATTCAGGATTTAATTGATACCCTGAATGCATCAACACCTACTGTTGATGCTACTTTGCATTATGAGTTTGAGACTTCTTCTCAAACTCAGTCAAAAGGTCTGGGGCGTCGGCCCTCAGAACCTCAATCGGCTCCCAAGAGTCGAACTCTTGGGGATATCCCAGCCAGCGTACCAAGTACTCGGTACGCTGCCCCTTCTTCGAAGGCACCGAGCGCTTCGAGATCAAGCGCTCGAGGATATATCGCTTGTTCCCCTGATTATCAATCAGGGGCGGAGGAGGTTGAGAATTCCCTCGCCGTTGTTGTTGCGGAGAATGGTTCTTTGCTCCGCAAGCTCGAGGAGGGTTATTCCTCCTTGAGCAGCGATATGTCTCACTGTGTGAAGACATATCGGTCTCTTCGCGAGGATGTCCGCGACATCTTCGAGGCGCACACTGCCCTCCATCAGAAGAATGATCTTCTGTAAATTGAGCTTTCCCGCTATAAGGGAGAGCTCGAACGGCGCACGGCTGATCTTGAGCAGTCGAGTCGGAGGTAACGACTCTCCGCTCTGCTCACCAACGGCTGGAAGCCGATTACAAGTCTCTCTTGGGAGACTTGGAGAAGCACGGTATCTTCCGTGGTTCTGCGTTTCGTCGCAAGACGAAGACGAGTGATACGGCTTGAGCCGCCCAACATAGAATGTTGGTTGAAGCCGCATTGCTGTGGGAATGTCTAAGGTGTAGGCATTCCCCCGAATCCCTTGGACCTTGAAAGGTCCAATGTACTTAGGAATCAACTTCCGTGTAGGGAAGTTGCTTATTGCATGTGTAGGCAAATTGGTATTACTTAATAATACCAATTCACCTTTCAGAAAGGAGTTTTTGTTCTTCCTTCCTTGTTTGACTGCATTTTGCTTCTGCTTATCAAAAGCAGAGGCAAGTGCATCTTTTATATAGCGTATTACAGCTTGTCGCTGTAATACGAATTCATCTACTGCTTTATCAGCAGTAGGTGCATTGTCCTCGTTGTCTGCAGCCATTGCTGCAGACACATATTCATCATACGCAGCTTCAGTTTCATTTGAAGCTGCTTCCGCTTCTACTGTACTTTCAGTATAAGGGACATCGTTTTGTTCACAAGTTGCAGTCGCAACTTGTGCATTGACTCGCTCTAAATTTGAGCGGGTCCCTCCCCCACTTAGATTTGGCGTACCGCCAATTAAAGCTGGGGTTTGTGGATGCCTTAAGGCATTCACGTAGAACGGTGTATGCTTAGTTGAAGCATGCACCGAATTGTTAATCGCAAATTCAGTGAGTGACAGGTAGTCACTCCACTGTTCAAAGGCATGTGCGTATGATCGCAACATGTCTCCGAGAACGCTGTTAACCCGTTCCGTCTGCCCATTCGTTTCCGGATGGTCCGCAGTTGACATCTTCAACTGGGTTTCCAACAATGAGAACGTTTCTTGCCAGAAACGTCCTGTAAATCTCGGATCTCGATCCGAGACAATGTCTTCCGGCATTCCGTGCAAACGGAATACCGTATCAACGAATATCCGCGCTGTTTGAGCGGCGGTTACGTTCGCTGATACTGCAGTAAGATGTACCATCTTACTGAAACGGTCTACAAAGACCACTATTCCAGTCTTCCGACTATTGTCGGGTGGAAGACCGAATACGAAGTCCATTGAAATGGACTTCCAGCACTCTGTCGGAACCGGCAGAGATTGCAGCGGAGCCTGTGCAGACTGCGCAGGCTTAACGCGCTGGCAAATTTCGCAAGAGCATACGTATTTCCGTACCCACTTGTACTGGTTTCTCCAGTAAAAGTCACTTGCGAGAGAAGCGTATGTCTTCTCTCGACCTTGATGCCCCGAAATCGGTGCATCATGATACTCAAACATAATTTGATGTTTGAGATCATCTTCGTTTGGAACGACGATGCGACTTTCATCTTTTTGGTCTGTGCTGTAAAGCAGCAGACCATCGTGCAGTCGATATCGATGCACGCAAGCGCGGGGGAACTCTGGGAGCTCGTCGCGCTTCTCACCTGATTGATTACTTAGGTAATCAATCAACAGACGTGTCTCCTCGTCTGTTTTGTACGCCTCGCGTACTTGTCGTATAATTGACCACGACAAAGCAGTGCAACGGATCGCGTTTGCACTGGCACCTTCGGTTACGGACGGTTTCGTCTCGTAATCGGGCCTTCGTGATAGCGCATCCGCTATCACGTTCAACTTTCCGGGTTTGTATTCAAGCGTAAAGTTGTATTCAGCAAAGAATGACAGCCATCGAGCCATTCTTTGAGAAATGTGTGGTGAACTCACGGCCGTGCGTAGCGACGCATGGTCCGTGTAAAACACAAACGGTCTATCTCCCAATAGATAGATCCGAAATTTAGCCAGTGCATACTTCATGGCAAGGAGTTCCTTGTCATGCACTGGATAGTTGCGCTCGGCTGGGCGCAACTGACGCGATTGATAGCAGATTACGCGATCACGATCATCGTGACCACGCTGCATCAAAGCACAGCCGATAGCGAAATCGCTCGCGTCGCAAACGACGTGGAACGGACGCTCGTTATCGGCTATAGCCAAGACAGGCACTTCAGTCAAGCTTTGCTTGACTGCATCAAAAGCATCTTGGAATTGGGTATCCCAATGCCATTCGACATCTTTCTTAAGTAATTGAGAAAGAGGTCGTATTAACCCAGCATAGTTGCACGAATACTTGTGCAAATATGTTGCCAACCCAAGGAACTTTCGAAGTTCCTTAACGTTGTTTGGCGTAGGCCATTCAACGATCACCCTGATCTTTTCTGGATCAGGACGCACCCTGTTCTTGCCCACAAAACATCCAAGAACGGGTATCTCAGGTGCACCAAAGGTGCACTACTTTAGATTTGCATAGAGCTTATGCTTACGCATAAGCTCTAACACTCGACGTAGATGTTCCCTATGGAAATCTACATCGCTTTTATAGTGTTCACCCTTACTATGGATGAACACGTCATCGAAATAACTCGGTGCGAATTCTCGAACCGGGCGTAATAGATGCGTTACGCATCTGTCAAACGTAGCAGGGGCATACGAATCCCCTGCGGCATAACAAGCCACTCACAAATCATGCCGCTTGGGGTGCTTACCGCCGTGAGAGGGATATCCTTCTCACGCATTAGGATTTGATAAAATCCATCTCTTAGATCGAGAGCACTAAAGATGGTGCTCCCGCACATGCCATCTATGATGACATCTTTTTGCGGTATCGGCGTCTGTGCCGGTACCATCGCTGCGTTCAGCTTGTTGTAAGCGTGAACGATTATCCACCCACCTGAAGACTTTTTCACACAAAAGGTGGGGGTAGAGTGCGGTGAGGTAGACTCCCGCACTTGGCCTGCTTTACGACGAGCTTCGAAAAACTCGTCGATCGCTTTTACCTGATCACGCGGCAACGGCCATTGCAGCGTAACACAATACTTCGTGCCTGGCACGAGGTCAATTTAATGACGAGTTCCCTTATCCTTAGGGAGATCGCTAGGTACTTCTTCTGGGAATACGTCAGCGTATTCCCGAAGTACCTCATAAAATGGGGAGGTCGCTTTAAGCGACTCCCAGCTCTGCGCTTCAAAGCGCTGACCTCTCGTTTGATCATTGGGAACCTCTTTCCCAATGTTTTCCACTTGTAATGTGGATATTCGTTCGCGAATATCCACTACATCATCTGTTGCAACGATAATACAGATCTGTTCGATCTGATCATCGTGCAAGTTCCTCATAAACTTCTTCCAGCTTAGCGCTGGAAGAGCCATCACCTCCGAACCTTCTTTCGGAGGGTGTTCCATCAACAGAGACTTGGTAGATAATCCGGTCTCCGTTTGCGTCAAGACGTTGATCGTCTCGACAGAACTGCCCATGCAATCAGACGCACTCGTCTGATTGACTGCTACACGGTGATTACGATTCACCGTGTGCGAATACTCATCCTCATGGTGGCCACTGCCTACAATGGAGTTTTGGCGATCAGATGTGCTCGTCTGATCGGCCGCCTTTTCTGCGACACGGTGGTCTTTATCACCCGTGTGCATGGCTAACGCAACGTGGTTGGCACTGGCCACGACGGAGTTGTGATCACGATTGCACTCGATCGTGAGTTCACTCTCATCAACACGGAATTCATTCGTCGTGTTGGAACCTTCGGTCGCACAGTGGGTGTTTCCCACCGTGGATATCACTTCATTCTCACGGTGGTCTTTATCACCCGTGGAATGTTTCTCTCCAACACGCAACGACTCTTCTGTTGCGTATGGTAGTCCCTCTGGACTCTCACCAGCGGAGATACCTTCCGCTGATCGTGTCATAACAGACCTAGTGGTGCCATCGCTATCCACCAGACTGTCTGACGCTGCGGTTGTATCTTCTGATACAGCTGGATTACACACAGGGTGATCAGATCCTGTGGGTCCGCCGCAGTCGATCGACAGGTTAACCCAGTCGATCGAAGGTTTAAACTTGGACATCCATGGGATTCCAAGTATCACATCAAACTTGTCATCTAAATCGAGGACGATGAATTCATCCTCGAATGACAGTTCATTCAACTCGAAGCGTGTTTTAATCACACGCTTTGGAATAGTCACGGTTGCACCTGTTGCTAACCGGACTGACAACATACTTCGTGGGGTTTCTACCTCCACGAAGCTCAACAGCGTTAGACTCTGAGTTCTAAAGAAATTGTTTGACGCTCCTGTGTCAAAAAAAGCTCGCATGGGGACATCGCTCCCGTGCGGCTTAACCTCCAGGGTGATAAGAGGTTTACCATCACCCTGCACCTTTTGACAGGACATAGTCCCGTCTGGGGCTATTACCCTCACATGCCCTATGTCGGCATGTGGGATAACATTCCCAGTAGGGCGCCCCGACCCTACTGGTGATTCTCGTTTTTTGCACCAACAGGGTGATGTCCCTGTTGGTGTCGCCATGCAGCGGGAGGTTCCGTCCGCTGACTGCGTGGCACCGGACGCGGTGCCATACACTCATGGGCAAAATGCCCCATTTTCGCGCATCTATTGCAGCGAATATTCTTCTTTCGGTTGCTTCGTGTTCGGAGCAACCGCAACCGATAGGTCCATCGGCTCTGGACCTCCACCGCCCATGCTCTGGCGCGGGTGGCTGTTTCTTGAGACGAAGTGTGAGCTTCGTCTGCCTGACTGCTGATTGTTGACATGCCGTTGCGGCATGTCAAAAGCGAAGGGCTGTTGAGACATTCGGCTGTACCCAGCATGCGATGACGCTGATCGCATGCTGAACTCCTCACGGATGCTCATATCAATGGCATCCCTTAGAGTCTCTGGCGGGTGCCGGTAGAGACTCTGTTTGACGGGACCATCATTGAGTCCCTTCATGAAGCCAGTGGCCTGCATAGCAGGGGGCACTGGCTCATACACAATATTTGACATCAAATATTGCGTCTTCTGAGCGTAATCTTGAAGGTCAAGCTTACCTTGCCGGAGTTCCATGAACTCCTGCCGACTACTTAGCTCCATTTCTGGAGCTTCAAAGTTGAGCTTTAGCTCAGCTTTTAATTCCTTATAAGTAAGGAACGCAGAGTCATCAGTGGCTCTGCGACTCATCGCCCATGCCCTGGCTCTGCCGCCCAGACATGTTGTGGCGAAGTACGCCTGTTGACGTTCGTCAACAATATTTTGCGCAGAGATGGAATCTTCCACCTCTGCGAACCATCTACGAAGGGGCTCGCCCCCTTCACCGATAAAGGGCGGTACTCGAGCCTTTACCACTTCAACGCTATGCGTTGCAGGTGCAGTTGCGGTCCGCGCTGCCTCTGGCGCGGGCCGTTCTGGCTTTTCTAGGTTGTTTCTCCTAAAGCGATTCACCACCTGTATCACTTCCTCCGAGGACTTACTCTGGAGGAAGGTAATGATGTCTGTCCCCATAGACCGAACCATTTCCATCGTCGCGTCTTTACTACGCGACGAGAAGTGAGGGAATAGTTTATTCACCACTTCCAGCGTTCTATCTCTCTCGGCAGGTGTCATGTCTCGCGACATGATGCCAATCGGCTCTTAATCTTCGCTCCGCTAGTTAACTAGCAGAACGGAACTGTGGTCGTTAGGACGGATCACAAAGTGCTACCAGGTGTAACAGGACTCATCCTGTTACTGGCTTACACTGTAATTGCGAGGAAGCGCGCAATACAATAGGGCAGGATTAGTTGATAACAACTAATCCTATACTAAAAGTAAATATATTAATATTCACTTATGTCTAAGAACGCAAAATTAAGAGAGTTTATTTAATGGGTTGTTTAGAGTCTAATAGTATAGTAACTAACTAATTAATATAATAATATCAAGTATTCAACTAACTGTTCTATTAGTTAACCTGCAAGATTCGGTATTTATACCGAATCGACTTTTCCTTCGTAGATTATAATAACTTATAATATCTTTTTTAAATTTCAGACAACGCGTCTGAAATTAAACTGTGATATTCTAACTTGAATATCAATTGTGTAATGGCACCCCATTACAACCACAGACTCCAGACACTTCACCACAAACTGTCATGGACGGTCATCTGTATACTCTTTATGTATACTTTTCGTATACACTTAACCACAGACTCCAGCCACTTCACCACAAACTGTCGTGAACTGTCATCTGTATACTCTTTATGTATACTTTTCATATACACTTAACCACAGACTCCAGCCACTTCACCACAACCGCCCCTTGCGCAGCTTCAGCGTAGGCGAGCAAAAGCGAGCAATCCATTTACTTCTTAATTGCCATACTTCAGATATTTATGTGAAGAATCTTCATTCATAGTCGTAGCAAAAACCCGGAACATCACTCTTCTTGCATATGTTCATCAATCTTTTCCAGGTACTCTCGCGCTCAAAAAACATATCGAGTCGCGACTATGAAATAATAATCACAAAATCTGCGGGGTGAAGACGCAATACATTCCCTCTTCACACGCTTCTTATGCAGTTCCGATGAGACATAAGTTAATGCCACCGACACGTCACCAACCTTAACGCGGCGCAGTAAGAGAAGAAGCTCACCCAGCTTAATTCATCCATTTCCATTTTCATCGATTTCATCCAAAAGACGGTGCAAGTGATCAAGAACTGTATCAACTTGTGCCTGGCGCTGTAAGGCTTCTTGCTTTAAGCTGCTTTCAAGACGACGTTAGACTTGGTTTGGCGTTGTAGTCTGCATGTTACTAACCGCTTCTCCACAAGACGAAATCAATGATAAACTTAGGTCTTATCCAGCAACCAAAACGTCTGGAATCTGCATCATTACACTCTCGTGGCAAATCAATGGGTCCGTGCCGTTTTTTTCTAGCTTAAACTGAAACTTAATGCTGGTTGGGGACAAAACGGAATCCATTTCCTTCGCGCCGTCAACATATTGCGCACCAATACTAAAAATATGGTCGTTGAGCTCCAACAATTCCTTCTCGTTCGTGCTGTCCAGGTGAATGCTTAATGTAGCAGACAAAATTGTGTAAAACTTGTGTAAAACCCCTATAAATGGGAGGTTAACACCATTGTCCACCAGCACCAAAATGGTGTAGTGGGAAGGCTGGCATCCATCCACGCGGTTGATAGCGGGTTCAAAGCCCGTAGAGACCGAATGCCCTAATCAGGTGCGAGTCACCAAGGAATGGTTCAAAATACGATCGCTTGTGGTAAACGCTTCAGCGCTGTCGTGGGGGAGTCGTTACATCACCGTAGTACGAAAACGAGGTTCCCGCCGGTAAATCCTCACTCTGAGTGCACCCAATAGGATCTCGTCTAGTCAATAAGTACGAACAGCGGTAGTATTCGGAGGCGTAAGGTCCAGTAATCGCGGTATAGGCTATATCCCTTCAATGTGGCTACGCAAATGTGTGACGCGGATCGGCGTAAGCCGTGGCTCCAAACAGGCGTAATAGCAGATCGGGTTCTACGACCAACTTGTAGGGTATCACGTTTCAGAGGTCATGTCGTATCAGATGTCTGTCACTTGATTGGTCCAAAAATCCCCTTGTATACAGACGTATATCTGTGTACTCATCCAGAACTGTCGTGGACGGCCGTCCGCGTACCTATCCAAAACTGTTGTGGACGGTCATCCGCGTACCTATCCAAAACTGTCGTGGACGGTCATCTATCACGTGATAGGCCAAAAAGCACCACTTAAAATTCTGTTATCATTTCATTCAAAGCCACGTGTGCCATACTCATCTCTCGCAGGTGCTCCGCGCGTCCTCAAAACTCCACACTTGCACTCAGCTCTCCAACAGCTTGTCATGTATGGATCCAGCCAGTGAGTGTCCCTCCACCCCTAGCATTTTAACATTTCCTCTTCTCTTGATATTTATCACTTTTCTTAGTGTAACATGTAGCTCGCTAACTGCGTTACACCTCTGAGGGCAAGTTTATACCGTCGTTTCCTGCCCCCATCATACTTAAGCTCTGCCGTCACTGGTTGAGATCTGTTGTTGTGTTTCTCTTCTGTTTTTCGATGTTGTTAGGCAGATCTCACACCGATGACATCCCAACTAGGTGTATCTTTGCGTTGCCGCTCTCGACACTCAGGTTTACCGCCCCTGTGGCTCGATTGTTTGTTTTTCTTCACACTTTGTGCCTCTCCGTACATGTTTTGCACCTTTTGGACCTCATTGGGTATCTCTTCGTTCGGGATTCGTCTTCGCACAGGTATTATCATATCATGTTGTGTTAGATGTACAGGTTTTTCACCTTTTGGACCGTGATAGGTATCTCTTCGTATCATCTTGTTGTCGCCGTACAGGTTTTGAACGCTTAGGACCTCTGGAGGTATCTCTTCGTACGATCTTTGTCTTTTTATCGGTTCTCCGTGTTGTTTTCAATGGATGTACATGTTTCACACCTTTAGTACCCTGACAGGTTTCTCTTCGTACGATCTTTGTTGTTGCCGTACAGGTTTCACACCTTTAGCACCCTGCCAGGTTTCTCTTCGTACGATCTCATTAATACGCGAATTTCACATCTTAATACTAATTCATGGAGCACTCATGGGCTCACTCTCCATATTACCATCGTCATAGTTAACCATATTGCGTCAGCAAAATTAAATTCCGTCGTGACTCATCCACGTGTTCCAGCAAACTTCCAGTCCTTGTTCAAACATGCATCTTTATTTTTGTATTCTGCTTTTCTTTTTGTTATGCCACCTAATGCAACCAACTCGGGTCCGCATTCTACTCCTCACAACCAACATGGGTTCGTGATAGGGATGTACTACATTTTCAGGGTCTTGTCACACTGGTTTTATTTTCTTGCTATTTTCTTGAATGTCTTGTTATTTTTCTCCTTATACTTTTTATCTTGTGAGGATTCTACATCTCAGCCTCAGCTGCATCCTCTTCTGCTGAGTTCTGTCTTCCTTTAGATTCAACAGCATTATCTTCCACAGAGTATGAACCACCATTTATGTCCGCCCCTTGTTCCACGGTCTCACTTCCTTGGTGTTGACGATGTACTTTCTTCGGTTTACTCATGTTTCGAGTGATCACAAATACTTGTGGTGACCGATATCCACCATCTTCCCCAACAGTGACTTCAGTGGTATCCACTTGTTCCTCATTACTTGGATTACTTCTGAAGTCGTCGAACGATTTAGCAATAGCCTCCGGGGAGTCCTCACTCTTATCCCTTTCTGGAGGACCATCTGCATTGGCATAAGCCGAGACATCTGTTGCTTCATTATTCGCTGACATATTCTTTTTTTCTTCTTCTTTTTCTTCAAATGTAACTTGTTTCTCCGTTTTTTCTTGTAATTTCTTCTTTTCTTGATCCTCGTCCATAGTGAGTGATCTTTCCATGCAAAATGTATCATTTTTCTTGTTTTCTTTTACACTTAAAGGTGAACGCGGTGTCGCTTTCACATTGTTCGACAATTCCCCCCCTTTTCTCTCGACAGTGGTTGCAACGCACTGTGGGGTTAGGCGTTTAACTGTGCGGCCACTTGGTCCTTGGTTAGTTCCCCGGACTTCAACTTGCTCCGCATCTCGGCTATCTCTTCGATGAACTTCCGACAATACTTCACATCATGAACTACTGTTTTACAATGCTCACACGCCTGCAACTTCCAACATCTGTCTTTATCGTGTCCTCTTCTATTGCAATGCTCACACACCACGCCCCTATCATTGTTATTAGGCGCGCTCGTTCGTGCACCTCTGTCGTCATAATTAGAGCGTGACAGCTGCATGGCATGTACTTCTCCGCCCATCACATGTACGCTAGGTTGTACATCTTCATATACCGCTTCAGCATCCGTGCGTGCATTCACTTTCTTTCCTGGACTTGTCAAACGTTCTTCATGCTTCGTCAACACCCTTTCCAATTCTTTAATATTATTGAAAGTCATATGCTGATATTGCATTTGTATGACACAATCATGAATAGTGTAAAAGAATTGATGGATGTGCTCTTCCAACAATGAGGTGTTACGGACATCTCGGAAGTCCATTCCAGCTCGTAACGCCGCGGCATTTAACCGGTATAGATAAGTGGTCGCTGGCTCGTCTTGTTTCTGGGTCAATTTTGAATACATAACCCGAGGTGACACTTTGTACACGCAAAACTTCCGTTGAAATAGATCTATCACCCCATTCCAATCATACTTCACCGCATCCGCCAATTGTTAATACCACCAAGACGCTGTGTTCGTCAAACTATCCACAAACATTCCTAGCCGTTGATCGTCATCCCAACGTGAAATGTCTGCCACATGGAAAAATCTTTTCACCCATGCCCTTGCACTCCCAGCGTCTTTTCTATTCCCTTTAAATGTCTTGATCTCTGTATTCTGGATAATGGCTGTGACATACTGACAAGATGATGTCCACGTATTGTGTCTTCCACTCGACATGCCGTATCTTGATCGTTTTGGTGGGTTGGGATATGCTCTTTCCGGGGCCGCCGATCTTCGGTATGCTGCACTAGTCGCCCCTCTCGTAGTATCAGGCGTGCGACTAGCTGACAGAGATTCGGTAATTTTCGTTAACTCTTCCAAACTTAAGTGTCCATCTTGCATCAATTGGACTAAACTTGCCACCACTGAGTCCTGTTGTTGTGACATTGGTCGTGATGGTGTCATGATCTCGTCCTCATCCGAGGAAAATTCCAATTTCTTCTTTACTCGACGGCCACGCTTTGGCCTACAGCCCATCGCATCTTCAAACTCATCGTCGTCACACAACTCCTGCATGCCCGGTGGTTTCGACTCTTTTACCGGTGTGTAAGTAGTGTCTGCCACAATGTAATAAGTTGGACTGATATCGGTAGCTTCTTTTCGATAGACCATCAACGACGTCTCCCACTGATTCTCCGCTAATAATAGTGACACCATCAGACCAATATCGTCTGCGGTACGATCCAAATTAAAGTCACATGCATTATCAAATTCTTCGCGTCGTACAAATTCATATCCACACTTTCGAAACAGCGTTTCTATAGCTTCAATTGACTGTTTTAAACCTCCAAAGGACGTGAGGTCATCCCTAACTCTAAAAAATCAGGGGCAGCTCTTGCCACCTAGCGAATCTCATAAAGCGAGAACCAACTACTTGAATCCCCATGTAACTTCAGTACATGTCGTTGATACCGTGCCATTCTTGCACAGGCATCAGAGAAAGTGTATGTTGTCTCATGGTCCTCCTGAGAGCGCTGTAACTTAAAAACCAGCTCTTTCTCTCCCTCAGTAGACACTAAAGCCATTTTGTGATTAAAATTGTATTAAGTCGACGTGAAGTCCCGGGTCGCGGCACCAGTTGTCGTGAAGGAACTTAAATTTTCGAGGCTTCCACTCAAAAACAACACAAGGAAGCGATAGACTACACTTCTCTTGCTTATACTTCCCAGGTTATTGGTACTTAAGTCCGAAACTTAACACAAAGTCACTGAAAATGGACACTTCCCTGTAACACTCAGGCGGCCCCTTAGCATAGGTAACCGCAAAGGATCTTATCACGCCTTAACACGCGTTCACTTAAAGTTTTCCTCGGGATGTACTTAAACTTAGTTTTTGTATGGGTTGAAAAGGGTTGGTTGGTTGAAAGAACGACTCTCTGAAAAGGGGGAAATTTGATTATAATTAAAGTACTAAAAAATCCTATATCTACCTCTAGTGTCTGTTCACCTTGTTACTTCTTGGTTACTTCCGCACTGGCTTCAATACCAAAAAAACTTACTTCATGGTCGGCTAAACTGTCGTGGACGGTCATCCGCGTACCTTTTTTTGACCGCGTACTCACCACAAACTGTCATGGACGGTCATCTGTATACTCTTTATGTATACTTTTCATATACACTTAACCACAGACTCCAGCCGCTTCACCACAAACTGTCGTGGACGGTCATCTGTATACTCTTTATGTATACTTTTCGTATACACTTAACCACAGACTCCAGCCACTTCACCACAAACTGTCGTGGACGGTCATCTGTATACTCTTTATGTATACTTTTCGTATACACTTAACCACAGACTCCAGCCACTTCACCACATGGAGGCAGCAGTTGCTTCAAGCCAACTTCGTAATCAGTGTTGTTTGCGATGTCCAACCTTGTGTGGATAGATTGTCTTATGGTAAGCTTTTAGCTGATCCAAATTACTTCTACAGCTATGAAGACTTAAAGACCGATCTTAAGGCCACCATAGAGTGAGTTTTAAGCCCGTGCTGAGCTCTGAAAGCTTCGACAAGGACTTTTTGACTAGCACTCGAATGCTCAACGAGCCCGCAATTTGGTCTCAAGTGTTGTTGACGAGCCAATTGACGTTCCAACCTTAGTTTTGGCATTAAGGACGGGACTACACGAAGGTACGATTCGAGGCCAATTTTTCAGTGAGTTCTCCAAGTCACTTGAAGATGCAATAGGAACTTCATGTAGACAGTCATGCAACGTTTCTACGTGCTTGGTTGACACTAGTCCATCGAACGGCTTTGTTTGAGCTGAAGATTTGAAAGGGTAGGGTTCGCAGCGAAGAAAGAAATGATTGTCCGACTAGCGAATGGGACAATGGTGAAGATGCCGAAGCGATTTTTTCGCTTGTCGATCATTGTAACAGGTGCGTATACGCACGGTGCGGCTAGCGCATAGAGGAAGACTTTCCTAAAGCGGCGATGTGCCGCTACTTAGACGATACGCCCTTATAAAAGGGCTTAGTAAGAGATTTCTCTATTACTCTGGGCCAAGATTTCCCTTGGTTTACCAGTTAGAGTTAACTAACGCCTTGAAACAAGGCTTCCCTTAGAAAGGGAAATTAGGTAAGGGACGGTGTTCCCTTACACTACTACACTCACTGCGCGCGCGACCGGTCGAGGTCGTCCGCCTAGAAGTCTTAGTGTTATTTGTAAACTGAATATATATTTAGGGAATTGCTATTCGCACACCCCAATTTTACTATTCGCACACACACCGTGAATTTTTTTGGTAGTTAATTTTTTATGATTGGGCGTCAGCCGCGCCACTACGCGGAATGCCTGGTGGGGCAGGTCCTGTTATTGTGCCCCGTCTGTTTGCATATTCCGCACCTCCTCGGTTGCCTGTTTCCTTCGATAATCTTGAAAGCGTGCGGATCTCTCCGGGTTGGGCTTGCTGGTCGGTTTCTTGCGCCAACCGGTCTATCCCTCATCCTTTGGACTAATGGATTTTGTAGGCTGGGATCATTATCCTGGACCATCTGTGTCAACTGGCTACGGAACGTGGCCTGTCGGTGCGCTGGCCACAACTGATAACGTTCCTCCAATGTTTGCAGCATGGTGCGCACGGTTGCTCCTGGTTCTCCTTGAGCGTCCTGCTGTGGAATCTCGTCTTTGATCCACCAGTGCTCATGAAAATCGCCAATTTGGAGCTGTTGGCCTGCTGTTAATCGCGTGTGTATTACATGCACATATTCGCTAGGGCCTTCGAACTTTTTTCACTAAACACAATATCCTCAAGTACGACTAACCAACTGTCGTTGACTTATTTTGCGGTAGGAGTACCTTTACTTTAACACTAACCAAATATTTCAAGGTTAGTGGTTTTGAAACACCAGATCAGAAATAGCCTAAAATTTGTATCTTATAAAGATCGTAAAGAATTAGCCGCTGACCAGTGCTCATGAAAATAGCCAATTTGGAGCTGTTGGCCTGCTGTTAATCGCGTGTGTATTACGTGCACATGGCAGCCCCATCGATTGTTTAAATTCTCCACTGCATACACTCAGCGGGTATCTGTCGTCACCCTGGAGAAAATTAAGAATTTCTCGTGGACCTTGCGAAGTGCGAACATGGAGACCTTGGCTACGACGAGTTAAAAGATGGAATGACTCATTGCGTGGGGTATTCGGATCCTTTACTGTGCCCTCATTGTCTGGATCTCTTGGTGCTGATAGTTTACCTCCAATTTAACCTCCGAATAGACAGCGTGCAGGTCACCCGTTGAAACCTGTAGATACTTTTTTTAGCATAGCGTGAGCACCCTCTACTCGCGAGGTTCATGTGTTTCCAAGGTGCAAATGACGATTAATCCAGACGCGCACAAACTTCTCCTTTAATGACAACCAGGTATCCTGTATGTATCGTACTGCTGCAACTTTTTCTCCGTAGTAATTCGCTAAACTTTGCCATATTTGTTCAAAATCAGCTTCCTTCCTGGCAATCGTCAATTGCTGCCATCGTGAGAGAAACTTGTCCAAAGCTCGTCGGTCGCGAAATGTTTCCTACAATTCGTCAAGATGTTTTTCTCGATATGCCATAGGCATAGCAGATTGGTAGCTATCGGGAAGACTCCCTCAATTGCGCGCATTAACGCCAACTCCCTGTCAGTATCGATAACTCGAGGCTTTGGGGAGTTTGAAAATAACCGTCGTATACAAGTTAGAGCCTACTCGTAATCGTTCTCCTTTTCTTCTTTTAGGAAGGCAAAACAAGAGGAAAAGGTGGTATTAAAACTTGTCATTCCGATGACGTGCAGCAAAGGAATCTTGAACTTATTCGTTTTATATGTGCAATTCATCAGCAAAACCGAATGATACTGTGAAGAAAGAGGGGAATATTGGTATTAGCTTGGATCAGGTATGTAAAGTCTTCCAAACCATTCTTTTATCTGCGAGATTCGATGAATGTACCTGCGTGTCAACGCAATGGATTTCCGGTGAGCGTAGAACAGATGGGTAACGTGGCCAGCATCATCGCGTTTAAATTCAAATTTGATTTCGCTTTCTTCAAGCTCGTCAATCCGTGCCTGGATTGGTGTGCGACCGTTAAGATTTTCCCTTCTGATTTTATCGCGCGCGTTATACACAGTCTTGGATATGGCCGCGGAGTTTGAATCCATTTGATGCAGTGTTGAAAGCATATCTCGAGGCCGAATTCCCGCTGCGGTCATATCCCGTACTGCTATTTGCGCTTCTTCATCCAGCCTTCGATACATGAGGTGCCCGGACATATTATGGAAAGGTTCGTGGTTATGTGCAGGATTTTTGATGGACAAGTTCCACTGGTTATCGGCTTTTTTCCTGGCGTACATTTCAAATGGACATCCAATGCATCTTGAACTCGTTGCCCTCCGTCTCGTATTTTCATTTAAGTTCAGAGAGTTTCTGTACACTCCTCCCCTGTCGCATCCCAACCAAACCTTCTGGTCAATTGACTTTTTGATGGTTATGGCATACCCTTGGTCGAAGGCAAACCTTCTGGCGTGGTGAAGGAGCTATTAGCGAGTAACAAACTGGTATTCTAAAGGGGGAATCAGATGCATATTGGATGAATGGATGACCGAGGCTGGGAATGAGACTTGACAGAGGGGGGACCGATCGATTCAACCGTGTTTGCTCGGAAGCCAAATATGGACTTATGATATTTAATATGATAAAAAGTTACGGGTGTGTGTGCTAATAGCAAAATTGGGGTGTGCGAATAGCAATTCCCTATATTTAATATGAAATTAACCTAAATTAATTTAAACTAATGTAAACTATATGTAATACTAAGTAGAACTTACTCCATACGTACCTAGCCAAAATGTAGTGTACACACCTGTGTACCAACACGTGGCAGGCTGCCACGCCTCCACCAAGGGCTCCTACGAATGCTTCGGGATACTGGTTGAAGTAAACAATAGGTCCAAACCTTTCGGACCGCCAAGTAACTAGGTTTTCTTCAAGACCACCAAGGAAAATTAAAGCGTCGCACATGACGTTCAAGAGACGGTCCACATCTTGTATATTTCCACGCCAGGTAATGTACGCTCTTGCAAAGAAATGAAGTCCTTCCGTTGTGTAAAACTCGGGCATTTTGCCAGAACTGCCATGTGTCTTTGCTAGGTCGGCAATCTCACAGGTATCACATTCGAATAATCACGACCATAATTATGGCCGTCAAGTTTATCGTTCTCAAGGGTAAAAACAGGAACTTATAGGAAGGGCGGGGCCCCGCGAAGAGGACTGTGGATGCATTGGAGACATAGGACCATGGTCCCAATGTGCATGATGCAGATGCAGCTTCCACAAGTGAGAGATAGCAGTGCCAATCAAAGTCCGTCCTTTATTATCGGTTAATACTGACCCCAACCGTAGTGTACTTACGTACACAACATAACTAAATGTAACCAAAATATAACCCTGTTACATCCTTCCCCATCAAGACTATTGCTTACGCAATAAATCAATTATAGTTAGAGAACTCCAACTGCCAGAACTTCTGTCAAACCATGAGCACCTTTAGTGGTGCTGAGGGTTCACCTCGGGAAGAGGATGGAAACTATTCCGATAACTCGGAGGTGGATGCCCTTGGGGATATCTCCCCAAAGGCTGACCGCTCCGACAACACCGAACGGCGATGTCGGCAGTCTAATCCGTTCCCCACACGTGGGGAGAATGCACTAACTAATGCGCCCCCTTTACCAACTGCGGATGATGCATCCGGTTCGCCGAAGGTGACCATCACCGATGATCCAGACACGTCTCAGAAAGCCCGACGTGCCGTACCGGCACGGAAGGGTCCTCGTGACCCTCAAAAGAAGGCTAAAAACGAGGTGAAGAAGGGATTAGCCTTCTAATTTCATAGCCTTCTGATTACACGCGGCCGTACTGCCGCATGAAATCGCGCGCCGGAGACAACTCCGGGCAAATAACTAACACCAAGGCAGTTCTCTGTCAACTCGTACCGAGCGCGCCTCGGGAAGCAGGCGCGGGGTATCGTGTTGAGACCCTCCGCGAAGTTCCCTTCGTTCTCGAACGAGGCGAAGATGTCGAGGAGGCCAAACGGGCTTTCCGAGCTTGGGCGGAAGGGGAGAAGCGTCGCCCCAACTTTGACGAGCTGTACCACAGCTATTCCGAACCCAACGTTCGGGTAGAGAGGGCGTTGCGCTTGGCTTATGCCAAGGCCAAAGCGCTGGGGCAGTTACCTGCCCCCGGTGTGGTGCCGGAGAGTAATGCAAACTCTGCATCTGCCTCCGGCAAACTCCCAGCTACTGGGAGTGAAGGGGCTTCTTCCGCCCCTTTGGTCGTTGGCTCTCAGCGGGGTTCTTCCGCTCGAAAGCGTCAACGACGTCACGGCAATCCTGCCGCAGGGGAGTCTCGGACTCCCACGAACTCTATGAATGTGGATAACCTTTCCACTTCACCAGATATTTCCCCGATGGTGGCGACGTGCCATCAGACGTTCGACATGGTAATATGGAATACCCTCCGTAACGAGAACTGGAGGAGGAGGTCGCGCGATTACGACGTGAGCTCCACGAGCGCTGTATCGACACAGCCGTCGCATCCAGGATTTCCAGGAGTGACTCCTCGACGAGGGGAGTGCGAATGATCGCTTCAAGAAGCGTCTTGCCTCTCTTGAATCTGTCTTTGAGGAGTTACATGGGCGCATTTCGACGCTGTCGGCGCTATTTCGACCTGTTGTGCCTTTCGGCTACCCGGCTTCCCATCCTCCTCCAAGAGGGGACCCGCCTCCGAGTCCTGGTATGGTTTAAGCATATCCATATAGAAGGTTGGATGCGTACGCATCGCCTTCGGAGTATCCAAGGTGTACGCCAAGCCATTTCGGGCTAGCAACTTGAAAGGCCCTACAAACCTGGGGCGCCGTTTGTTCCGTAACACATTCGAAACTGCATGTGTAGGAAGGTTTTTAGCGTTTAATAAAACACTTTATCCTACTTTATACGCCCTTTTGTTACGCCGACCCTTGCGGTTGGCCTGTTCCTTTTGCTTGTCTTGGCTTTCCGCCATGGTATCACAAACGTGTCGTAAGACACTAAGGCGCGTCGATAAGAACTTATCGATGTGCTTTCGCACAGATACAGGGCTGACATCAGGTAATCCTCCCCCCTCAAGCCCTGGGCCACACACACGTGGCGTCAACGAAACCCTCGGATTCACTAATCCGTTCACGTAAAACGGGGTAAACCCCGTAGATGCATGGGCCTAATTGTTTATAGCAAATTCGGCCATAGGAAGTATCTCACTCCAACATCTTTTAGAGAGTCCGGACATAAACTCCGTAGAATGTCCTCTACCACGAGATTAACGCGTTCCGTTTGTCTGTCCGTCTGCGGATGATCCGCAGTGGACATGTGGAGTTTGGTGCCCAGCATCTTAAACAGCGCCCCCAAAACTGTCCCGTAAAACGGGGATCCCGATCCGATACAACGGAGTCCGGTAGACCATGCTGTCGAAAGACACGTTCTAGGAACACTTTCTCTGTTCCTTGTCCATCAATGGACTCTGGCACCGCCTCCAGGTGAGCCATCTTGCTCAAGCGGTTTACAAAGACCAATATGCCGGTGTTACCGGCCTTATCCTTCGGAAAACCGAAGATAAAATCCATACTAATGGATTTCCAACACTCCGTAGAAACGGATAAGCTCGCCAAAAGCGCTGCTGAATCTGCAGAGGGTTTGACCCTCTGACACATCTCACAGGTGCGAATATACGCACCGACCCACTTATACATGTTGGGCCACCAATACAAAGCGCTTAGAGCGCTGTAGGTCTTATCCCGACCTAAATGACCCCCGGTAGGGGCTTCATGTGCCTCTAAGAGGACTCTGTAATTCAGTTCCCCATCATGAGGAACAACCACCCGCGGAGTGTCATCCGTGCTCGTGCTATAATATAGAAAACCGTCACAGTAATTGTAACGGTGTAACCGAGCTTTAGCTCGACTTGACAGGGTAGGCTCAGACGAGCCAAGTCCCTTTCCACCCAACGTGCTGATAAGCGCCGTACTTGTGGGTATTTCTCATACGCCTGGTGTATGAGACCCACCACAGATGAGGTGATGAATGTCGCGTGAGCGAGCTCGTAATCGGGACGGCGCGACAACGCGTCTGCAAGTGCATTCTGTTTACCAGTTTTGTACTTTACCTCAAAGTTGTACTCCGCAAAGAAGGAGAGCCAACGGGCGATCCGTTTCAATATATGAGGCGACTTCGTCGCTGTCCGTAATGACGCGTGGTCAGTATAAACCACGAACGGCTTTGAGCCAAGTAGGTGAACCCTAATTTGACAAGGGCATACTTCATAGCAAGTAGCTCCTTATCATGAAGGGGATAATTCCGTTCCGCAGCTTTAAGCTGCCTCGACTTAAACGCAATCACGCGTTCTCGTCCCGCTTCGTCTGCTTGTAACAAAGCACATCCGATTGCGAAATAGGAAGCGTCGCAGACGACGCTAAATGGTTTCCCAGAATCTGGGAGCACAAGAACGGGAGCTTTCAACAATCTTCCCTTAACCGCTTCGAAGGCGGTTTGGTGTTTGGTTTCCCAACACCAATCCACGTCCTTCTTAAGAAGGTCGGTTGATGGCTTAGCCATCTCAGCGTAGTTCTCGCTGTACTTGTGGAGATAATTGGCTAATCCAAGCCAATTCCGTAAATCTCTAAGATTTACAGGCGAAGGCCACTCCACAATGTCTTTCACCTTCGCGGGATCCGCCCGCACTCTATCCTTACCGATGAAGCATCTGAGGAAAGGAATTTCCTCAGCACCAAAGATACATTTGGATGCGTTCGCATATAACTTATGCTCTCGCATACGTTCGAGCACCGCTCGAAGGTGTATCAGGTGCGTCTGAACATCAGACGAGTCGCCTTCCGCGCGACTATGGACGAATATATCGTCGAAGTACGTCTGAGCGTACTTTCTATGAGGGCGGAAGAGTTGTGTCACCAAGCGATTAAAAGTCGCTGGTGCATTTTAAGTCCCCTGTGGCATAACAAGCCACTCCCACAGCATGCCAATAGGCGTGCTGACCGATGTAAGCGGAATATCGGATGCTCGCATTAGCACCTGATAGAACCCGTCCACCAGATCTAAGGCACTGTACACCGTACAGCCCGCCATATTATTCTGGAGGACATCCTTCCGAGGAATCGGAGTATGCATGGGTACAGTAGCTGCATTCAGCTTGTTGTACGCATGCACAACGCGCCATTTTCCGTTCGATTTACGAACACAAAAAGTGGGAGATGAGTGGGGAGACTTGCTCTCCCGTACCATCCCTGCCTCTTCTTTACCCTTAAAGAATGCGTCGATGACGTCGCATTGCTCCTTGGGGAGAGGACACTGCCTAGTGACGCAGTACTTGGTTCCAGGAACCAAATAAATTTCATGTCGGACTCCCCGATCCGGTGGTAACCCCATCGGCGGGTTGTCACTAATGACCTCTCCGAATTCCTTAAGTAAGGAATGGTAAGGGTCCTCAGGATCCGCGAGGATCTTGAGACCGCTTCGGGCATTCGATGCCTGTTTGGTTTGCACCAAAACTGACTCGTCCATCGTGGATGAGGAGTTTAACTCCTCTTCCGGACGCAACACAACGATCTAGCCGAGTTCACCTGCTTTTACAGCAGTATCAAACTCGTTGAAGGGCATCTCCTCCAACGACAACAGTTCGCCTACCCCAGAGAACCGTTCCAGGCTTACGCCTTCCGTGACAACACCTGTCACACTATTCAGCATCCGATAGGACTGCTGACTACTGGCCTCGGGACTCATCCCGAGACCCAGATGGGGGGAGTCAATTGCCCCATCTATTGGAAGCGCATCGCGCCTAACCACAGAGGGAGGTCTTTATCTCTACCACCAGTGACTCGCCGGTATAACCTAATAAGGCATGTCGGAATCAATTTCGACATGCGGAAGAGACGAAATATGGGTCTCTCCGCTTGGAAGCGCCTCGCGCTTAACCACAGGGGTATCTACCCCTACCACTGGAGTCGCCTTAGAGGATTCCACCTCTGCCACTGTCAACTCACCAGTCTCACCGTTAACGGCGTGAGAAGTAACCGCCGAATCTCCCTCGTTAAGGAACTCTTCCTTAACGCCATTGGGAATGATCATTTCAGACATCCCAACCTCTGGCATCTCACGCCAGAATCTCTTTTGCGATCGAGCAAAGGTGGGTTCATGATTCGCCAATGCTTCACCCGACCGCGGGTGCGTTGAGCCAATGGACTTAGACTTCCAGTCTATCCATGGCTCGTGGAATTCCAGCCACTTCATGCCCAGATTGAGGTCATACCTCGAGTCCAAATCCAGGACTAGGAAACGTTCTAAGCTGTCGAAGTCTGCAAACTTCAGCTTAAGGTCAATAGAGACCTTGGGTACAGAACTCGTACGCCCGTCGCAAGACGGACCGTGACAACGTCACGAGAACGTGCCTCTAGGGCCTCGGCATACAGCCAACTCTTCTCCACAGAAGCTCGTCTGACATAATTGTCAGACGCTCCAGAGTCTATCAAGACTCTCCAAGGCTTATCAAAGCCTTTCACGTCCGCAAGGACTACCAGTAGAAAACCTGGCTGATACACCAACTCGGTGCTAGAAAGCACCGTTTTCCTCGGGGCTTTGTGCTGTCGTCCCCTACCCTGGGACTTAACAGCACTGAGGGATCCCCCAGTAGGGCGCCCCGCACCTACTGGGAGCCGTCGTTTCCCGACGGCTTGGGAGAGGGACTTTTACCCGCCCTCGGCCCCTTATAGCGAGTATCTCGCGGGGGGGTTTTCGGACATCTGTTCCGCAGATGATCCATGCTTCCACACAGGAAGCATCTCAGCGGCCCATGCCGCTGCAACATTGCAAGGAGCTCCGACTCGAAGATCTGAGAAGTAGAGTCAGAGTGACTCTTAGCGGGAGGTTTCTCCTCCGCTTCGACCTGACTCAGGTCCATGGGTTCGGGACCCACCTTAGAGGAACGAAAGTTCCTCTCGGCTTTGAACTCCATCTTAAACGCACCCCCCCAGGGATTGGGGGCACCGGAAGAGCTCAGAACGTGCTGGCCCTTCTTTCAGGCCTCCCATGAACACATTAATGGACACATCGTCCGAATACGCTTTCGATTACATCCCTGCCAACAGGATCTTCAGTTCTTGGGTGTACGTCTACAAGTCGCTAGTGCCCTGACGGCACCTCATAAACGCCAGCTGATTCTGGAAAACCAGATCAGGCGTGGCATACATGTCCATAAGCTTTTGATTAAGGACTTCCCAGGTCGGGAACACGTCCGTGACCGACTCCGAACACGTGAGCACTCATGAACGGTCTTTAGCCGTGAGATGGGTCAGTGCAAGTCCCACTTGCAAGTGATCAGCGATCACATTCGCTGTGGCGAAGGCCGTTTTGACCTCTCGAAGCCACACATAAAGGTTGTCACCTTTTTCACCGGTGAATTCTTTTACCTTAAAGGGCAACGGAGGGCGCAACCCCGTGGATGTGGAATGACTTCCACGAAAATTAGCCTCATGGGCGATGAGGGCGTTGACCCTCGCCTTTACCGCATCAAGGCCCTGCTCCGTTAGAAGCTGCCTGCCTTCTTCACCCAGTATGGATAACAGCCTGTTAAAGGCTTCCTGATGGACGAGGGTTAACCTATCCCAATCTTCCTGATTCATCCTTTGCAGAGGATGTTGTCGTCTACCAACACAGGTGTTGGATTGACTACAAGTGCTACCAGATGTAGACGGTGCGTATACGCACAGAGGAAGAATTTCCTTAGGCAGCGATGTGCCGCTACTTAGCCGATACGCCCTTAAAAAAAGCTTAGTAAGAGAGTTCTCTCTTACTCGGGGCCAAGATTTCCCTTGGTTTACTTGTTAGAATTAACTAATGCCTTGAAACAAGGCTTCCCTTAGAAAAGGAGTAGCTAAAGGAGGTATTCCTTTTGGCTACAAACACTCACAGCACGCGCGACCGGTCGAGGTCGTGCGTCAAGCTGGATTAGTGTTATTTGTAAGCTGAATATATATTTAATATGTAATTAGCCTAAATTAATTAAACTCATGTAAACTGCCACGTGTACCAACACGTGACAGGCTGCCACGCCTCCACCAAGGGCTCCTGCCCTGATTGGTTGAAATAACCAATGGTTCAAAACCTTTCGAACCGGTCAATACTGACCCCAACCGTAGTGTACTTACGTACACAACATAACTAAATGGAACCAAAATATAACCCTATTAAAATCAAGTTTTAAGATTTCCGAGGTGATGGTTATTTTGTTCAATCTCGATAACAAGTTGACTTTAGGTTGTGCATGCCATACTTAATGTGATACCAACCTAGCATCGACTGGATGGAAACGAAGATCTTTGATGATTAGTCACATGATCCTGACCTGAGCTACGTGACAAAGGACGAAGTGATGGGGGTTTACACATCTGTGGAAGATTTCCCAGATGATACTTTCGATATTGCGGCGTGCGATGGTCCCCCATGATTTCCGTTTTGAAGAATACCACGGAGGTGGAGCGGTCAGGCGCCACAAAATGACTGTCGCCTTTTCCATTGACGGTGTAGTTGCGTAAAATGGTAGTGTGAAGAACAACGGGAAAAAAAGTTATACACGTCCTAGAAAGAAGAAATTTGTACTTTTCTTTCTGGACGTGTATGAAGAATGTGCTTTTGAAAAAGTACATCACGTGAAGATTGAAAATCCTTCAAATTCAGTCTGGGAGTTAGTTCTCTTGTCTGAGATGAGAAAGAAGACACTGAAGAGTAGCCTAAAAAAAGGCGAAATTATGCAGATCTACCTGATCGTTGATGTTAACAATGCAGAGCATTTCAAAAGTGTATCAGCAAATACTGCTGAAGTGTTTTATGAAAAGAAACAGCAAAAGAGGCTTGAAGAGCAGTCGTGGGACGCTCTCAAGTCCAATCCAGTGTTAAACTTTCAAAAGTGTGAGGACATATTCCTGACAAGGTGCTAGACGAGTTGCCGTCGGACAGAGCTATTCTTCATGAGATTGACATGATTCCCGGTTCGAAGTATGCGTCACACGTCAGTGGCCGTTGCTTAAGGAACAAGCCGATGTGTTTGACATGTTATTTCCGCAACACCATAAGACTGGGCACGTGAGTGAGAGAAAATCTCCACACGGCTGTCCTATCTTTTGTGTGAAGAAGGCAAGTGGTCTAGGCCGCATTGTCCATGCTTTCAAAAAGCTGAATGACGCGACAATTCCGGCTCAATCTTTACTTCCCCGTCAGGATATTATCCTAGACGGAGTGTTTAGCAGCACCATCTTCAGTGCTATCGATTTAAGAGATGGATTATATCAATTTGAATGGGCGAAAGTATGTTCCACTGACTGCAATAAGCACTAGCAGTATGCGGTGGGAATAGTTAGTGATGCCATAGGGACGAAAAATACCCCTGCAACCTTCATCAGAATGGTCACAAATTTAATTTGTCTTTTAAGAGAGTTTGCGCCAAGCTTCT
>CM047589.1:8056271-8072341 GCA_026184515.1 Peronosclerospora sorghi | reverse complement strand
TCTCTCTCTCTCTCTCTCTCTCTCTCTCTCTCTCTCTCTCTCTCTCTAGAGAAAGGAAGGAACAGTCCGTTGATGTTATTCGGCGACTTAATGCAAATCGGCTTCTCCAAAAGAAGGAAATGGTGGTCCTTCGCGATCGTGTGAACGCCCGTTGCAATGTTCAGTGGAATTAGCGAAAGTACTAGGAAGGTACAATTTTTGCCTTCCCACAAAAAATGTCGGATATAGGCGCTTCCGTGTAGGTATGTCTATAATTAGGCATCATCATTGTATTTACCACCTCGAATGGTCAAATGAGCCTTAACAGGTTTGACGTTACCATGTTGGGCACTGCTTGTTTAGACAGATTTGCCTAACAAGCGAGTATATAAGTTCAATGATCTTGGTAGTAGAAGATCGTTAACCTTAAATACTTGCTTGTTCTTCTATACACTGGTGTTTTCTTGTTCCTTTTCCAGATCTTGAGCTCGAGTGATTGCGTCGCAAACATACCTCATAGAAGCTAGCCGTTTCGCGACGAAGTCATCCACTTGTGCTTCACGGCGTGTCCTGTCGTCCAGAGGTTTCATGATAGAAATTTGCGTTCAACTCGACAACAGCATTCAGACTATAGAATGACTGTGGCTGGCTCGTCTGTGCCGTAATACCTTCACCACTTAAGGTAGAGACCTCACATATAAATGATGCTGCACTTTTGTATGGAGACCATAGTTCACATAGAATATGGAATGGACAATCGAGACATGCGTGGAGTTATTCAACGCGATTTTGCTGAGGGAGGAACTCTCTCCATCCTCCGAACAAAGTCACATAACATTTATCCATCTTCAGGACCCAATTCACACACTCCGTTTGACCGTCCGTTTTGAGGTGTGCTGTTGTTCACATGGATAATTTCTGATCGAACATTCCAAACAGCCCACGCAAGAACTTGGACGCAAAAGGACGTCACGGACTGACACAATCTCGAACAGAAGGCCATGCAAACGGTATACAACGTCTTCAAGGACCTGTGACAATTTCAGCACCGAGATCGTGTCCAAAACAAGCACGACGTGAACCATCTTACTCAATCGGTCCACAAACACAACAATTCCATTTCTGCTGCGTTTGTTGCGTGGAAGTCCAAAGACAAGTCCATACTCACAGACTTCCAGCTATCCGTTGTCACTACTAATGACCGATGTGCTGCCTGACTTGAGGCCAAAGGCGTTGGAAAATTTCACAAGTCCTCACGTACTTGTTAACCCATTTGTACATAAACGGTTTCTTTCGTCACATTACATTTTTTGATGAAACCAACACGGTTGTATTTCCCGGTATCGAACCCAGGATTTTCCAGTCCCGTAATGAGCAGTTAACCACTCGACCATGGTCGGTCAACTTGCAAATAAATGATCAGTAGTAATAGCGTGATGGACTGACAAATGTTATTTACGTTCGGGGATGTCCACCGGAAGGACTGCCATTGTACTAATACAAGAGTCGATGGCGTAGCCCAATTCATCGGGAAAAACAGCTCGTGCTATTATATCCTCAACTTTCACTGCTGTATTTCGATAAATCATTGTGTGCTCGGAAGTAATGAACTTGTGACCTTGTACGAGCTGGTAAACGCTAATAAACTCTGCAGTGCTTTGTGAGAAGGGTCCTTGGGGTACTCGGAATATCTTGACATACTTCGTCAGATTTGTACCGTTCGATAATTTTGTCTCGCACAGTAGTCGTGGCTTGAACTGCAATCGCTGGAACATCCTCGCCGCTTCGACATATACCGTCCATTTCTTCGTTCTTGGTAGTTTGGACGTCTTTATAGAGCGTCGGTTAAGATATTTGTCTTGCCTGGCTTGTAGTCTACTACTAAACCGTGCTCTGAAAAGAGAGATAACGATCTCGCCGTTCTTTGAGACAAATAGGGAGTCTATATCGCTGTAAGCACTGATGCATGATCTGTGTAGTACGCAATGCGCTCCTCGCCAAGAGGATTGACACATAGCTAGACATGATTATACTTCATTGCCTTTGTCTCCTTGACATGAAAAGGACAGTTATCGAGACTAGTATGAGATAACGCTCTTTGGACCCTCATCACCGTGTTGCATCAATACAAAACGATGGCATAATCGCTTGCATCACAAACAAAATGGAAGGGCTTCTCATGATTTGGAGGTGCCAATACGGGAGCTTCACGCAGACTCCGTTTAAATTCGTTAAACCGTGCCATTTAATAATCCGACCACTTCCATTCAGGATCTTTCTCAAGAGTTGTGTCAGAGGCTGCACTGATACTACATAGTTGCGCGTGTACTTGTGAAATTATGTTGCCCAGACGAAATCATTGTCTTAGGTGTTTGAAACTTTGTGGCACCGTCCAGTCGTCAATATCTTTGACCTTCTCCGGACGACTCAAACACCTTGCTTTTCCACAAAACAACCGAGAACAGGCATATCTTGTGCAAAGAGGGTACACTTCTTTAGGTTTGCATAAAACTTGTTCTTTTGCATAACCTCTTACAGATGATCAATATAAACAGCGACGTCAGACCTCTCACCCGTGGTTTTACTATCAACGAAGATATCATCAAAGAAGCTTGGCGCAAACTCTCTTAAAAGACAAATTAAATTTGTGACCGTTCTGATGAAGGTTGCAGGGGTATTTTTCGTCCCTATGGCATCACTAACTATTCCCACCGCATACTGCTAGTGCTTATTGCAGTCAGTGGAACATACTTTCGCCCATTCAAATTGATATAATCCATCTCTTAAATCGATAGCACTGAAGATGGTGCCGCTAAACACTCCGTCTAGGATAATATCCTGACGGGGAAGTAAAGATTGAGCCGGAATTGTCGCGTCATTCAGCTTTTTGAAAGCATGGACAATGCGGCCTAGACCACTTGCCTTCTTCACACAAAAGATAGGACAGCCGTGTGGAGATTTTCTCTCACTCACGTGCCCAGTCTTATGGTGTTGCGGAAATAACATGTCAAACACATCGGCTTGTTCCTTAAGCAACGGCCACTGACGTGTGACGCATACTTCGAACCGGGAATCATGTCAATCTCATGAAGAATAGCTCTGTCCGACGGCAACTCGTCTAGCACCTTGTCAGGAATATGTCCTCACACTTTTGAAAGTTGAACACTGGATTGGACTTGAGAGCGTCCCACGACTGCTCTTCAAGCCTCTTTTGCTGTTTCTTTTCATAAAACACTTCAGCAGTATTTGCTGATACACTGTTGAAATGCTCTGCATTGTTAACATCAACGATCAGGTAGATCTGCATAATTTTGCCTTTTGTTGGGCTACGCTTCAGCGTCTCCTTTCTCATCAAGGCAAGAAAATTAATTCTCGGACTGAACTTGGAGGATTTTCAATCTTCATGTAATGCACTATCCCAAAAGCACCTTCTTCATTGCAGACCGCAATATTCACAAACTCGCTTGGAATGTCTTGTACTTGGCCACTCTCTTCGTCACTACTTGTACCTTGATCAGAGGAACTGAAGTTAATTGGCGAAGCACTCATCTTTCCAGTTTTGTTCTCTTCTTTCAGGTACGTGTATACCTTTTTTCCCTTGTTCTTCACACTATCATTGCACGCAACTATACCGTCAATGGCAAAGGCAACAGTCTTTTTGTTGCGCCTGACTGCTCTACCTCCGTGGTATTCTTCAAAACGGAAATCATGGGGGACCATCGCACGCCGCAATATCAAAAGTATCATCTGGGAAATCTTCCACAGATGTGTAAACCCCCATCACTTCGTCCTTTGTCACGCAGCTCAGGTCAGGATCATGTGACTAATCATCAGAGATCTTCGTTTCCATCCAGTCGATGTTAAGTTGGTATCACTTTAACCATGGCATGCGCAAGATAAAGTCAACTTGTCATCGAGATTTGAAAAAAATAACCATCGTCTTGGAAATCTTCAAACTTGATTGCCAAGAAAAAAACTCGCTTCGGCGTCTTCACCGTTGTCCCATTCGCTAGTCGGACAATCATTTCTTTCTTCGCTACAAAACATACCCTTTCAAAACTTCAGCTTGAACAAAGTCGTTCGATGCATCAGTGTCAACCAAAACACGTAGAAACGTTACATGACTGTCTACATGAAGTTCGTGGATAATCAAGGACGGGCTTTGATTGGTACTGCTCTCTCTCACTTGTGGACGCTGCATCTGCATCATCCACATTGGGGCGAGGGTCCTATGTCTCCAATGTATCGACAGTCTTTTTCGCGGGGCCCCGCCT
Organism: Peronosclerospora sorghi; assembly: GCA_026184515.1. Lineage (NCBI taxonomy): Eukaryota > Oomycota > Peronosporomycetes > Peronosporales > Peronosporaceae > Peronosclerospora > Peronosclerospora sorghi. Next base: position 8,068,088 of record CM047589.1, on the reverse strand, counting down.
TTCCTGTACGTTCCTGTTATTGTACCCTTTAGAACGATGAAACCTACGACCATAATTATGGCCGTGATTATTCGAATGCGATCCCCGTGTGATTGGCTACCTGGCCAAGACATCTGGCAGTTTCTGGCAAAATGCCCGAGTTTCCCACAACGGAAGGACTTCATTTCTTTGCGAGAGCGTACATTACCTGGCGCGGAAATGTACGAGATGTGGATCGTCTCTTGACCATCAAGTGCGACGCTTGATTTTTCCTTGGTGGCCTTGACGGAAACCTAGGAACATGGCTTTCTTGATGAATTCCTCTTGCATAGACTGATTGTATATTCAGGTGTCTTGGGGTACCCATGGAACAATTGGCTTTGAATCTTACCGTCGTGTAGACCCGCCATTAATTCCACAACTAACGTTGGAACGTCAATTGGCTCGTCAACAACACTTGAGACCAAATAGCAGGCCCGTTGGGCATACAAGTGCTAGTATAAACTTCCTTGGCGAAGCTTTTCAGAGCTCGGCACGGGCTCAAAACTCACTCTGTGGTGGCCTTAAGATCTTTCTTTAAGTCTTCATAGCTGTATCACCAATTTGAATCAGCCAAACGCTTATCATAAGACCATCTCTCCACACGATACGCAAGTTTGGACATCGCAAACAACACTGATTAGGAGTTGGCTTGCAGCCACTGCTGCCTCCAACTCGACGAACCATCTCGAAGGAGGCTCGTTCTTTCCGCGGCGATACGTAGATACGTTCAGCTTCAGAGGCATCGTCGTTACAGGCGAAACATTATTACGACCTGCTTACGAGATTCGATAATCTTGTGATGCATAAAACAGTCCGCAGCTCTCTTCTGTTGTGATGTGCCTATGCAATAGTGCAATTACATGGCGATGTCCAATTAAGGATTTGTGATTCCCATTAGTTGTTTGGATCGCCAGGTGTCGCAGACATGATGCATGACTACACACCGACACTCACAGAGTAATCATTGATTACGTCCGCACAGAATGTTCTCGAACATTTTCGAGTGTTCTCTGCCTGCGACATGTCTTTGCGCACGGTGATGGTTCCTGCTGGGAAACTATCTGTTGACGAAGCCAACGTGTCATTGTGGGTACAATGTTGTTGATGTCAGCCAATCACAACGCCCCGTACACAGAAGGTTCTTCGGAGAAGAATCTCAAGTTCAAGTTCAAGATTCTCCTTGAAGTTTAAGTTCCGTGAGAATATTATTCACGCTCAGCTTCAAGTTCAACCTGATTCAACCCAAGGTTTATTATGCACTTGAAGAGAGATTAATATAACCCCATTAGACTCTAGTGAGAGGTTTCTGGAACCGTAAGCTCATTTCAGTTCAGTTTTAAATTTGCATCCTTCTGCTCAAGTCTCCTCCTCACTCTTCACCTCCCCCTTCGTTCCTCCAAGTCGGGACACTGCCAAGTCTTCCTCTACAGCGTAAGTGTGGGTCACACCGCGGAGCTGCATCTCGGGGGCTTGTCGAGTGCGTCGCCTTCTCCTCGTCGCTGGCCACCGCCGATCGAACACACACACGCGGACCGGCACGACCGCCAATTCCCGCGTTGAACCCTCGCGGGTTTCCTCAACTGATCTCACCGCTCGCAGTCACAATGCCGCGCAGCCGGACGAGGTCGACGGCGACGGAGTAACGTCCGCCGCTGGACTCAAGCAAAGCGACCAGGGAGCCCAACTGGTGTTGGGCTTACAACCTGTTGGAAAACGAAAGTGAACACATGTAATGACTTCTTGATTATACGCGTGCCAGACGCGTTTCGTCTCCCCCTCCGGGGGCCTCCTCAGTGGATCTACAATCTCGAATTGAGAACTCCCTGAACCTGTCTCTCCTACCACCTACTGTACTAACTATTCGTTCTAAAACATTCGATATGCCCTACCGTGGGCTACTACTCTGGCGTCGATACCTTAAAGTGTTGCACATCGCTGGCGCACTTCCAAAACTCCCCCTCGACGACATGAGTCGTATCCGTCTTGTTCACGTGTGCACATCTAACCTTGCTGCACAGCTCCGTTGTGCTGTCCCTGCGATAGCCTCACTGTCCGATCGGGTCACCGATATGTACTGCAGGACGCCTGTTCCGATTTGTATTCAGAGTTATCACCTTGTTTACCCATTGGTTTGGGTGGAAACACACTCGATTGACCGTCGCGCAATATGAATTTCGGCGGGTATCAGTATGGAATGTACCACTTCTGGGGCAACTAGTGTCAAGGGCAGAAAGTCGCCCTCGACATGTCAATGTCCAACGAAAGATAATCCAATAATTCTGGGGTGTAGATGGAGCGAAAGGGTGCAAATGGAGAGAAAATTGTCACCCCAAATACGTTAAAAACTTGTGGCAGACCGCGCGTAGCGGTGTGTAGACCCAATCAATACTGTCGGTAAGACCGCGCGAAACAGTGTGTAGACCCAGCCAATAATTTGGGGCGGAAAGCGTGATGCGATGCGTAGACCCAAACAATAATTTGGGGCGGACCGCGTGATGCGATGCGTAGACCCAACCAATAAAACGATAAAACACGTTCCAAACGTGTGCGACTTGAGGGTAAGTGTCGTCAAAGAAACGCTTCCCGTCGTGGGACTTCCGGAGGACCTAGTGAGTCTGTTACGCGTCCTGGCTGGGAAAGTTGAGCTGGAGGGGACCTTGTTAGCCCTCTGCTCCCAATGATTTCGTGGTAGGAGGGGCGACTTTTGCGTAAACCAAAGAAAAACGAACAATATAATAAATATTCAATTAAAAACCTAATATGTAAGCTACATGCAAAATCGTGTTACTCACCTAAAGCTGCGTACTTAACACGTCCTGACACACGATTGGAAAATACTACCCCCTTTCAACCAATCCGATCGAATGATCGATTTGGTAACCGATATAGGATAATTGTTTGTGGATTTCAATTCCAACTATGTACGAGCATTTCTCGCCAAGATGAAGGAAGTTGCCGCCAAGAAATTCGATTATTTCGTAGCGATCTTCGAGCGGCAGTTCAAGTGTAAGGTGCATGTTTAGAGTACTGGTGGTGGATATGAATATAAAAATCTGGATGACTTCTGCAAAACCTCTGTGGGGTTGAACGTCAAGTGACTGAAACAAACAATTAATCAAGTAATGAGAAAGCTCAACGCATGCACCGGACCATTATGAACATGACACGGAGGATGATGTTCGCAGGGGGTGGAAAATATCATTTAGAGGCGATGCGGTATAATATGAGTCCTACAAGTTTGAATATCAAGCGAATATCGCAGCTGGAATTTTAACCAAGAAGAAACCCAGCCTCGAAGAAATTGTCGCTTTCGGGTCCTCATGCGCGGTGTATCTAAATCCGGTAAAAGTTCGCTCGCTCATGTAGCACAAGTTGTGATAATAATTGAAAAAAGTGAGGAGGTCGGGGTTTCAAGGTTTTCTTAAAGGTTGAGCGCAATGTTCTGGTGACATAGCATATTAAAAACACCGAGACGCTATACCGAGACTAAAATTACATTATTAGCACATTTTATCGCTCAGAAGGAGGGAAACGTTGATAAAGTTCAATATTTGAAGAAAAACTAGGTAAAAGTCACACGGCAGTGTGAACAACGTAAAAAAAGAAATATGACGTGAAAAAACCAACCGGCAAAGACAAGAAGAAAGATATTGAAGATTCAAGTGAATCTAGTCAAAATACTGAAGACATTGGATCCATCATATTCATTTCAGAAGTTTACCCCAAGAATTGGTACTAGCGATGAGACCGTCAACAAAACGAAGTGGATTTGGCTATGAAGGAAGAAACATAGGCTTTAGAGTGAAATTAAAATGGACAGTGATCAAGAAGCCGAAGGAGTGCCACCCACTACATATCAAGTGGGTCACAAGACGAGATTGGACGAGAACGGGCATGTCGAGAGATACAAGGTGAGATTGGGTGCATTTGGAAACGAGCTATGCTTTGGAATGGATGGTTCATCGCAGTCTTCGACATGGGGACCGTCACGCTGATCATAACCTTGTTTATTAAGCAGGGAGTTCCCTGAAAGTCATGGCGAGCGTACGTCAAGGTAAGTGAAGACAATCACGACATTTATCTACATATTCCGAAAGAAAAGCGAAGATATTAAAGAAATTTCGAGCCAAAATAATATTAACGTCAAAGAAGAAGAACAAGCTTTGAAATTAATGAGGATCTTCACGGTCACAGCAATCGGGAAGACTATGGAATCGACTCATTCACGGGTATTTGGAATTAAACTTTTTGCAGAGCATAACGACATGTGGCTATATGCGACGTAGTTTTTATGACCCGACCAAGAATATAGGTTGGACAAAAGGTCACGATTGAAGGTATTCTCCAGAAAGTTGACCTCAAGGATTGCCAATCCAGTCAAGTCACTAATCGATTGAGATTTTGAAGACATAGCTATTCAGAAAAATGAAGATATTTCACGAATATAGGAAACGATCTTCTAATAACTTGAACCAAGGAAGAGCTAGTAAGAAGTTTGTTGAAGATTTGGCTGGTTTAGAAATGAAAAATCTTGGCATGGTTTCCAAGTTTCTCGGGATGAGGGTAGATTTTTATGACCCGATCAAGGATATAATTTGGATCAAGAGGTCACGATTGAAGGTATTCTCAATTTGACCTCGAGGATTGCAAATCCAGTAAAGTCACGAATCAATTGATATTATAAAAGGCATAACTATTCAGCAAAAGCTAGATCTTCTAAAAATGTAGAAATTACAATAAAATATTTCAATCTCTCGTCGGAGGTTTATTCTGGTCATCAAGATGTACAAGACCGCATATTTAGTTTGCAGTACAGATGGCTACCAGAAGGCATACACCGATGGTAACGTTTTTTTTGTTGGAATCTGACCAAGAAATTCACAAGATATATGAAGAAAACCAAGCCATTAAAACCGAAAATGAAGAAATCCGAAGTGCATTAAAAGTTTTCAAGATCACCCGATATGGCGATGCACATTAATCAAGCGCCAATGACGACAGAAGATAAACTAGAGGTGAATTGGTATTCATTGACGGGGTTTTAGTGAACTGGATAAACGAGCAACAAGTTGGAGTGTCGCTATTAACCATGGAAGAAGGATATTATGGCGTCAAGATGAAAGTGGAGTAGTTTGGATACAACGATTTTCTTGACGAAGTTGGCGTCAAGGTTGAACTACCTATGAAGGTTTTCATGTCCAACCAAGCAGCGATAAAGATCTCAAAAGGACTCGAATAAAGCGCCAAGATAAAGCACGTCGACATTCGCTTGAAATTTATTATTACACCGAAGTTAAAGGACGGAATAATCAAGCCTAGCTACATCAAAACTGAAGATATGCTATCCGATGGACTTGCAAAAGCGTTGCCCGTTCCAAGATTCGAAACACAGCGCGGCGCGATCGACTTGCAATAAATGAGTGATCGTCAATAGAAAAGTCAAAAATGAAAAAACTAAAAAATATTTAGTCCTAAACTCTGATCACAAAATTTTTCATTTTTGAGGTTTCTATTGTCATTGTGAGGTTTCTATTGACCATCACTCAAATGTGATTATGTAATTCACATTGAGAAGGAATGCTAAAATGTTCATTATACCGGTTTTTGTTAATTTTCTGTAGGCATTTAGTATAATTAGTGTTTGTTACATCGTAGTTTTATAACTGACATAAAATGTTGGAACATATTGCGATACTACATAGTTAGATTAGTATCGCAATAGGTTATAACATTTTGTCTGATGATGTGCATGTTAGGATAGATAATCACTTCTTAATACACATCTTATTAAACGAGTCCCTGATCTGAATAATAATCTCGAACGCTCTTGAGGTGTTGTTTTGATCAAGAATGGATACTTGATTGCAAAAATGATCAAGAAAACAGAATCCAGTATACTCAACGTTTTAATCGACATATACGACTCAAGTTTCCTAAAACCAATCTCAAGAAAATAAAAAAGCGACATTTCAACAGCCGCAAGCAAACACGTAGTAGCCATGGCACAACCGTCACTTCAAATGGAAACCTTTCTTCTGTTATTAAAGATTTCTTTAGAGAAATTGTGAGTATTCAGCTACTAAGAACTCCACTGAAAAAATAAGACAAGTGCTCTCGGCTTAGTGTTGTACCTATAGGCGACGTCACGCTTTAACAACTTCCAAGACGAACAATTGAGAGAAAAGCCTGTTGGACGCTGAAACTGCATCGGACTGCCAAGCAATCGTTTGCTTCCAAGCAAATAGCCGTGCTTAATGATATCCAATAATATTTAGTATTTTGATCGTAATTATAAGCGACATTAGAGCATTGAATAATCGTTTCGTTCTTCACAAGCGTAACCGCTCTTCTCTGCAAAGAAGCTGAAGCCTTTACCACTGCAACAATGCTGTAAATACCCGTACATTGAGTCGACACATTCCCAGTTTTTCTGTTAACAGCAAATGTAGCCGACTTGATATCGTACCACGTTAAGTTGGGCGTATTGAGTTTGGTCGAAGCGTTAAGTTCAATGTGGGGGCTAATCCTTTCACGAATTCGTTCCAATTCTTCACGGTTTCGTTGATATTCATCTTTCTCATCTCCACGAAGTCGTTTCAATTCTTTACACCGTTGCTTCGATTCTCCATGGTGCCGTTCCTCCACTTCTTCACACTTCCTGATTTGCGACTAATTACGCAAACGAATCAAATTTGAAACGTAGAAGGGCGCCTTTTTTACTGATGAACACTGTCGACGGTAGTGTGCCGCTGGGCGATGTCCCCCATTTCCTGTGCAACAAGATGCACATATGCAGGGGAAGAACGTGCCTGGTACCGAACCATCGGCGTCTCTGTGGGTCTCCTTCGCGGCTGCGGTCAATGGCTTCTACCACCTCCATGACTACAGCGTACTTAAAAATGAACCTGCGTACCTGACTGATTCCTCGCCCCTAATTGAGCCCTCGTCCATAATTGATCCCTCGCACTCAACGGAACCGGCGGAAGAACAACCCGCTGACCCCAACACCTCGCCTCCGGCGGGGGTCAATGGACCGCAAGACCGAAGTGCTGTACTGGTGCGCACTGCCATGAGACGATGAATCGATAAGGCGGATGACGATTTGCATCCAATAATTCCACTTGAGGAGGAGGCGCTCGCAGCATGGATGATAGATGGTATTATACTCCCGTCGCCGCCCGGATTTTTGGTATGCACGCACCCGAGAGCCACGCCGGTTGACATCCTAGATTTCTTAGAAGAATATCTGGAAGAAAATGTCATTGCGGTCGTGCCACCTTCCGTCCGAATGCCTCCACATATTGCGAAGAAGACGTTGCTCTTGCAACTTTTGGAACACCGCGCAGAGGGGACGGCTTCCGATCCATTGAGTCGGGAGCTAGTTAAGAGAGCGAACCGAACGTGCTACGATTCGCGCACAAGACGCATCAAGTTCGTCCTTCCGGACCAGGCGGCTGCGACTAGCTGTCAAGGAAAGTGCGTATCCTTTCGAGGTAATCACCTTCAGATCTTGTGTCCAGCAACTATGGATAGGGATGACATTGATACGTCATCTACATCCTATGCTACGTCTACTCGCACCGTCTTGCAGTGCCAAGTAAGAATCTTAGTTAATGGCGTGACTTCGGGCATAGTTCAAGCAACAAGCAATTTTATCGTCGAGTATGTAATGTTCGGTTACGTCGGTGGTTCGGGGGATCCTAAATGGATCAGAAGCGTACGATTCCAATTTTTTCGTCGCCACGTATGATTCTGATCCTTGCCCCGAAGAGATCAAGTTGGTGACGCACATTCAAACGACTTACATAACGCTGATCCTGCATCATCACCAACATTTTCAACGAGTCCCGTGTTCTTCATGATATTTGCCGTACCATTCAAGTGCGAAATGTGCGGCTCGCAACTGCGCTATCTTGCTCGAACACCATCGCAGGTTCACTGGAACGCACCAAGTGGGAACATAAGTCATTGACATAACTTTCAAGCTCCTTGATGTGTCTGGGCGCCTCCAGCATGTTGCGGGACAGGCAGAGACTCTAGTAGCGACCACGGCCAAGCTAAAGACGGATACTTGCAACGCACCACTCTTGGCCAAGGTGTCCCAGTCTTCTCCAAGAGACGATCCAACGGAGAATGCATATCCTTCTTCTTCCAGTGACTATCCAGCGATGAGCGGAGGTGCCGCACGCGCGGCTAGTACTACCTCCGCCGGGTGGTTTGACCAAGGTGCGAACAAGAAAAAGCGTTTACTCGCGGCCCAGCGCAGCATCATCTAGTCAGGCGTAGTCTTCTACTGTTGCACCGCCTCGACACCCGCAGTCGAAAGCCGCCGAAGGGACTAGCAAAGATAGCAAGGTGGCGGCAACTTCCGCCAAGAAGAACACAACGAGCTTATGAAGTGTCTACAAACACACCAGCTTCGAACAAGCAACAGTGCAAACGGACAAAAATTAGCCCGCGGCCAAAACTTCCGCGACATCATCTGCTGCTGCCAAGGCTGCAAAGCAGCGTTCACAGGCGGTTGGCGAACTGGACAGCCTCATTGGAGGTGATTGCGCGGCATTCACGGCAGATCAGGCAGTGGTCACTTCTGCAGTTCCTGCGAAGGCTGCGTTACAATCAAAGGAAAAGGCTTTAGCGGTGGATAAATATCAGGTGGCGGACGCGCGACGTAGAGCTGAAATACTGACTTACACCGCCGCGAGAAGAAGATCGACGCCGAAAAAAAAGAAGGACTTCTTTTTTAAGGCTCACTCTCATGCGCAGGAGTTGGATATTGATTTTGAAGCTTCATGGCTTGACCAACATACTGCTATCGATTATTCGGACGGATAATTGCCGAAGTTGGAGTTCTCATATCGCACCGCTGGTGCATCGGCTAACAGAGCGAAGACAGCAGCAGATAATGCCACGAACAAATTACAACAACTGATTCTCCATTTGGCCAAGATTACTCCAAAAGAGACGTCCGATCTAGAGACTGGTTTTAAGCGCAAGGTATCACTGCCGTGCGAGATGCCTGTTGTGACGGCATTGAAAATTCGAGAGAGTAGTCGCTAAACGATTCAGCGATTGTTGTCTTCGTATGTGTGCCGCAAGCGGGGTATGCCTAACGTGACATCCAAATCCACTCCTAGTGCGGTGTCATCTGGGTCGGCACCACCTGCTCCGGCTCCATCGGACATGCCACCGACAAACTCTCAGGCCCAGGACACCGTGACCTCTCATGATCTCGACGTAACAATGGCGGGCAAAACCTTTACGTTTGGGACTACTATGGGGATGGATGATGTTCGTGGAGAGGCTGTAACGCCTCCCCCATGTGCCTCTAGTGTTCCTATTCCAGTGGAGCTAGCGAGGCTTTTGAAGACGAGTTAAAATCTCTTCAAAAACCATAGCTGATCCAAACAAGGGCACCTGCGATCGCTGGACACGACCCAGTGGCGCTCAGGAGAAAATATGTATCCAGGAGGAAATCAGATCCCCGTTGTATCTTTTCATCACTCAAGATCCTCACGAACAGACGTTACGGGCAACCAGAGTGAGGAAGGTTCCTGCCACCGCCTCAGCTGCAGTAGCAGCCGCCGCAGTGCCGGAGAGCAAGAAACAAATTTTGGCAAACACTGCTGCAACTAGGATGTGGATGTCCGAGCGTAAAGTGGGGACGGTGGTACCTTCTACATTTCCTGTTGGTTCAAAGGGCCAATCAGCGTGGATACTTCGTGTGCGTTGGAACTGGTGATGCTTGTCCGTGCACTGCCGTACCCGGTGCCTTACCTCGCCTCGATGTCGAGGGACAACCTTCGAGCCTTTGGACATTCGATCAACAGCGAGTACCAACTGGCTGTGATACGCCAAAATACCACCCACGGCGATAAAGAACTGCGAGAGCTGTGTACGGGCTGGAATGCAACGGCAGACGGTCAGTCTGGACAAATCCGGTGGAAAACGATGGACAGCATACAACGCTGGAGAAATTTCAATAAACTAAAGCGGAGTTGCTGTGAGCGACTGTTTCGAAACCGCTGTCGGACTTGGATCATTGGGGCGTCTTGAATGTCCTGTGTGTGTTGCTACCACAGCTTGCACCTGCCTCAGATTAGACAAAGGTGGTTATGCCACAGTCCAAAGCGGTACTATACCACTTCTACGAAGAGGTGCAAGGGGCTGTCGGCGGCATTCTATGCGAGCCTGCCAGAGGAAGACGACAATTGACCTTATTGCCCAAGATGGTCAAATGCTGGACCATCAGTACTAAGGGCACCTCGGCGGCGCAAGGGACTGCTTGGACAGGGGATGCGAACCTAAGTACCCCTTCTCCAAATCCTCTAGGGAAACCTCGGTCTCCTGCCATGGTTAAGTTTCCTTCCATTCTCCCTTCAAGGGCTTGCTCACCTGGACCTCGTCGTAGGAGCATGTTAAAGAATTCTTAAAGGCCGTGCAAAAAAAGGAACGGTCTCCATTCACAAAATGTAGCGGAATTCCCCAAGCATCCGGAACGGTGTGCAGAATGATTTGGCCGTTTTAGGCAGCGATAATCGCGAGGAGCCATCGCCTTGGTCCTATTACAAGAAGCGTTGGTCTCTGTTGGCGAAGGAGCAAGTTTGAACAAGTTGTAAAATTCCACATGGGGCTTCGTGGGACAAACCCGGACGCACATTGTGGACCGATTCAGATGAAGCGCGTGGAAGGTTTGCGATTTTACTAATCCGTACTCGAGGATTAGAGGCACAGTGGACATCGCACTGGATTGCCTTTCGTATTTCTATTCGAGGCAGAACCGTTCTATCTCTCAACGTACATTCCCTGTAGCCGGTGCGTATACGCACAGTGCGGCTAGCGCACAGAGGAAGACTTTTCCTTAAAGCGGCGTTCGCCGCTACTTAGCCGATACGCCCTTATAAAGGGATTAGTAGGAGAGAGCTATCCTACTCGGGTCTAAGATTCCCGGGTCGGTTTACTGTAGCCTTTACTAGTGCCTTAACGTCAAGGCTCCCTTACTAAGGGTGTAGCGAAGGGGATGGCTCCCTTTACACTACGGCACTAACTACACGCACGACCGGTCGAGGTCGTGCGTATGTAAGATAGAGTGAAATGTAAACTGAATATATTTAATATATAATTAGCCTAAATTAATTTAAACTAATGTAAACTATATGTAATACTAAGTATAACATACTAAATTCGTACCTAGCTAAAATCTAGTGTACACCACCTGTGTACCGACACGTGGATGGCTGACACGCCACCCCCAAGGGCTCCTGCCCTGATTGTTTAAAATAACCAATGGTTCAAAACCTTTCAAACCGGTCAATACTGACCCCAACCGTAGTGTACTCACGTATACCACCTACTAAATGTGACTCGAATGTAACCCTGTTATATCCTCCCCCATCAAGACTATTGCTTAAAGCAGTAAACAAAATTTTGTTGGAGAACTCTAACGCCACCTTCACCTCACTGGTGCTATGGAGTCTCCTCTAGAGGAGGTAGACTATTCCGAGAACTCGGAGGTGGATGCCCTTGGAGAGATCTCCCCAACGGCTGACCGCTCCGACAGCGCCGAACGGCGGTGTCGGCAGCCTAATCCGTTCCCCACACATGGGGAAAATGCACTAACCAGTGCGCCACCCCATCCCATATCGGATGATACATCCGAATCGCCAAAGACGATCGCCACTAATGATCTGGACGCAGCTCAAGACACCCAACTTGCCGCACAGGCACTAGGGGCTGCGTTACGCACCCTCAAACGCCCGTCAATAGCGGCTTATAATTTTGATGGTCCTCGTGACC
>CM047589.1:8034009-8049318 GCA_026184515.1 Peronosclerospora sorghi | reverse complement strand
GTAGAGGGTACCACAAATTTTGTCGGTACAATAGTCGGTACGAAAGGTGGTACGATAGTGGGCACCACAATCGGTACCACAGTTGGTACCCCAGACGGTACAACTGTTGACACAACGGTGGCGGACAGGGACGAGGCGTGGATAGGCCGTCTCAGACGATGTGACAACTGGCCCGGTTACCTGACGGTAACCCGAAGGTAAACGGTTGAATGGTCGACAAAATGCGTAGGAATGGGTAGTTCTGATTGGTTGATAATAGTTTTTTGGTAGATATTAGGATATAAGCAATAATAAAGTTCTCCTTTTGCGTACGATCGGGCTGATCGTTTACAGGGACGGCAACTTAGGGCCTCCCTTCTTCTAATAAATACCTCTACGTCCCGGGCGGGAGCACTGAGTGCGTTTTTGGACCACCGGTAAGCGTAGAGTGTGAGAACTCACCCGCAACTCCGCCCGCTGTGTCAGCGGTTCTTCTTTTAAAGGTTTTTTGGTCTCGGGAACGTGATCGAGCAGTGCGCTCTCACCTCTTCCCCTATTGGTCCACTTTTTTGGCCCCTAGTGTTCGGCTTCTTTAAGCTCCCCACGGGAACACTAGGCGGATTTTAGTGAAAACCGTCGATTAGCCCGTCGCTGGTCGACCCTCCTCTACAGCTTAGGTTTGGAATAAAAGGTACTTGGGGTATTCTATTGACGGATTAAGCTTAAAGAGGCCCTGTGATCCGGCAGTGATGATTTCCGCTGCCTGATCGCGAGTACCCCTTCGCCGATCATCACCGGATCGACACGCTGCGACTCGCGACCCGCACTCAGCTACTCGCAACTCGCGCCAACTAGCTGATCAGCTACTTTTAGCACTTGATCGCGGCTGATCGAGTCTGATCACCGCTGATCGACGACTCTTAGTGCCTGCCCGAGCCTGATCGCTGTTGATCACACCTGATCGCACGTGGTTCAAGCTTGATTTGTACCTGATCACGCCGATCAGCACATAGGTCAACTCGTTACAAGTTTCCCCAATCTTGCATCAAGGAATTGCCGTGCTTACATCCCCGCCACCTGGAGTGCGACCCACATTTAAGCCGTCGGGTACACAAGGTGAGCAGAAACACAAGCAGTCAAGGACAACCGGAGGACCCCCTTCGTCAGTTGGCATTCCGGGCGCCGTGGTACCGCCTGATCAAGCCTCAAAAACTTTGATCAGCCACTCCACCACAATGGTGAGCGTGCCCGGATCTTTGGGCGACGCGGGATATCACCGCGATTCTACGCAAGATGGCGCTGATGTGGACGTGAAAACGGAAGCAGAAGCAGAAGTGAAGATAAAGGTGGAAAAGGAGGAGGTGGTTGTGATGATGGAAGGCAGTTCGCCGTCGTCATGTCTGAAGAATAAAGGAAATGCTGATTATCAGGACCTGGGGAGGTATCCTGATGAGATAAAGGAGGAGAAGAAAGCTCAACTACCTCCCAAGTCTCCTTCGGGAGCCCCTGCGGATCATAACGCAAGTTATAATCCGCCAGTTACATATGCATATGATGATCTGGATTGGAAGCCATTGGTGAAATACTACGACCCAGACCGACCGAAGGCGTTGCTGAAGGCGCCGGGTTCGGAAAGTGATGAAAGTCGACCAAGTATGCCACCATCGGAATCCTATTTGGAAAGGACGTTTTATATGAAGGAGCTGAATAATTTCTTATTGATGAATTCAATTATGAACCTACTCGGGGTCACGATCAGTGGAAAACTGAGCGAGCCGGTTAGTTGACCAATACCGGACGAGAAGGACAAGCTACAGTCGTTGTTAGGTCTGACACGCCTGATTAAAAAAGCTGGCCTGACTACAGGCGTTTACGATGCCGAAGAAGTGTTCTATATCGACCCTGAAGACGTCGCAACCACTACCGATCAGCTGTTCGGACTGTTGGTACCTATAGTGGGTCAATCCGCTAGGGTGGAACCACCTCGTACTATGCTGACGATTGAAGCGGGCCCGTCGATCAACGTGGCAGAACACACGGGATCATCGTGTTACGAATCTGCCCCTTCTGAAGGCTATGAACCTGAAGTGGAGTCGAGTAGTGCTGGAAGTATGGAGCCCAAGTTCACCAGGATGACAGTTTGCCAGAAGGATGAACCCAAGCTTTCAGTTATCAAGAGGGAACCGAAACCAGTCAAGGAAGATGATGATCAATCATCTCAGGGCCCACAGCTGCAAGCATTTTTCGACAAGGCCATGAAACAGTTTTTGGCGGAAGAAAGAGGCAAGTCGACACCTGCGGTTGTTCGCACAAAAAGTCCCCAGCCCAATCCAGGAAGTGTTACGACGGTGAAGGACGTGGATATGGAATCAGTGCATTCGCTCCGTGATTGTCAGTCAAGGTCAAGAAGATCGGCCACGGTTAAAGATGTTGACATGGAATCTGTATATTCTCTCCATGATCAACAATCCCAGCGTGATTACATCGACCCAGACGAGCCAATCACTCTGCCTCGACAATCCACGGTTGAGACAGCGTACCCTGGAATGCCTGACCAACAGCCGATTCCCAGGATTCGGATGTCGGCGATCAGTGATCTTAAAGAATTTTCAGGGAAGGAAGTGGATGAAGATCAAGCGCGGAATTGGATTAGTCGTTTGAAGTCGGCATTTATGCGTGACCAAGCCTCCGACCCAGAAAAGTGCTTAATTATGGGTGATTTACTAAAAGGACCAGCACGCAATTGGCATCGCCAGCTGAGTAGAGATACCCGATCAAGTTGGAAAAGTCTCGTGGATGGGTTTGTAGTTCAATACTGTGGAAGTGGACAATCGGCGCCCCGCCAGTATTATTACACGAAACAGCGATCATATGAAACTCCCATTGAGTATCTTCACCGGCTGAATGTGGCGGGACTACGGGCCAAGTGCCAATCAGGGATGGATCACCTACGATTTTACGCTACCATGTGCAACATTTTCTGGACACATTGACTAATCGCGAGCTCGCCGATCAACTGGCACTTCTGCGGCTGGATAACGCCGCGGATCTGGAAGAAACGCTGCGGGAGTATGCGCGCAATAAGTGGTACCAGACAATGACGACGGTAGGCACCAGCCGATTCCGCCAGAAATTTAGTGATGATCGGTCACCTGCCCCGGCGCGGAAGCCTAAAGCAGTGCGCGCGATTAAGGTGATGTCTGGAAGCGAAGAGTCAAGCTCCGATGACGGTGGAAGTGACGGTGACCAGCGTCGTTACATGATTGCTGCTATGCGCGATCAACCAGTAACGAACGGTCTACCTAGTGAGCCTCCATCTGGTAAACAAGGCGAATCAAGTGCTGCTGACCAAGGGGCGATGAAGAAATGCAGTCATTTCAGATCAATTAAGCACGACAACTTGCGTTGTTGGAAACGCCTGACCTGTATGAAGTGTGGCAAGAAGTGACACCCGACGGATCACTGTTTGTACGTCTGCCGTGCGTGCGACGAGATTTATGACGTTGGCAAATGCCCCATGAAAGAATTCTACAATCGCATTCGACAGTGGTACAACCCTACCAAGCATGCGGGAATGTTGCCTAAGGAAAAAAGCCGAAGACATGTTAAACTAGGACGCTCGCCAGGTTGGACCTGGTACGAGACGAGCGTTCCGGTGTGTGTATTTTTGCATATGTGGACAAGAAGCGGGTTGATCAAGCAGAAGGGACAGATAATGAAAAATGTGATCAACCTGATTTACCACGTTTGGCTAATTTCCGTATTGATGAGTTTTCTCGATCTCCGGTGATCATGGAAGTTGATTTGTTTCCGGGTGAGTCACGTGGATATTGGAAATACCACTCGCCAAAAAAGTGGTTTAAACAAGCCAAGGCGAGCGGCAAAATCAATAACGAACGTGCCACGTTACTATTCGATTCTGGTGCCGAAGTGTCGATCGTCGACTCAACCTTTGCTCATAAGGTGGGTTTTCAGATCAACACGAGTCAAATACAAGAATGTGTCGGCATTGGAGAAAGTGCGTACCTCACCGAAGGACGCACTAAGATTAAAGTGACGTTAGAGGGTTCTTTGGTCTATTATTTCCATGCATGGTTGGGAAAGCTCGTGGTCAAGATGTTATATTAGGGATGGATTTTATGATCCCAGCTGGCGTCAGATTGGACATCGCTCACGGTGCATTAAGTCTGCCGGATGAAGTAATCATCCCATTAGAAGGACGCCGACAGCTGTATGGATCGAGGGGAAATTATATGAAACTTGGTCAGTACGAGAAGATTGCAGTAGGTCGATCTGATGAGGTCCGGATTCATGATCAGCGATCTCGGAAGTTATGGATTACTCGCGGAAAAGATTGGGTCCCCACTGTGACTAGGGGCGTGGGTAATTTGCGATAACTGCGTATTACGAATGTTGCCGATCATCCGATCATCCTACATGACGATATGATTTTAGGTATTTGGATGAATAAGGATGATGTGCCCCGTCTCCCTGGGTTTATTTCGGTGGGCTCTAATCTCTATAAGTAGTGGAGAATATCGCGTATCAAGCTTCTACCGATTCAGTGTATGAAGATCGAGAAAGTGTCGACCAAGGTCCTTTGGTCGAGAAAAAGGAGTACCCTATTCCTCAGGGAATTTTAGTACGATACCGGTGAATTCGGTGTAATTCATACCGATGACCAAGTATGCTACCATAAAGGCGGAGATTTGTTCGTGGAAGAGCTGGAGAAACAACTTGCTACGATGCCTGAAGTTTCCGCAAGTACCGAAGAAGTGACCAAGAATGATTTGCAAGTTGGCGACCCGCTTATCAACACAGCAGAAGAGATTGACCAACTTCGCTACATAATTTGGGCGAAGAAACATCTGTTGATCGGAAAGGGGAACGCGCTACCTCCTGCTTCACGTGGGGTTGTTTGCGATATCGATGTAGGCAATGCGCGCCAGATCGCCCAAAAGTGTCGAAAGGTGGCTCCGCAATTTCGCGAGAAGTTATCGGCTTTGATCAAGGGGCTATTGGCTACTAAGATCATTCAGCCGTCTACGTCACCCTGGGCATCACCTATAGTGATGATCGTGAAAAAGAATGGGGTTGATATTCGCTTATGTATCTATTATCGCGCGGTGAATCAACTCACACGTTTGATGGTGTACCCAATGCCCCTGATCTCTGATCTACTCGAAGATTTGGATAAAGCGTTGTGGTTTTGCTCTTTGGATATGGCGAGCGGTTTTTGGGTAGTGTCTATGACCGATCGAGCACGTCAGATTTCGGCGTTTGTCACTCCGTTTGGATTCTTTGAATGGAATAGGATGCCCTTTGGCCTGAAGAATGCTCCGCAAATCTACCAGCGGCTTATTGAAAATGCATTATACGGGTATCTCAAGGTTAAGGACGGTGCTGACGAAACGACTGATGTATTTACTGGGGGAGAGCCCGACCAAGCCCGAGGCCCGTCTGTGTTGCATCGACGGTCCTATATTGATGAAATTTTGATCCCGGCCCCTACATGGGCAACCCTGTGTGACAGGGTGCGAAACCTGTTGGAGAAGTGTGATCAGTGGAATTTGTCGATCAGCGTGGTCAAACCGTACTGGGAGAGAAGTGAAGTGCCTTATTTGGGGTATCACGTCTCTGGCCGTGGTCTGGAAGCGAATCCGAAGAATTTGGATGATCTGATCGATTTGTCTTTCCTGGCACTTTACGTGCTATGCAATCGTTTTTGGAGAGCCTGAATTATTACCGTCGATTTATCGAAGACTTTGCGATTTATGCCGCTGTGCTCTATGAATTACGAGAAATTGATTATCAAGAGTTAAAGAGCCGGGCATTGGTCAACGAGAGCACGGATTATGAGGATGATCGATTAACTAGGGCGCGAGTGGCATTCAGCATGCTGAAGGCTAAGATTACGTCAGACCCAACTCTGCACCATTTCGACCAAGAAAAGACGCCGGCGATTGTGGTGTATGTCAGCAAGTGGGCAGTATCTGCCGCGTTGGTGCAAGAGCATGATCAAGTATATTGCCCTGTCGCATTTGCCAGCCGGACACTGAAGAACGGTGAGCTGGATTACAGCCCCGTTGAAAAAGAAGTGTTGGCCCTTCTACGAATTCTAGACGTCTACTTCACGATGCTGGTCGGAAAAGCAATCGTTGTCCTGTCGCGTCGATCCACGTTAAAGTGGCTCTTGACGTCCAACGGGCTAGATGGAAGACTGGGAAAATGTGCTGCAATCTTATCACAGTGGGACTTGGAGATCAAGAAATGCGTGCATGAAGAAGAGGAGGTACTAGGGGCTCTGGCCGCTAGTATCACTACTTGCACTAAAATTGATGAGTCCCTGATCGCAATCGCACCAAAAAAGGAGCCTCGACAGATGATTGAAGTACCACCTCCCACGGTCGAGAAAGGCGAAGAGCTATACGTGATCAGCTTCTACGGGTCTGCGAGTGTTAAGCTATGCGTTGGTGCATTCGGTGCTATCGTGTGGAAGCTGCCGGAGTGGAAGATCATGATCGCGGTTGCGGACCATGCACCCAATATCACGGTGAATGAAGCCGAGTACCAGGTACTGCTGCTAAGTTTGGATTTACGCTCGCAATATCCCAAAGAAGGATAATCGTGTGTGGAGATAGAATTTGGTGATCAGGCTAATGCTTGGCGAAATATAGTGTAAAGCTCCGCGTTTGCAAGTATTGCAACAGCGCGCGTTGAAACTCCTTCGCGAATGGCCTGACCATGACCTGTTGCATGTTAAACGAGAGTGGACTAAGAGTGCCTATCACATAACCACCACTGCCATGCGGGATGGGGCACGATGTGAGATCAATGATGGGAAACAGCTGGAAGAATTGGTCGATATTAACAGATTGCCGGAGGTGATTACTTGTAAGGAAGATCCCACTGCCGCACAAGTGCTGGTGACGACGCGATCACGTAACGTTCGTCAAACGCAATCGTCAACGTGTACCGAGGTATCCATAAAAGGGATAAGGGAGGAACGTGTTAAAAAGGCGCAAGACGAAGAAAAGTGGATCTGTGATTTGCGATGTTACTTGAATGGTAACGTGTCACAGCTTAGCGCAGACGAGGTGAAAGAGTGCGCGAAAATCGCCGATTGTTATGACGTTAACGACCAAGGGTTGTTGATCTACTGCGGAAAAATGACCAAAGTAAAAGCCATCTGTGATCAAGATGATCGAGACTAGCGACGCTCCTCAATTAAGCTGGTCGTACCGGAAACCCTACATGCGGATGTCCTCCACCATTATCATGTGAGTTTGGAGGGGGGACACCAGGGTATAGGGCGAACATATCAGCGGATCAGACGTTACTTTCATTGGCGTGGACTATTTCGTAGCGTGCAAAGCTTCGTTGGACAATGTGTAGATTGTGAGACGGGGAAGGGTCAACCTACGATCAAGGGGATGTCGCCCGGAAATATTGAGGCTACATACCCGTTCCAAGTGATAGCCATGGATCATATCCCGTCTCTTCCTCGTTCGATTGATGGGAATACGGAGTTGTTGATATGGACGGACCTGTTCACGGGTATGGTAATCGCTAACGCTGGATCGTCTCGTACAGCACAGAAAGTCGCTGAAAATTATGAAGAATGTGTGTTCCGACGATTTGGAGCTAGTGAGGTGATTAGAAACGACCGAGAACCCGGTTTTATGTCCGAGGTATATCGGGCGTCGCGCTCTCTAAGGCCCTGATACACGTGAAGGTAATGGGTGGACTCCCAGATCGCCTGCGCGTGATGGTCCAGGAATGTCTGGTACCGCGCCTCGAAGTCAGCAAACCAGCCGATCGAGAGGAACGAGGTGGGTGGCAGAATATGCTTGAAATAATCCCACGGTCACTGCGAGTACAGTAATTCCACTTATGATTGGGTAATCAGGTGACTGCACCACTCATCAGGCGCAGAGGCGTCCGTGACGGTGGGAAACATCCATCCCACGGGACGTGCCAAGTAGTCGAACATCGTTTTACTGAGACGCTACTCATATCGAAGCCGCTGAGCTGATCCGAGGTCCACGGCAAGATGGAGTCGTCAGTCGCCTCACCCGGCAACGATATCAGCGACTTGAAGTCACCTGTCCGGGAAAAGGGGAATTCGGCAGAGTCCAGATCCGGCCGACATTCGCTGCCCCACTCGCTGATCGTGGGACTGGACGGAATTCGCGCGCCAAGTAAAGCAGAAGGACCACCTTGGACACCATCCGGTTGGCCAGGCGGGCAAATAACATGCGGTGACCAGCTCATATCGGGAATAGCAGGAGTGAGACGTGGCCGCTTGGACTAGGAGGTGGATTGCGAACACCGAGCGCGTCCTTCAGTGTCATCTGGATGATCAGGCGGGTGAGCATTGTGTGATAGCTCCTTCTTCTCGAGAATAGCGGGTTGCCGCTTGGACCGGGAAGTAGACTGTGAGAGCAGAGCACGTCCTTTTGTATCATCCGGCCGACCAGGTGGAATAATGTCGTGTGACAGCCCCTTCTTCCCGGAAACGGCAGAGGCCAGACGTTGCCGCTTGGTCCGGGAGGTGGATTGTGAGCGCCGAGCGCGTTTTTTAGGTAAAGCAGCCGGTTGGTGAAGGAACTTGTAGACGGGACACCTGAAGCAGCAGACGGGCTGGCAGCCGGGTTAGTCCCCGCATTAGTGGAACCGACGCTCGGAGGTATTTGCAGGTGTGATTCTACGCCCGCCAACATGGTCTGGACATCGGAGAATTGCGCCCGCAGTTGTTCCGCCTCATCCTCAACGCGTCGCAACTCGAGGCGAAGTGCGTCGCGCTCCGCAGATGCGTGGTTGATACGACGCCGCGCCGCTGAAAGTTCTCCCTTCAACTTGGAACTCTGAGTACGCAGTCGCTCCAGCTCATCCCTGTCGGCCGACACCGTGTCAAGACGTGCATATAGCTCGTCGACTCGAGCATGAGCATTGGCGAGGTTGTTCATCTTTCGGAGAGTGGTTTCATGCTCCGTCCGGATACGATCACGCTGTAGCTTTCGTTTGCGAGACTTGGAGGAAAGCTTAGCCAGATGCTCGGACAAGCGCTGGTTTTCTGACAGAATATGGTCGCGTTCACGTTGCACTGCGATCAGGCGCTGGAGGTGTCAGTCGAGCTCTGCGTGATCCTGAGATGCCTCAAGACGCGAAATTTCTTGCGTCTGATGATCGACGGTCTCTTCGCGTACCGACAGCAGATACCGGTCCCGGGCCTGGGCACCTTCCAGATCACGTATATGACCTTGCTGTTCGGCCAGGGTCTCTTCGGATGTCTTCAGTCGGGACTTGAGGTTGATAACAGTGGTCCGGACGAAGTCGCGCAGGGGTGCAACTCGCTCGCGGAACCACGCGATCTGCTGCTCGCGGTCGGCGAGCTTACGTGCGACGCACTCGTACCGCTTCTGTTGTAGGCGGGTGGAGTCTTTAAGTACGGAAAGAGAGTCGTTCAGCACGACTATTTCCTCCTGCTGTGTGCGAATGGTCTCTTGCTGCGCACGAATCGTCTCCTGCAGCGCGCGTATGGTCTCTTGCATCGCGTAGGCCTGGTGGGCCACCGAGACCAAGCTGTCGACCGCGGAACGATCGAGTGATGAGCTGCCACCTGCGGTTATCTACATAATCAGCCTCGCAGAAGAAGTACAAGAATGGATGATCACGAGGGCTTGATCGAGTACGCTACGAATTCACGAGGGATTGATCGAGTACGCTACGGAATGATTGGCAAAGCTCTGCTCACCTGCGACTCGCTCGAAGGAGACAGGGCAGATTGATGGGTGCAGATTGCACTACCGATGACGTCATTATTGATGGATATCGACCATGATCGAGGCCATCATGACTAATAGTTAGCAACGATATGATCGACCCCCTCCCCAACCGCTGTCCGGCTGGGGCGGGGTTCAGGGGCGGATGTGGTAAAGCGTACCGCAAAATTGGTCCGTAATTAGGGGCATAATTATAGGCACCCCTATAGGCGTAGCTGTGGTAGAGGGTACCACGAATTTTGTCGGTACAATAGTTGGTACGAAAGGTGGTACGATAGTGGGCACCACAATCGGTACCACAGTTGGTACCCCAGACGATACAACTGTTGACACAACGGTAGCGGACAGGGACGAGGCGTGGATAGGCCGTCTCAGACGATGAGATAACTGGCACGGTTACCTGACGGTAACCCGAAGGTAAACGGTTGAATGGTCGACAAAATGCGTAGGAATGGGTAGTTCTGATTGGTTGATATTAGTGTTTTGGTAGATATTAGGATATAAGCAATAATAAAGTTCTCCTTTTGCGTACGATCGGGCTGATCGTTTACAGGGACGGCAACTTAGGGCCTCCATTCTTCTAATAAATACCTCTACGTCCCGGGCGGGAGCACTGAGTGCGTTTTTGGCCCACCGGTAGGCGTAGAGTGTGAGAACTCACCCGCAACTCCGCCCGATGGGTCAGCGGTTGTTCTTTTAAAGGTTTTTTGGTCTCGGGAACGTGATCGAGCAGTGCGCTCTCACCTCTTCCCCTATTGGTCCACTTTTTTGGCCCCTAGTGTTCGGCTTCTTTAAGCGCCCCACGGGAACACTAGGCGGATTTTAGTGAAAACCGTCGATCAGCCCGTCGCTGGTCGACCCTCCTCTACAGCTTAGGTTTGGAATAAAAGGTACTTTGTATATTCTATTGACGGATTAAGCTTAAAGAGGCCCTGTGATCCGGCAGTGATGATTTACGCTGCCTGATCGCGAGTACCCCTTCGCCGATCATCACCGGATCGACACGCTGCGACTCGCGACCCGCACTCAGCTACTCGCAACTCGCGCCAACTAGCTGATCAGCTACTTTTAGCACTTGATCGCGGCTGATCGAGTCTGATCACCGCTGATCGACGACTCTTAGTGCCTGCCCGAGCCTGATCACTGTTGATCACACCTGATCGCACGTGGTTCAAGCTTGATTTGTACCTGATCACGCCGATCAGCACATAGGTCAACTCGTTACAAGTTTCCCCAATCTTGCATCAAGGAATTGCCGTGCTTACATCCCCGCCACCTGGAGAGAGACCCACGCCTAAGCCGTCGGGTACACAAGGTGAGCAGAAACACAAGCAGTCAACGACAACCGGAGGACCCCCTTCGTCAGTCGGCAGTCCGGGCGCCGTGGTACCGTGGTACCGCCTGATCCAGCCTCAATAACTTTGACTAGCCGCTCCACCACACGGTGCATCAAATGGATGTAACAACGGCTTTTCCTAATGGACTTCTTGGAGAAGACATTTTCATGGTGCAGCCTGATGGTTAAGTCGATGAAAGTCATCCCGATCATGTGTGCAAGTTGAAAAAGTCGCCTTACGGGCTCAAGCAGTCGCCAAAAATATGGAACAAGACAATTGATGACTTTATGCTGCAGCTAGAGTTCACGAAGTGTGCATCGGATTATTGCGTGTACACCAAGCATAATTCTCAAGCTATGATTTTTGTTGCGCTTTACGTTGACGACCTGATCCTCGCAAGTAGCAGTATAAAGATGCTTCAAGAAACAAAACAAGCACTAAGCGAGCGATTCAAGATGACCGATATGGGTCAGCTCAGGTACTTTCTCGGCATGGAGATTAAACAAGACACGGCGGCTGGAACGGTTTTGATCCTGCAGACCAAGTTCGCGAACGACCTTATGGAAAAGTTCAAGATGGCACATTGCAAACCAGTCCAAACGCCACAAGATCCCGGCCTCAAGCTGACCAAGTCCATGTGTGAAGGTGGATGCAAACACGAAGAGACCATGGCTTGTGTACCATATCGCAATGCTGTTGGGTGTCTTATGTACCTCATGGTCGGCACACATCCAGATCTGGCAGCAGCAGTTGGAGTTTTAAGTCAATTTGCAGCGTATCCATGCTCGACTCATTGGCAAGCTCTTAAGCGTGTTTTACGATGCATTCAAGGCACGAAGTATTTTGGTATCAAGTTTCAAGCAAGTTGCAAGCACAGCCTTCAAGGCTATTCTGATGCAGACTGGGCCGGTGATGTCGGTCAAGACGAAGCACAAGTGGATACGCCTTCATGATGAGCGGCGGCGTTATCAGATGGAGAAGCAAGAAACAGCGCACGGTGGCTTTGTCTTTCACTAAAGCAGAATACATGGCGCTTTCAGAAGCAACCCAAGAATCGGTTTGGCTCAAGGCATTCATGTGCGAGCTTGGTGAGATGAAGCATGACGAAGCGGTCAAGATTTTCGAAGACAACCAAGTCTCGATAGCACTGGCCAAGAATCCCGAATTCCACAAGCGCACGAAACACATTGACATTCGCTACCACTTTGTGCGTGAAAAAGTGTTGGATGACCAGGTTGTTCTCGAGTACATTCCGACGCTTGAAATGCTTGCGGATATCCTGACCATGGCCATTCCTGCAGCCCAATTTTGTGTTCTTTGCAACAATCTTGGCATACACGAAATAAGCGCTGTCGAGTCGAGTGGGAGTGTTGACAAGAAAACGTCTCGTACAGCTGCAAAACATTCCTCAAGCACTGACGGCAACTTTAAGGGGTCAACTTAGTACCTGTATGATATGATATCGGTAAGTCACTGGTAGTACAATACCGGTTTAGTATCTTATGTACCTGGTGTGACATTCACTGATTAGCTGGAGTGAATCCGGAATCCGATATACTCAGTTTTATATAAAAATGAGTGGCTTAGAAGTAGCAACCAGTTGTGAACTAAGGACCTAATATATATATTAACTTTGCATTTTGCCAATAATAGCTCAAGTGCCTTTTTATCACAAACTGCTGTCAAGATTTCTGCGGGGATCAAAGGAAGCTTTGGCGATATCTACAAGGGAAATTTCCAGCGTGTCAAAAGCATCACCACCGACACCTGCAATACACGATGCAAGCAGTCTAGAAGCGACTGGTAGAGGACTCAGATTTTAGGAATGTCAAGAATCTTTGATTATCTATTGCCTTTCCTTTTTCTCATTTCTTCCCTGTTCCAGCCATGATCTCTTTGTACCTCACAGCCCACACTGTCTCCAGCTCTTAATCAAGGACATTCGCGAGCATCCTGATGTCGCGCCGATCATGAAAAACGCGCAAGGTATCGCCATGCCGTTCAAGAACTCGCCATGGCAATTGGAAATCTTGCGCGAACATCAGAAGCGCGAGAATGGCAACTTGATTGCTATCATTTTGTCCGTCATCGCCTGCTGAGGCACGTAATTTGGAGTGCCGGATATACTTTTGCAGTCCAAGGCTTGGATTCGGGCCTACGCCAACGACGAGAGCACGAAGATGACAGAAGACAAGCTCGACGGTATGCTTAACATGCAACTCTGGGTCAATCGTCCGCAATGCGATGCCCTCTATGGATCAGAGATTTGTCTACGCGGTTCTCCCTTGCCACGTGATGGCCTACCACGTACTGACTGCGAATTACAAAATTCAGGTCATCGTCAAATAAATAAAACGACATCCAGCACTTTTTCCACAAGTATGCTCCTTGCAATCGTGCTATCATGGCCCAGTTCACCCAATTACGTGAACACTCCGCTTTCTTTGATGCCGACAACCTCATCTTGCCAATGACTGACAATCCGCTCGACTTTTGGAACAACATGTTTCTGCTGGCCCAATATTTCTCTCATTGGTGTTCGTTTGTTTTTTAGCGCTATTAACAACAGCGTTTCCTGTGAACGCGCTTTTTTGTGAAGAGTTGACTCCACGTTAAAAAGAGGAACCGACTCATCGTGCAGAAAACCTCGAAGCTGATGTACATGTACCTTAACGAGCGAGGATTACATGCAACCGCCACATCTGCTCCCGAGAAACCGATTCAGAACGAAGAGGAGGAGGAGTATGCGCTTATTGCTGTGGAAGACGAGGTGTCGAGATCGAGGAGCATCTGGAGAGTGATGTTGAGGTGGAGCAGGAAACGAACGAGGCGACCAAACTCCAGCGCTTGAATTAGGTGACAAATAGGGTGGATTCTATCGAAGTAGGCTCGAAAATTTCGATGTTTTCATGTTTTCGTTTCGAAATTGATACAAACTTTGGAAAAATTTCCATGCATTTCATGAATTGAAAAATATGAAACATTTTAAATGCCATCACTTTGTGCAAGTTCGTGTGCACGATGCTTGCAACGTTTTTAACACTTGAGGGTTGGCCATAGATACAGCTATGCTTGATATGAACAAAGTGAAAGATCTACACACTTATAAAACATGTTTATTAATAGGAAAGCAGTAAACGGCTACTTGACGATTACTTTCGCCTTAGGGTAGAGCACCTACGGGACACACAGCATTAATGAAATTGTACAAACGTTTCTAATCATCAGATATGTTGTACTATTTTGCACAAATCACAGTGGTATAACTGATCAATTGCTATTGTAGTACATGTGTGCAAAGCAGTCTTTCAAAAAGAAGGCTTTATGGTGGAGCGCTGATAAAAGACTAACAGTATGTCACAAACGGCACCCAGACTACCGACTCACGATGGCAGTCCTTCTTTTTGTATAAGCTCATCTTGTGTACCGCCGGCCAAGGCGAGTAACGTCCTTGCTTACCAGCGTTAGGTGATTAGGAGAGATCTTGATTAAGCGTTTGTGGTGAAGCGGCTGATCAAATTTTTGAAGCTTGATCAGGCGTTACCACGGCGCCCGGACTGCCGACTAACGGAGGGGGTCCCCCGGTTGTCCTTGACTGCTTGTGTTTCTGCTCACCTTGTGTACCCGACGACTTGGGCGTGGGTCGCTCTCCAGGTGGCGGGGATGTAAACACGACAATTCCTTGATGAAAGATTGGGGAAACTTGTAACGAAACGACCTATGTGCTGATCAGGCGTGATCAGGTACAATCAAGCTTGAATCAGGCGTGATCAGGTTTGATCAGAAGTGATCAGTCTTTATCAGGCTTTATCAGGCTTGATCAGGAGCTAAAAGTCGTTGATCAGGCTTGATCAGGCGCTAAAAGGCGTTGATCAGGCTTGATCAGGCGCCAAAAGTCGATGATCAAGACCGCCGACCTTTGATCAGGGGATGATAACAGTCGGTGATTAATGTAGTCAATTTTGTACCAGTTGGCGCGATCTGCGAGTTGTTGATAACAAAGAGCAGTTGCAGATCGATGATCTTGTGTGATCAGTGGAGGGGTACTTGATCAGGCAGCGGAAATCTTCACCACCCGATCACGGAGCCTCTGGAGTCTTAATCAGCGAACAGAATACCCTATCAAAATGTATTCTTAGCCTGGACCTACGAGGCGGGGTCGATCAGCTACGAGCTGATCGACAGTTTCCACTAAAAATCCACCTAGA
>CM047589.1:7978296-8033909 GCA_026184515.1 Peronosclerospora sorghi | reverse complement strand
GATCAGCTACGAGCTGATCGACAGTTTCCACTAAAAATCCACCTAGAGTTCCCATGGGGCGCTTAGAGCAGCCGAACTCTAGGGGCCAAAAAACGTGGACCAATGGGGGAAGAGGTGAGAACACTAGTCTCGATCACTTTCCCCAAACCAAATACCTTTACGAAAGAACCGCTGACACACCGGGTGGATTTGAGAGTGAGTTCCCCAGACATTTACGTCTGCCGGTGGGCCAAAAAGTGCACTACGTGCTCCCGCCCGGTACGTAAAGGGTGCGTATGCAAAAGAGAGGGAGGCGCGAAGAGATCACGCCTCCCCCTCGGTTATCTTACCGATCGGACGCAAAAGGAGAACTTTATTATCACTTATATCCCTAGATATACCATTTCCCTAATTTCAGCCAATCAGAACCGTCCATTCCAGCGTCCTCCGTCGACCAGTCGACCTGATTTATCCGTTGTTCGTCGGTGTTCGTCGGTGTTCGCTAGGTACCTGTACATAACCGTCCCTTTTCACGACGCCCCGTCTATGTACCGTCCATGTCTGCCGACAGTTGTGCCGACTGTTGTACTGAGTGTTGTATCAACAGTCGTACCGGCTATTGTACCAACTATGGTACCAATTATCATACCGACTAATATATCGCCTATTGTACCAACTATGATACTGACTACTGTACCAACTATGGTAGCGCAAAAAATTATAATATACTTCACCACACGTTCAACTGGGGTGTTTTGTGGCGAAGCATACTGTAAATTTTGTGGTACAATTGTGGGTACAATGACGGGCCATCGGATTAAAAACGGCATTAGGTACGGGTACATAACGGTAAGGGACGTACGACTGAGAAATCAGGTTGACTGGTCGATGGAGCACATTGGGAAGGGTAGTTCTGATTGGTTAATATTAAGTAGTTGGTATATTTTAGGATATAAGCACTAATAAAGTTCTCCTTTTGTGTAGCCGGTGCGTATACGCACGGTGCGGCTAGCGCACAAAGGAAGACTTTCCGTAAAGCGGCGTTCGCCGCTACTTAGCCGATACACCCTTATAAAGGGCTTAGTAGGAGAGAGCTCTCCTACTCGGGGCCAAGATTCCCGGTTTGGTTTACTAGTAGCCTTCGATACTGCCTTTACGGCAAGGCTCCCTTACTAAGGGTGTAGCTAAATGGAGGGCTCCCTTTACTCTACGGCACTCACTACACGCGCGACCGGTCGAGGTCGCGCGTCTGCAGTTGTTGAATGAAAATGTAAACTGAATGTATATTTAATATATAATTAGCCTAAATTAATTTAAACTAATGTAAACTATATGTAATACTAAGTAGAACTTACCAAATTCGTACCTAGCTAAACTGTAGTGTACACCACCTGTGTACCGACACGTGGATGGCTGACACGCCACCCCCAAGGGATCCTGCCCTGATTGGTTAAAATAACCAATGGTTCAAAACCCTTCGAACCGGTCAATACTGACCCCAACCGTACTGTACCCACGTACACCACCAACTAAATGTGACTCGAATGTAACCCTGTTACATTTTGCGTCCGATCGATTAGATCACCCTAGGGACGGCGTATTACCTTAGAGCCTCCCTTCCTTTGCACACGCAACTCTTCACGTCCCGGGCGGGAGCACCTAGTGCATTTTCGGGACCACCGGTAGACGTCGAGTTCTTGGGAACTCGACTTCAACTCCGCCCGCTGAGTCAGCGGCTTCATCTGTAAATATTTTTGGGGAACGTGATCGAGCCGTGCGCTCTCACCTCTTCCCTCATTGGTTAACATCTGGCCCCTAGTTGTTCGGCTGCTCTAAGCGCCCTACGGGAACTCTAGGTGTTTTTTGTGGAAACTGTCGATCAGTCCGTGGAGAGTGCTGATCGATCCCCTCCTCTTAGGTCTAAGCTAGGAATACATAGTATATTGGGTGTTCCATTAGCATACTATGCTTAAGAGGCTCAGCGATCGGGTGGAGAAGACTTCCGCTACCTGATAAAGTAACCCCTTCGCTGATCACTACAAGATCGACGATCTGCAGCCTGCGACCCGCGACCCGCGACCAGCAACCCGCAATCGCGCCAATTTGTGCGGGATCAACTAGATCGATCAGTAATCTGCGATTATCGATCATCGGTCTTGATCACGCCTTGATCATCGATTATTGATCCTGATCACCCCTGATCATTGATCACCCCTTGATCATCTATTATTGACCCTGATCACCCCTGATCAACGATCATCGACCTTGATCATCCCCTTATCATCGATTGGCGGCCTTGATCATCGACTGTTTTCGCCTGATCAAGCCTGATCACACCTGATCGCACCTGATCGAAACACCGGTCGATTCGCTACAAATCATCCCAATCTTGCATCGTAACCTCGCGGATCTACGTCCCGGTCATCTGAAGAGCGACCCACGCCGAAGCCGTCGGGTACACAAGGGGAGCAAGACATAGGCCAGTCACAATACAAAAGGAGGACCCCCTTCGTTAGTCGGCAGTCCGGGTGCTGTGAGAACGCCTGATCGAACCTCAAAAATTCTGATCAGCCGCTCCACCACAGTTTCGCCCTGTAAACTTGATATGAGGGAAAAGGAAGAAATCAATTATCCGATTAAAAGCAATTAAAAGCTGAAATCGAAGCTACTCTTATCCACTAAATCCAATAGGGATACGCTCGTAACACCAAGAACCTTAAACTACTAGATCACATAATATCAAACCGTATCCAACGGGCACGTATCTATAGCAGAAAATTCCATACAAATGTCCGCGAGCCCGTACGGTAGTTGCAGTATGTCTATATAGACTCTATTTTTTTGTCCAATCCCACAGCCACGTAGGATGTCAGTAATAATCATTCACCACGTAATATCATTTTCTTGATCAACTTGATTAAACTTAATCATACGCCTTGGATAAAAACCCTCATGAAACTCTTAGGGCCTTCGCTTTATCGGCGAGAGGATGAGCATAAATCTTCGATCTTCTTATAATTCCCAACTCCATTACATACTAACCGAGGATTTTAAAGTTAACATATCGTAGTTTTCATTGACATTCGGACTTATAATTCTTTAAATCCATAGGTAACTGCCAAATCCAATCGATATACTTCAATCAGGTCAAATTACATATTTGAATATTTATTTCGCTTCAGTTATACTTATTTTATATAAGTCGTCCACACTATATAACCCTTTTAACCATCCGTCTATTACCCAATTCTATTTTTGTATTCAAATATTGATCACACCGATAGCATTCATCATTTAGTTCATGGTAAACACACTTCATCGTGGTTTGATCACATCAATTAATACCTGCTCTCCCACTCACGTGGCTCAGGAAGCTCCGTGTCAACACTTAATTGGTCGAAAATCGAGATCAACCGAGTTCGCGGCTAAATTCTGGGAAGGTTTAAGCAACGCGTGAAGGCACTAAACATACTGATGGATAGCTGGCTCCTTCTTGTTCTAACGCTCAACCAGTTTCGACTAACTCGTTCTATCAAACTCTTTTGTCAAAGCCCCACAGTTCAGATCCAATTTGTCAACTTAGATACTTTTGCAGTAGCCCTTCCACTCGCAACGAGTTCGCGATAGGTCCGCCCGTATTTAAGTTTTTTTAGACCTGATCGGACGTCCAAAATATTTTCCACTTCTAAAAATTCATCTTGGTTGAGTGGTTTTTTTCAGCTGTCTTCGGGAAACAGTGCTTTAGAAAAGTCGAACGTTGTCGAATCACCTGTAAGCAAAGAAGAGGTAAGGTTGGCCGAGCAAACTCTTCACAACCTTGAGCTGGAGACATAAACTATCGGGAACACGCTATACTAGTGATTAATATCACGTCATGCTCCCAAATCAGCTCGGCCACAGTGTGTCTATAACCGTCTTGACTCGGTCTATGAATAGCTACATCCTCGACCCTCGCTCGATGTCGTGACTGCTGACCTGATCGTTAATCTGGTCAGCTCTGCTCTTAATCGCCCAGCCCAGACGTGCATTCTTTTCAACGGGCGTCACGATCACGACTTTTTGTGCCGCCGACCGGGATAGCAGACGCCAAGGTACATCCGCAGGTTTGACATGTTATGCATATGCAAAATTGATTTATTTCGACAAAACAAACCACGACAGAGACGTCTCGCCACAAGATAGCGCAGTAGAGCCGCACTTTATAGGGGATTAGTACTTCCATTCCAGTGACAATTGAAAAGTAGTTGATTAAGAAGCCAAACCTATCAACGATGAAGAAAGGAAAGGTACAACCAAGCTTGAGGGGATCTTTAGAGGGGCTGATTTCCCCTTTTTCGTTTCGCACAGATGAACATAGTCCCGGGGAACAGGGTGGGAGGATTTGTAAAGATTCACAAGTGTAACACATGCTACATCAAGACGCTTGGCTTTTCACCACTGGCATAAGGGGGAGTAAATAGACACGTCACTAGTTGTGTAACCACGAGTATCGACGGAATCGTATGACAGGAGGACAGTCAGCGCGTAAGGTTTAAAAGGGTGACATATTGCACACCCGCTTGGAACTCACGGTGTTAATGTGGCATGATCAGATGCCACGAGCAATACTAGCCTTTTGGAGCGCTCATCAGTGGAAGAATTCCAAAACCCCGATAATAGTCAATTTTAAATGTAGTTTACCCGTGCCATGCAAATCAAATTTGTCTTTGTCCATAGCAAAGCGTTAGCCCGTGGAACGTCTCTAAAATCCTCAATCCTCACAAATATCAGTAGCGATCCGCTTGTTGACACAACTTAGCTAAAGCCTTGTACAAATATAAAAGGACACTACTTTGCTTATATTGAATACCCAAGTATGCCGGTAACATTAATGTTACTACTTACGGCTCTTGCGCAGGAGAAGCAGATGGATAAAGTGGGGAGAAATCGACACCGCATGAAAGCCTTGTACGCGGAGCAAGCAACTCTGGGACTGTACTATATCCTATTGACCCTACGCCAATAAACAGTTATAGGACCCCATGCATTAGTACCATCCCTGTCCTCTCCTTGGCATCAAAGCACTTTAACCCCACGGTCGTGTTCGACGAGTTGACTCGTGCCTTTGCACGTCACTACAATGTGCGATCTGGACCAGGTCGTCCCGGACGACCTACCAGACTTACCTAAAAGCGAAGTGAACTTGCGTTGTTGCTAAGCTGATGTGATAGTACGTCAGAACGCAAGACATTGTGCGCACTTTTTGGCGTGACAGTGCCTACAACGTCCCGCGTACTGCAAAACGCGGAATGACTCTAAAGAAGGCCTTGGACAACATGATCGAAGCGCAGATAAGGTGGTCGTTCAGGACGAGCAGAAGTGGTAGGTCGCTTGGATCGACGATCGCGATTGTTTACCGCAAGTTCGGTTTCATCGATGGAGAGGACTATCGCGTTGCAGAGACCAGGAACCGCGACCGGCAAACCGCTATGTATAACGGTTAGTTGCACTCGGTGTTTGGTACTGGTACAATTGCATTTGGGGCGAATGGTTGCATCTTTTCGATGAAGCGTAACTGCCCTAGTAATTGGAACGATGGCGAAACAAGCCGCGGATTTCGTGATAACTTGCGTAATCCGCGCCTTACCCTTAAGAGATACGGTGTTCTCGCCGATTCTTCGTTCTTGTTCGCGGTAACATGAAGAGTTGCATTGTCACACCGCTTAAACGCGGGAACTTGGAGCGCGCTGTTGCGCAGGGCGCGGATGAACGCAAGGTGCTCGCTGTAAAAAAAGCCGTTGTTTCACTTCGCCAGGACGCAGAATGGGGTATGGGGTGTGTCGAAAAATGTTTTTGACATCTCTCACAACGTTTACTCTATAATCCAGATGTTTGTAGACGTCGACTGTACAATTCCATCGACTCTACAAGTACCGTGTCCGACAAACGAACATCAGCCAGATACGTAACGTGTTTGCAGCTCCGGACGTAGATTCGTCTTTGAGACCACAAACGTAACATCTATAATATTCATTTATATGAACCCAAATTAAGACCTGATGTTATATTAATATGAAGTAATAACGCTATCAGTTTTCCTTATTCAACTTGCTGCCAAGAAGTACCATCATCAACTGCGTGTGCTTCATTTGAGCTTGTCTTTGCTCCTCCTGTCGCTCTTCGCGATCACGTTCCCAAAGCTCTCTCTCCATTCGCCTCTTTTACCTCAGTAAACGATCCTCCTAACGCTGCTCCCATCTGCATCTCCATCAGCATAAGATCTTGGATGCTTGTTTGAATTTTTTGACAGCTATTCTCCTCTTGCTCTTCCTTGTCATGAAATTTGTTTATTAAATCCGCCATTTGCTTGAATAAATTTTCAATCTGTATGCGCGTTCGCCCAAACCTTGATTCGGGGGCCAGACTTTCCTAGCGAGCGGGGGTTGTCCTTCCGCGTTTTTTTGCTTCGTTAATGAAGCGAAGGCAGAGGCTGTATGCTCCAATGATGGCGTGCCTGTCACGGGCGATCTCCTGCTATCCTCCAGAGTATACGTCCCATGACAATCGGCTTCTGGATTATGAGTTTCCTGATGGTCACGTTCTTCATAGACGATGTCGACGTCTGCTAATCGACTTGGTGAGACGCATAAGTAGAGAAGGAGTTGAAACAGTAAAGAGTAAATTGCAGAATGAATTAGTCTGGTTACCTCTTCTTGCTGCTTCTCTTCTACGCCTAGTGCCTCACCCTAGCCTACAACACCTAAAATTCAATAAGCAACACCCATGATAAGATGGCGACATCCATGCCACCATTGTACTTACTCATGATAAGATGGTGACATCCATACCACCAGTGTACTTACTCATGCGTGCGATGACGATGCGCGACAGAAGCTGGCTTCATCTGGATGGAAGAGCGCCTCGTCATCTAGTGTCCAGAACGCTTTATAACTGAACCTTGCCCTTTGATGCTTGCTTCCCCAGCCTGCCTAGCCACCCCAGATGCTTGAGTCGCCTGTTGGCCTCGGCCTTGACCATCTGCTTCTTTTAAAGCACCTTGTTGGACAAAACAATTTTAAAAAATGGGTTGTAACTGACATTCCCCCAGCGTTGAATTGCGCTTGGCACGTCGCATTTCCCGCAACTCCTTAATCAATCGCTGCCAATGCGCAACATGCTTTAGGTCACGCTCTCGCTCCCAGGGGCACTCCGTCATCGGCTCATTCAACCACTTCACAAGATATTGCGGTTTGCAGTTGAATTTACGCTTGGCTAGAAGTCGTTCTACCACACGCATTCCATCGTCTTCTACTGGGTCTGGTAATTCGATCGGGGAATCTTTAGCCCAAGGACGTGATCGGAATCGCTCAGGTTGTTCAGGATACGGCAACAACAAATCCACATTGAACGAGGAATGGACGGTCTTCAGTCGCTTTGGCAGCTTCAAACGCGCCACATTCTCGTTTACCATGAACTATATCTAGAACGGACCGAAATATTGGGCTTTGAGCTTAGCCTTGGTAAGGTCGGTATCGAAGCTGACCATCTTCAATGAGAGATGCTCCTTTTTCAGGAGGACTTGGTCGTCGGACTTGAAGTCGACGTCAGCTCGCCGCTTGTCATAGTAGCGTTTCTGTTTCTCCTTGGCATCGAGTAGAGATTGACGTGCTTTCTCGACTATATCACGACGACGTTCCACAAACTGACGTGCAAATTCTACCCTTGAGACCACTTCTTTATTTGTTGATAATTCCACGGCGGCACCAGGGTGATATGCTACTCGTCCACAATCAATTTCAAATGGCGTAAGCCCGGTAGAAGCACTCACCAAGGTAGCATGAGCCAGTTCGAGGGTTCCCAGCAAGCGAGACCAATCGGCGCCATGCTGCGCTGTCAAGCAGCGAAGAGAGTCTTCCATCACCCGGTTTTGACGCTCCACTTTCCCGTCTGCTTGGGCATTTTGATCAGTCGTCATATGAAGTTTAACACCCAGGATCTTCATCAGCGCTTTCCAAAAGGCTCCGGTAAACTTCGGATCACGGTCACTTATAATCACCTTGGGCATAACATGATGACGTACGACCGAATCAAAGAATACTTGCGCACAATCTACCGCATTCGCGGTAGTATGCATCGGGGCGTAGCGAGCGCGTTTAGAAAGTAAGTCGATCGCAACTTGAATACAGTTGTAACCATCCGACAACGGCAACCCCGTAATATAGTCCAAACTCACATGCTCCCAGCATTCGGCTGGCACTTCAAGAGGAACCGGTTGCCCTTGTTTCTTGTACTTGGAACCTTGAACTTGCAGCATGTCAAACAACTATGGACATATTCCATCACATCAACCTCGAGTTCAGGCCATGTATACCACAGTCGCACCTTGGCTAACGTTCGAGGGACTCCTGGATGATCCGCACCGTCGTGAAGATCGGCGAGAATACTTGTACGTAGCTCTTAATCTTTAGGTACGCAAACTGGATCAACCTCCTTCGACGTCTTCCTGTAGACAATGTTATCCTTCCAATACATGCCGTCAGCCGGAGTGGAATAGGCGGTATGCGCCTTGTATGCTGACTCAAACATTTTTATAGTACGATCCGATAGCGAGACTGTAGTTGCGTGTCGTTCCACCGCATTGACTGATATCGCACGCCGACTACTATTCACCCCCCGTGGTTGGTCATCGAGGAGGAGGTGCAAATCATACGAACTACACGACGCAAGAGCATTGATAACCTTTTGTAGTTCACCGAGGAGACGTTGAGCCTGGCCGCACTCTCCTTTGCAATCATGAGCCCCAACAGAACCAGCATACACAACGACATTATCGGCGGACGGTTGAGCCCTATGACGATGATCAATCCCAACTCCACTGGTCGGCTGCTGGTTAGGAGCTTGTAGTATCGCGTCATCGGTTGGTACATGCCTTGATAGAACGTCGGCAACAATGTTTTGCAGCCCTTTTACATGGAGAAGCTCGAAATCAAATTTCGAGAAGAAATCCAGCCAGAGAGCGAGCTTGTGCGACACAGCGGGGTGATGCAGAAACCACTTGCACGCAATATTGTCGGTATACACGAGTAATCGCCTACCATGGAGGTAGTGGCGCCATTTGGCGAGCGCCAACTTGATATCATACAGCTCCTTCTCGTGAGCTGGCCAGTTAACTCGTGCTGACCCAACTTTTTCGAATAGAATGCCACCAGATGATCGAAGCCATCGTAACGTTGTGAAAGGACACCACCACAGCAAAGACGGAACGCGTCGGTCGTCACTACGAACATCTTATCAAAGTCCGGTAATCGAAGAATTGGAGCTTGCTGTAAGTCTGCTTTGATAACAAGAAAAGCATTCTCCTGGTATGCTGTCCAATCCCAACGTTTGTTCTTCTTCACCAAATCACTCAAAGGTAAAACAATATCCGCGAAGAGATGAATAAACCGTCGATAATAACCTGCTAATCCTAAGAAACTTTGCAGTTCTTTGACTGTTGTTGGTTTTTTCCACATTTCAATTTCCATCGTTTTCTTTCGATCCATTTCAAGACCTTCATTAGAGATCGTGTGGCCGAGAAAGTTGACGGATCCACGAGAGAATGCACACTTCTCACGCCAAACGTAGAGCTTCTCGCATCGCAAGATATCAAAAACAGTACGTAGGTGCTTCACATGGTCTTCATCGGATCTCGAAAACACACAGATGTCGTCGAGATATACCACGACAAAATCCAAATTCGCAAATATCACGAGCCTGGACCAAATACCGGGCATACCAGCCACACCCATGGGTGCCACGCACCATCGGTATGTCTCACGCCCGTCCTAAACGCTGTGTACGGCCTTGTCGCCGGTTTTACTCTCATCTGGTGGTATCCTTGCGCCAAGTCTATGACACTGAAAACGCGCGCATGCGCCATCTGATTAAACAGTTGTTCGATGTTTGGCAGAGGAATCTTGGGAATCAGCGTCTGGATGTTAAGATACCGGTAGTCCACGACCCATCGTATTGGAGAAGTTGGGTCTCCACTTCGAATCCACTCTGCTCGACTTTGCATTTTACCTGTACGCGGGTCGCGTTTCGGGGCTCCAAAAACGTTCGACACCCATGGTGAGTCGCTTATTTCAGTCCATTCTTTTGATAACAGGTCTTCCACGAAAAGTTGAATCGCGTCTTGCTCCGTTTTCGATAATCGAAAGGGTGCACGGGTGCTTGGCCGTGCATCCGGCTTCATGTTTAATTCAAATTCCACGCAACGCTCGGGCGGCAATCCAACGGGTAGCTCGTCGGGAAAAACATCACGATACTCGTCTAGCAGGCGTGAAACTTCTGGTGACTCGTCCTTCTGGTCGTTGATAGCCGTAACATTGACATGATAGAGGTAGTACTGGATTGCCTGCGTCGCAAGATGATTGTCCGAATTACCATCCCATGGCAAGTCACAATCTTTCAAACGATCGTCCATTGTATCCAAAACTTTCATGGACGAGACCGTGATGACATGCGTTTGCCAATCAATGGCCGGAATGAACCGTGTCATCCATGGCTTCGCCAGGATGAGATCGTGCGTGACGGGAAGACGATATTCAGTGAGAGAAATCGAGTCGAACATCCTGACATCCATCTCCACCGTAGCGTGGACTGCACGCAGACGCATGTTGCGCCGAATATGACCATCAAAACGCTCCAAAGAAGCGACATGCTCGGTGCCAGGATCATCAACGATACCTGGACGAATGAGATTGTGGTTCGCACTACAGTCGATCAACGCAATCCGTTCGCGTCCGTTGACCAAAACTTTCTTCCGAATCAGACGATTTTCTAGTTCCATCGACGCTTGCGACTCCAATCGTGCCATATTCATCGTGTAATTCCGAAGAGACATAGATTCATCCATCTTGGACTCATCAAGACTTGGTGTACGAATTCGAACTGAATTTACCACACGACGGGGACCATCCTTACGCCTACCCCGGGAACTTTTGACATGACAATAATTCATGCGATGACCCAGCTTCTTGCATCGGAAACACAAATTCTTGCGACGGCAGTCTTCTCTTGATGGTTGCCGCATGTGGATGTTGTCGATTTCCATGGGCTCTGCCAAATTCATCCCGCGATCATCACGTCCAGTCATCCGAGGATGCGTGTGTGATCGCTCAAATTCCAACGCAACGGAAATAGCATTGGACACCGTGGCGCATCGACGATAAGACACCTCTTTTCAGGTACGCGTGACCAGGCCATGTACAAAACCAAGTGATTTGATAAATCTCTGACATGTCTTCCACTTGACAGATGATAGTGCGAAAACGTGACACGTAGTCCTCCAGTCCATTACAATTGGCTTGCTTCAGACGAAAGAGTTCCGCACTAAGGCGCTCCTGGAGGTCAGGCGGAATAAATTCAGCTTGCCGCGCGTCGGCAAGTTCATTCAAATTCGTGAACTGGTCTTGGTTGAACGTAAACCAGGCAGCTGCTTGACCCTTCAAATTCGCCGCCGCCATAGCAATGAGTCGTCCTTGGTTTGTACTCTCTTGGACATCAATGTTTTTTGCGCTGAAGTACAACTTGACTTGTTGTAGGAAAA
Organism: Peronosclerospora sorghi; assembly: GCA_026184515.1. Lineage (NCBI taxonomy): Eukaryota > Oomycota > Peronosporomycetes > Peronosporales > Peronosporaceae > Peronosclerospora > Peronosclerospora sorghi. Next base: position 8,022,361 of record CM047589.1, on the reverse strand, counting down.
CTTGTAGCGGATCACCCACGTGACCGTGGTATGTTGGCATGGAAATGCCCTCCACGCGCATCTCAACTGTCGACCAACCGGAGCTGAACTTATCCAGCACCACACGCTGGTGCTGCAACACCTGCGCCATCTCATGTTATTGCGTTGCCATCATCTCGGCCATCCTAGCGAGGGTCGTCATGGCATTAACATTGGGTGACACAGGAACGCCTTTACCCTACAAATCATCGTGTTTCATCTCCATATAATTTCTTAGAGGCACCGCCTGCGACGTACAAATTTCTCGCTTCCTCACAGACGACTAGTGTGGCCACCACTGCCGTGGATTCGATCTCTTCTTCCGGATCGCGGGTCCTGTAGACCAACAAGTGCTACCAAATGTCGACGTCTGCTAATCGACTTGGTGAGACGCAGAAGTAGAGAAGGCGTTGAAACAGTAAAGAGTAAATTGCAGAATGAATTAGTTTTGTTACCTCTTCTTGCTGCTTCTCTTCTACGCCTAGTGCCTCACCCTAGCCTACAACACCTAAAACTCAATAAGCAACACCCATGATAAGATGGCGACATCCATGCCACCAGTGTACTTACTCATGATAAGATGGTGACATCCATACCACCATTGTACTTACTCATGCGTGCGATGACGATGCGCGACAGAAGCTGGCTTCATCTGGATGGAAGAGCGCCTCGTCATCTGGTGTCCAGAACGCTTTATAACTGGACCTTGCCCTTTGATGCTTGCTTCCCCAGCCTGCCTAGCCACCCCAGCTGCTTGGGTCGCTTGTTGGCCTTGGCCTTGACCATCTGCTGCTTGGAGCTGACAGACGACGTCCTCATAGTTAGTCCCTTGATCTTCAGTTTGGAAGTTTAGCTGTAGATCACGGTAGCCTGCGAAGTACACATTCTCCGTATCCCGTTCAGTATCACCACAACTTGTTTCGTTCTCAATTGTCCAACGCAATCTTTGGCAAGGCGAATATGCTCGGGACAATCCGCATCACCGGTAGGTTTTAGATTCCTCGCAAACTTGAGAAATTGAGATTTCAAGTCTTCTGCACTCTTGGTAAGCGTATTCTCGTCCTGTCCAACATTGTACATCCCCGCAACCTCTTCGAAGTAGAAGATTTCTCGGAGCAAAATCTGTAGCGCAAGTTCGATCATGAATACCGCATTCCCAGGCAAAATATCCAGACTTGCACTGCTCTCGGACTCGAAAACATTGATTTGCTCTTAGATCGATTTCCGAATTGCATTTGCCCTTACAACTAGGTCCTTTTTTTCTCACTGGCGGTAGGTAACTTTGTCGTTCTATAGACGGTCATATTTTTTCCTTAAGTGCGTCAGCGGTACGCTGTGAGTCGCTGTGATGGTCATTCTTGAAGTAGCTATCAACCTCATCCCATTGCTAAGCTCCTCGAGGGATACTTCCTTCGTCATTTCTAATAGACGATTGATGTCAGCTGGTGCGAAGTTCTTGCCGAGATACTTAGGCTGTTTTTTTGCACTACTCCCTCACATGTTTGGAATACGTGATGTTTTACGTGCAGAGGCACACTAAGTGTATATCAATTTGTAATGTTCGTGAACTTGTGGAATTGTTTGTCGTTTTTCAAGAGAAAGTGACATGACACCATCTGTCACCTGAGAGTTAAGTGTCGATTAGGATGCTGTCTACATAAATAACTCATAGTTTCAGAGAGACCAACCAAGTTCGGGTAGGTTGTTGCGGGTGGAAACACGTGATAGGAAAATTTACAACAAAAATTACAGCACCTCGGTAATTTTTTAAATTTGTCGAGACGACAAAACGACTTGATAAATTTACCTGCCCCAATAAATTGTGAGTACCAGTCACATTTAAACGACATTTACAATTGGTATTTGTCAGGGTTTTGGAAGTCACCGAGTGGCCGGAGTATTATAAAATTCATTTTACCACGTATAAAGTGATTTTTTTGTTACCAATGTGGAATGGTTAGTGAAATAATATATAAGTTTCATAACTGTTGTAACCAAAGTGAAAAGCCTGTCAACCAAAGTATTGTTTGCACCCAATAAAAACGAAAAGTACATATGTTCTTGTCTCACATCGATTAAACTCTTTTATGAGTGAAAGACGTATATTTTGACCATGAGCACCTGTGGTTAAAGAGCATCGCATGCTCCTGCTGGATGGTGCCACTGATGAAGCTATCAACGTTGTCGATAAGATAACCATCTGGTTTCTCGATAGCAATTAACTGAATTTATGTACTCATCGTCGCTGCCCGCATCGAAGTCGTGCAGTATGGAATGTAGCTACTTTGAATACATTTTTGTTTAATTGTTTCATTTCACTTTGGTTGAATGGCTTTCACGTTGATTACAATAGTTATGAAATTTATATATTACTTCCTTTTCTAACCATTCCACATTGGTCACAAAACTTTTCACTTTGGACGGGCAAATGTGTAATTATCTTTAAGTTTTGGTTTTAACGTTTTCAACAAGCAAGGTGATATTTAATCGACGTGTGCTTCAAGACATACACGGCGCAATTTGATTCAGCAAACAACGTATGGACGGCACCGACGAGGATGTACCACAACTGAGTACAATAAATTCCATACTTATTGTGATGTTTTGTAAAAGTTGGAATTTCTTTTTCGATATTGAAAAAGAAATTTTATCATATCGCTCTTAATATTACCGGTGGTTAAAACCTACCTTTAAAACAAAAAATATGTTTAAAAACATAAAACCTGAAAAAACTATATAAAACCTATATTGCGCACCATACATTTAGGCAGGAAAGAAATTTACGCAAATCCGAACTAAATCTAAATCTTATAGAATTCTATCCGAAGAAAAAGGTTGAAAGATTATGAAACCATCTACTGGCTTCTAATTATATAGTTTGCCTCATGATCGTCACGATCACCTTCTGAATTTCACGAAAACTCCGTGTCATGAGTGTCAACTGTTCGCTATCACTCATCTTCGTTCCAATGTACTGATGCGTGCACGTTCCAACTATCGTAAGAGTACCCATTGTTAAAATTGCCCATCTCATCTGTGGCCGCCTGTCTGCGGCACCCACCAACAGTTGGTGGGTGATTAGTCCGTTTAGTCCGCGCGTGGCAATGTGCCAGCTGATTGGTCGCTGGCACACGCTCCGCACCCACAATGAACTGATTGGTCGATGGCACACGCTCCGCGCCCGCACTGATATCTGATTGGTCGATGGCACACGCGCGCTAGCTAGACGTAGGAGGCAGACAGAACTAGCCCTAGCGATGTACATGCATATCTTTCGTTTAACTCTGCTGCTAATAAAACTCACTCTTCAATCTACTGTCTGCCCAATAGGTTATGAGCCCAAGCTCTCTGCAGTAGAAGAACAAGCAACCGTAGAATACCCCGCAACCATGAAGAAGCCGCAAACCTCCTGGGAGGCTACAATTACTTCCACTGGAGCTTCAACATGCGCATGACCCTGTACCGGAAGGGTATCGGGGCTCACATCGAAGAAGTCAAGGAGGAAGGCGCGATGGACGCGCAGTGGAAGACTGACGACATGAAGGCGTTGGCGATCATCGCTCAAGGAGTTGAGATCGAGCACCAGACCAAGATCCGTTTGGCCCGCACGGCGAAGGAGGCGTGGGATACCCTCAGCGAGTACCATCACCGAAAGAATCTGCAGAACCGCGTCATCATGACAAGACGTCTGCACGAGTTCAAGATGGAAAGCGGCGCAACCATGGATGCTCCATCGACAAGTTCGACGAGCTTGTAGTGGCGCTGTAGTCGGTTGGAGAGCCGATCGACGAGCCTCGGCAGCTGGTGATACTGCTGGGGAGCCTGCCTGTCGAGTACGATATGATCGTTTCAATTGTGGAGAACATGGATAATATTGCTCTGATCGAGGTCAAGGAGAATCTGCTCAAGGCCTACACTAAGAACAGTGACAAGGAATGTAGCCGGTGCGTATACGCACGGTGAGACTAGCGCACAGAGGAAGTCTCTTCCTTAAAGCGGTAGCTACCGCTACTTAGCCGATACGCCCTTATAAAGGGCTTAGTAGGAGAACTCTCCTACTCGGCGCCAAGATTCCCGGGTTGGTTTACTACTTAGCCTTAACGGCTGTATTCCCTTTACGGGATGTAAGTAAAGGGAAGGCTCCCTCTTACCTACGACACTCACTGCGCGCGCGACCGGTCGAGGTCGCACGTCCGCATGATAGAGTGAAATGTAAACTGAATGTATTTAATATGTAATTAGCCTAAATTAATTTAAACTAATATAAACAATATGTAATACTAAGTAGAATATTCCAAATTCGTACCTAGCTAAAATGTAGTGTACACCAACTGTGTACCAACACGAGGATGGCTGACACGCCACCACACCAAGGCCCCCTGCCCTTATTGGTTAAAATAACCAAAGGTTCGAAACCTTTCAAACCGGTCAATACTGATCTCAACCGTAGTACACCAACATTACATGTAACTCGAATGTAACCCCGTTACATCCTCCCCCATCAAGACTATTGCTTACGCAATAATCAAAATCTTGTTGGAGAAGTTCAACGCCAGTACCTCTGGCTGTCCATTGTACACCTTCAGTGGTGCTCTGGCATCTCCTCTACAAGAGTTAGACTACTCCGAGAACTCGGAGGTGGATGCCCTTGGGGATACCTCCCCAACGGTTAACCGCTCCGACAGCGCCGAACGGCGTTGTCAGCAGCCGAATCCGTTCCACACACGTGGGGAAAATGCACTAACCAGTGCGCCACCCCTGCCCATATCGGATGATACATCCGAATCTCCAAAGGCGATCGTCATTAATGATCTGAACGCAGCTCAAGACGCTCAACTTGCCGCACAGGCACTAAGGGCTGCGTTTCGCACCCCCAAACTCCTGCCAAGGACGGCTTATAATTTTGATGGTCCTCGTGACCTTCCAAGGTGTGCCAGGCGTTTGGTGAGGACCGGTTTAGCGTCCTATACCCCTGGCCCCGCGGCTGAACAGCCGTATCAACGCGAACGCCGTGAGAAAAACCGGCAACAACTGCTTACACAAAAGCAGTTTACTAGCGTCTCCTACCGAGAGCGCTTAGACAGGCAGGCACTGGGTGTCCCTGTTGAGAACCTCCGCGAGGTTCCTTTAGTTCTTTCTCCGGGAGAAAGTGCTGCTGATGCAGAGAAGAAGTTCCGCGCTTGGGCGGAAGGGGAGAAGATTCTCCCCAGCTTCAATGATCTGCACGACAGCTATTCCCGTCGAGACATTTGGGTGGAGAGGGCGTTGCGCCTGGCATTTTCCAGAGCCAAAGAGATGGGGCTACTACGTGCTCCATATCGCACGCGCTACACAAGCGTCCCTGTCTCCACCATGGTACCAGAGGACAGTGTGAGCGTCACATCTGCCTCCGGCGAACTCCCACTTACTGGGAGTGAAGGGGCCTCTAATGCCCCTCTGGTCGTTGACCTACAGCGGGATTCTCCCGCTCAAAAGCGTCAACGACGTCGCGTCAATCCTGCCGTAGGGGAGCCTCGAACTCCCACGAACTTTGTGAGAGTGGATAACCTTTCCACTTCACCAGATACTGAGTTTGACCCCGATGATGGCGTCGCGCCATCAGCCGCTCCACGTAAAAGTGTGGAGTACCCTCCGCATCCAGAATTGGAGGAGGAGGTCGCGCAATTGCGACGTGAGATTCGCGAGCGCTGTGATCGACACAGCCATCGCATCCATGATCTCCACGAGGGACTCCGCGATGAGCGGGATGCCACTGATCGCTTCGAGAGGCGGCTTGCCTCTCTTGAGACGACCGTTGCGGAGCTTCGTGGTCGCCTTTTAGCCCTTTCGGGCTTCCTTCGCCCTGCCATGCCTTACGGCTCTTACGGATATTCGCCTTACCAACCCCCTACAGGAGGAGACCCGCCTCCGGGTCCTGCTATGGATTAAGCATACCCACATAGAACGTTGGATGCGTACGCATCGCCTTCGGGATGTCCAAGGTATACGATAAGCCCTTTCGGGCTAGTACCTTAAAGGGACCCACAAACCTGGAGCGCAGTTTATTGCGCAACACATTCGAAACTGCATGTGTAGGAAGATTTTTAGCGTTTAATAAAACACTTTCTCCTACTTTATATATCTTTTCGTTACGCCGCCCCTTGCAGTCAGCTTGCTCCTTCTGCTTGTCTTGGCTTTCCGCCATGGCATCGCAGACGTGTCGTAAGACACTAAGGCGTGTCGATAAAAACTTATTGATGTACTTTCGCACAGATAGAGGGCTGAAATCGGGGAATCCTCCCCCTCAAGCCCTGGGCCACACACACGTGGCGTCAACGGAACCCTCGGATTCACTAATCCGTTCACGTAAAACGGGGTAAACCCCGTAGATGCATGTACCGAATTGTTGATAGCAAATTGAACCATCGGAAGCAACTCACTCCAACTCTTTGGAGAATCCGGACATAAACACCGGAGAATATCTTCCACAACGCGGTTAACGCGTTCCGTCTGACCGTCCGTCTGCGGATGATCCGCAGTGGACATGAGGAGCTTGGTGCCTAGCACCTTAAACAACGCTCCCCAGAATTGTCCCGCAAAACGGGGATCCCAATCCGACACAACGGAATCGGGTAGACCATGCTGTCGAAAGACACGGTCTAGGAAAAATTTCGCAGTTCCTTGTCCATCTATGGACTCTGCCACTGCCGCCAGGCGAGCCATTTTGCTCAAACGGTATACAAATACCAATATGCCGGTGTTCCCGGCCTTATCCTTCGGAAAACCGAAGATAAAATCCATGCTAATGGATTTCCAACACTCCGTTGGAACCGATAAGCTCGCCAAAGGCGCAGCTGAGCTTGCAGAGGGTTTAACCCTCTGACACGTATCACAAGTGCGTATATACGCACCGACCCACTTATACATGTTGGGCCACCAATACAGAGCGCTTAAAGCGCTGTAGGACTTATCCCGACCTAAATGACCCCTGGTAGGGGCGTCATGTGCCTCAAAGAGGACTCTATACTTCAGTTCCTCATCATGAGGAACTACCACCCGCGGAGTGTCCTCCGCTCGTGCTATAATATAGCAAACCGTCACAGTACCTGTAACTGTGTAAACGAGCATTAGCTCGACTTGACAGGGTTGGATCAGACGAGCCAAGACCCTTTTCACCTAACGCGCTGATAAGAGCCGTACATTGTGGTTCTTTCTCATACGCCTGGCGTATGAGATCCACCACAGATGTGGTGACGAATGTCGCGTGAGCGAGCTCGTAATCGGGATGACGCGACAACGATTCTGCAAGCACGTTCTGCTTGCCAGGTTTATACTTAACCTCAAAGTTGTACTCCGCAAAGAAGGAGAGCCAACGGGCCATCCGTTGCGAGATATGAGGCGACTTTGTCGCTGTCCGTAAGGACGCGTGGTCAGTATAAACCACGAACGGCTTTGAGCAGAGTAGGTGAACCCTAAATTTGACAAGAGCATACTTCATTGCAAGTAGCACCTTGTCATGAACGGGATAATTCCGTTCCGCAGCTTTAAGCTGCCTCGACTCAAACGCAAGTACGCGTTCCCTTCCTGCATCGTCTGCTTGTGACAAAGCACATCCGATTGCGAAATCGGAGGCGTCGCAGACGACACTAAATGGTTTCCTAGAATCTGGGAGAGCAAGAACGGGAGCTTTTAACAAGCTCCCCTTAACCGCTTCAAAAGCATTTTGGTGTTCAGTTTCCCATTACTAGTCAACATCCTTCTTAAGAAGATCGGTCAATGGATTCGCCATTTCAGCGTAGTTCTCGCTGTACTTGTGGAGATAAGTGGCTAATCCAAGCCACTTCCGTAAATCTCTAAGATTTACAGGCGAAGGCCACTCCACAATGGCTTTCACCTTCGCGGGATCCGCCCGCACTCCATCCTTACCGATGAAGCATCCGAGGAAAGGAATTTCCTCAGCACCAAAGATACATTTGGATGCGTTTGTATATAACTTATGCTCTCGCATGCATTTGAGCACTGCTCGAAGGTGTATAAGGTGCGTCTGAACATCAGACGAGTCGCCTTCCGCACGACTATGAACGAATATATCGTCGAAGTACGTCTGAGCGTACTTCCTATGAGGGCGGAAGAGTTGAGTCACCAAGCGATTGAAAGTCGCTGGTGCATTTTAAAGCCCTTGTGCCATAACAAGCCACTCCCACAGCATGCCACTAGGCGTGCTAACCGCTGTCAGCGGAATATCGGACGCTCGCATGAACACCTGATAATACCCGTCCACCAGATCTAAGGCACTGTACACAATACAGCCCGCCATATTGTTCTGGAGGACATCCTCCGAGGAATCGGAGTTTGCATTTGTACAGTAGCTGCGTTCAGCTTATTGTACGCATGTACAATGCGCCACTTTCCGTTCGGTTTACGAACACAAAAGTGGGAGAAGAATGGGGAGACTTGCTCTCCCGCACCATCCCTGTCTCTTCTTTCTCCTTGAAGAATGCTTCGATGACGTCGCATTGCTCCTTAGGGAGAGGCCACTGCCTAGTGACGCAGTATTTGGTTCCAGGAACCAAATCAGTTTCATGTTGGACTCCCCGATCCGGTGGTAATCCCATCGGCGGGTTGACACTAATGACATCTCCAAATTCCTTTAATAAGGAATGGTAAGGGTCCTCAGGACCCGCTAGGATCTTGAGGCCGCTTTGGACATTCAATGCCTGTTTGGTTTGCACCAAAACTGACTCGTCCATCGTGGATGAGGAGTTCAACTCCTCTTCCGGACGCAACACGACGACCTCGTCGATTTCTTCTTCTTTCAAAACAGTCTCAAACTCGTTGAAGGACATCTCCTCCAACGACAACAGTTAGCCTACCCCAGGCAACCATTCAAGGCTTACGCCTTCTGTGACAACACCTGTCACACTATTCAGCATCCGATAGGACTGCTGACTACTGGTCTCGGGACTTGTCTCGGGACCCATATGGGGGGGAGTCAATTGCCCCATATATTGGAAGCGCAACGCGCCTATCCACAGAGGTCTCTACCTCTTCCACCGGTGACTCGCCGGTCTCACCTTTAACGGCGTAGTCGGAATCATTTCCGACATGCGAAAGAGACAAACTTCGGGTCTCTTCGCTTGGAAGCGCCTCGCGTTTAACCACAGGGGTCTCTACCCCTACCACTGGAGTCGCAACTTGTTCGCCGAACACGGCGTGGACGGAATCAGTTCCGACCTGCAGAAGAGACGAACTTCGGGTATATTCTCTAAGCGCCTCGCGCTTAACCTCAGAGGAATCCACCTCTATCACTGGCGACTCACCAGTCTCGCCGTTAACTGGGTGGGGTTTAGCCGCCGAATCACCCTCGTTAAGGAACTGTTCCTTAACGCTATTGGGAATGATCATCTCAGACATCCCAATCTCTGGCATATCACGCCAGAATCGCTTTTGTGATCGAGCAAAGGTGGGTTCATCACTCGCTAATGCTTCACCCGACCGCGGGTGCGTTGAGCCAATGGACTTAGACTTCCAGTCTATCCATGGCTCGTGGCGTTCCATCCACTTCATGCCCAGAATGAGGTCATACCTCGAGTCCAAATCGAGGACTAGGCAACGTTCTAAGCTGTCGAAGTCTGCAAACTTCATCTTAAGGTCAATCGAGACCTTGGGTACATAAACCTGTACGCCCGTAGCAAGACGGACCGTGACAACGTCACGAGAACGTGCCTCTAGGGCCTCGGCATACAGCCGACTCTTCTCCGCAGAAGCTCGTCTGACATAATTGTCAGACGCTCCAGAGTATATCAAGACTCTCCAAGGCTTATCAAAGCCTTTCACGTCCGCAAGGACTACCAGCAAACCTGGCTGGTACACCAACTCGGTGCTAGAAAGCACCGCTTCCCTCGGGGCTTTGTGCTGTCTTCCCCTACCCTGGGGCTTAACAGCACTGAGGGGTCCCCCAGTAGGACGCCCCGCACCTACTGGGAGCCGTCGTTTCCCTACGGCTTGGACAAGGGATTTTTCCCCACCCTTGGTCCCTTGTAGCGAGTGTCTCGCTGGGGATTTTTCGGACATCTGTTCCTCAGATGATCCATGCTACCACTCAGGAAGAATCTCAGCGGCCCATGTCGCTGCAGCATAGCTAAGAGCTCCGCCTCGAAGCTCTGCGAAGAAGAGTCAGTGTGACTCTTAGCGGGAGGTTTCTCCTCCGCTTCGACCTGACTCAGGTCCATGGGTTCAGGACCCACCTTCGAGGAACGGAAGTTCCTCTCGGCGTTAAAAGCCATCTTGAACGACTCCTCCGGGGATTGGGGTCGGCATCAGAACAATTCCGAACGTGCTGACCCTTCTCTCGTGCCTCCCATGAAGACGGGGATGGAAACATCGTCCGAATATGCTTTCGCGTACATCCCTGCCAACAGGGTTTTAAGCTCCTGGATATAAATCTCCAGGTCCTTAGTGCCTTGACGGCACCTCAGGAACGCCAGTTGATTCTGGAAAACCAGATCAGGCGTTGCGTACATGTCCATGAGCTTCTGCTTAAGGACCTTCCCTGTTGGGAACACGTCCGTGACTGACTCCGAACACGTAAACGCCCATGTACGGGCTTTGCCCGTAAGATGGGTCAAAGCAAGTCCCACTTGCAAGTGATCAGCGGTCATATTCGCTGTGGCGAAGGCCGTTTCGACCTCTCGCAACCACACGTAAAGGTTGTCACCCTTCTCCCCGTGAACTCCTTTATTTTGAACGATAATGGAGGGCGCACCCCCGTGGAATGACCTCCACTACAACTCGCCTCATGAGCGTGAGGGAATTTACCCTTGCCTTTACGGCCTCAAGGCCCTGCTCCACTAGGAGCTTCAAGCCTTCTTCCCCCGTTAAGGGTAACAGCCTTTTAAAGGCTTCCTGCTGGACGAGGGTCAAACTATCCCAATCGTCCTGATCTATCCTTTGCAGAGGATGCCTAGTCTACCAACACAGGTGTTGGATTGACTACAAGTGCTACCAGATGTAGCCGGTTCGTATACGCACGGTGCGACTAGCGCACAGAGGAAGACTCTTCCTTAAAGCGGTAGCTACCGCTACTTAGCCGATACGCCCTTATAAAGGGCTTAGTAGGAGAACTCTCCTACTCGGCGCCAAGATTCCCGGGTTGGTTTACTACTTAGCCTTAACGGCTGTATTCCCTTTACGGGATGTAAGTAAAGAGAAGGCTACCTCTTACCTACGACACTCACTGCACGCTCTACCGGTCGAGGTCGCACGTCCGCAATATAGAGTGAAATGTAAACTGAATATATTTAATATGTAATTAGCCTAAATTAATTTAAACTAATATAAACAATATGTAATACTAAGTAGAATATTCCAAATTCGTACCTAGCTAAAATGTAGTGTACACCAACTGTGTACCAACACGTGGATGGCTGCCACGCCACCCCCAAGGGCCCCTGCACTGATTGGTTAAAATAACCAAAGGTTCGAAATCTTTCAAACCGGTCAATACTGACCTCAACCGTAGTGTACTCATGTACACCAACATTACATGTAACTCGAATGTAACCCCGTTACAGAGAAGGCAGAGGCTGCTTTCAAGGCGCAAGACACTATCAAGAAGAAGTATAACAACATGAGCAACAAGAAGGACAAGAAGCAAAACTTCAAGGGCCGCTGCTTCAAGTGCAACAAGAAGGGCCACATGGAGAAAGACTGTCGCAGCAGGCAGGCTGCGACGCACGACGAGATGCTGTTTATGGCTACCGAGGACCACACAAATGGTTGGTTGCTCGACAGTGGGGCGTCCTTCCACATGACGCCAATCAGAGCTGACTACATCTCGTACCGCAACATATAGAACCCGATTGCGGTGACAATTGCAGACGGCGCATGTCTCAATGCGGTTGGTGTAGGCGATGTGAAAATGGTCACTATCGATGTTCGTGAGATCACTGTGACCGAGGTGTTGTCCATCCCCAATTTGGACCGTCGGCTTATTTCGATCCCGAAGTTGACGTCTCGTGGGATGGACGTGATGTTCGGTCATAGAAGTTGCAATATAATGAAGAATGGCAAGCTATGGGTGCGTGTGCCACGACGCGGTGACTCGTACTACCTCCCGTGTCGTACCACAGAGAGGGCCAACTTCGTTGAACACAACCGTGGCCAGAGCTAGTGGGAGCTTTGGTACGCTCGGCTCGGGCACACACACCTCGCCAACTACCGCCACCTCCAACTGATCAACCCTGAGCTGCCGGTGGTGAGCAAACCAACTGAGAACCTGTGCGGTGGCTGCATGCGCGGCAAGAATACCGTGGCCTCGTTCCCCCAGCAAACCGTGGCGGTGAAGACTGATGGTGTCCTTCAACTTGTTCATATGGATCTGATTGGTCCAATGAAGACGCAGTCGTATGTTGGTGTCAAGTATGTGCTCGTCATTATCGATGATTACTCTCGTTTTGTCACGGTATATTTTCTCAAGACAAAGACTGAGGTCGCGGACCGTTTCCGTGAGTACAAGGTGTTGGTAGAAAACCAATGGGGAGCTCGGATCCGGATCATCCGCAGCGACAACGGCGGTGAGTTTGTGAACAAGCAGATGTGATCGATCTGCTCGGCAAATGGTATCATCCATCAGCGCACGTCGCCTTACAGTCCTCAACAGAACGGTCGGGCTGAGCGAGTGAATCGCACTGTGATGTAGATGGCTCGCTCGATGATTCAGTACAAGGCGGTGCAAAAAAAATGGTTGGCCGAGGCGATCAACACGGAAAGTATATTTGATCAATCGCATCCCAAACCGAGCACACCCCGATCGATCCCCGTACCAGATTTGCACCACGCAGGTGCCGCGTCTTGATCACCTCCGTGTGTTTGGATCACTCGGTTATGCGCACATTGATGATTCGAAGCGCACCAAGCTGGACGCGAAAAGCTACACGTGTATGATGCTCGGATACGTTGACAACGTCAAAGCCTATCGCGTACTGGATTTGGTCAGTAACATGATCCGTACCTCTCGTTCGGTAGTCTTGGATGAGCGTGAGGTCGACGGAATATATGATGAGGTACATCCGAATAAAGAGCCTCAATCCCCAGGTGTGTACGATATTGATGACGAAGACTCACCTGTGCGCACGCCGACGAGTGTACGTCCCACTCCGTCGGCGGACGATGATGAACCCATGGTTGGCGATGATGAAGAGGATGATCACAGCATGGAGATCGACGATATTGTAGTCGACGAAACCGGACAGCTCGTGAACACGACACCGCAGATAAAAAACACACAGGTGCCCGTGATACTGCCGTGACGGCACTACCACCGTCCGACGTACCGGCGCGACGAACGGAGCGTTTGTCGACTCAAAGCGTGCCGACGCTCATGCCATACAATGATGCAATGGTTTTCCGTCCACAATACAACACTAGGTCGAGTGACCGTTTTGCGACAAGTATTGTTCCGCATCATCCAATTGCTGGGTAGGGAGTCGGTGACGGACGACCTCCTCGGCTTTCTCTCACAATTATGAGAATGATCTTTCCGACCGGAGCATCGTTTTATATGATGGCAGTGACAGTAAGAACGACGACACCCATCCCCCAGAATCGAAGCGTTCTCGCCCTGACGAGACTGCTATGGTGGTGACCCTCTCGGATGTGCCGAGTTCTTTTGAAGAGGCCATCACTTGCCGTGATATTAAGCAGTGGCGTGCCACGATCCTGGAAGAATTGAAGGCACACGAGTCGAATGGAACCTGGTCCGTGGTGATCCCTCCCGTCGGGACTCGTCCAGTGACGATCAAGTGGGTGTTTGCTCCGAAGCGAAATGAAAATAGTGAGATCATCCGTCACAAGGCGCGCTTGGTTGCGCGTGGATTTTCGCAGACACCGGTAGTGGATTTCCAGAACACTTATTCGCCGGTCGCGAGTATGAATTCAATCCGAGTGTTTCTCTCGGTGTGCTGCTTCCGTGAATATGTGGTGTACCAGTTCGATGTGTACACAGCTTTCTCTATGGTGTTCTCAACGAAGACGTGTACATGGAATGTCCAGAGGGCTTGGAAGTCAAACCAGGCTCGGTGCTCAAGTTGCTGAAGTCACTGTATGGACTGAAGCAGGCTGCGAATGTGTGGCATCACACCACCAAGGCTGTACTAATCCGACTTGGTTTCAAGCCGTCGAGTGCTGATCCGTGTGTGTTCACGAAGAAAAGCAAGGATCATGATGATGATGATGATAACGACCTCGTTATGCTCTGTATATACGTCGATGACCTACTGATCGCCGCTAAGACGAAGGAGGATGTGTACGACGTGAAGGCACAGTTGGATGCTGAGTTCAGGATGAAGGAACTCGGCAGGGAAAAGTTTGTCCTGGGTATTGAGATAGCCCACGATACCAGCAAGTGTTTACTCACACTGAGCCAACGTAACTATATCACCCGAGTCGTCGAACGTTTCAACCAGTGCAACTCAAGAATGTCTACAACCCGTGTGAGGCTGGTGTAAAGCTTTCTCGTGCTGATTCCCCATCCACGGATGAAGAAGTTGAAGAGATGAAGAAGAAACCGTTTCGTGCTTTGATGGGATGTCTGCTCTACGTCGCGGTATGAACTCGACCAGACATCTGCTATGCGGTTTGTATTCTGAGCAAGTTCCTCGAGAAGCCCGGGGAGAAGCAATGGAAGGCGGCGATTCGTATCGTCCGTTACCTGAAGACCTTGATGGATATCGGTCTCTGTTTTCATGGCAAGCAACATGGCGGGGAAGCTATCGCGTTTAGCAATGCTGATTGGGGAAGCAACCTTGATGATCGCAGATCAGTGTCTGGAGTGATGTTCATGATGCATGGGGCTCCAGTTTTGTTCAAGTCCAAGTACCAGCGCACCGTGGCACTGAGCTCGGCCGAGGCCGAGTACATGGCTCTCAGTCAGTGTGTCCAAGATGTGCTATGGACTCGTGCACTGCTATCCGACTTGGGTATCAAGTTGCGAGGTGCTACCACGATCATGGAGGATAACCAGGGAGCGATTGCACTCGCACACAACGACGGATATCACAGCCGCGCGAAGCACATTGATATGCGCCATCATTTTGTCCGCGAGAAGGTCAACTCCAACGAGATTGCTCTGAAGTATGTCGAGACAAGGCGACAATTGGCCGACATCATGACCAAGGGCATTGCGAAGGCGCAGTTCGAATATCTCCGCTCGGGCTGTGGTGTCCGCTCGGTCGCGTAAGGCGACCATGTTCGTGCCGTTTCGGTGGTCAAAGATATGATGGGAGTGGGAGTGTTGAAATTGCCCATCTCATCTGTGGCCGCCTATCTGCTGCACCCACCAACAGTTGGTGGCTGATTAGCCCGTTTAGTCCGCGCGTGGAAATGTGCCAGCTGATTGGTCGCTGGCACACGCTCCGCACCCACAATGAACTGATTGGTCGATGGCACACGCTCCGCGCCCGCACTGATATCTGATTGGTCGACGGCACACGCGCGCTAGCCAGACGTAGGAGGCAGACCGAACTAGCCCTAGCGATGTACATGCATATCTTTCGTTTAACTCTGCTGCTAATAAAACTCACTCTTCAATCTACTGTCTGCCCAACACTTATCCGCGAAGTTCCACAACAAAACGAAAGCAGAAAAGTGTAACAGCAGTACTAAACGTAACACAACTTTATTTCCACGTTAATTCCCCTTGTTCATCCACTTAGACGAAACGAGACCGTAACTATCTCCAACCTCCACGAAATAGAGAAAATTACAGCCAAATAATCGGCGTACTCCACTCCACTTGTGTACTTGTGCAAACCAGGTTAAAATTCGAAGTGATTTTATTAGTATTAAGATTAAGACTTAAACTAATAATATGCATATATGTAAGTTGGCGTACCTAATTAATGTTATGTACTCCCCACTATGTCTTCATCGAAAAGTCGCTAAACCCCATTTCATCCGACGCGTAGTGCTGCAGGAATTTCGCGTCCTTTCAAAAGCAACATCAGGACAAAAGTCAGAACTTACGTCGTAGTTTGTTTGACATTTACCATATTAACAACTTCGATTAAAACCTATTTTGAAAAGGTTGGTTTTCTATACACGTACTTCTTGTTGTAAGGGAATCCGAAAATAATGGAGCATGGACTCAATTTTCCTGGATTTCTAGGTCTAACGACACGCATGGCAACGTTATAATTCGGATTTTTTTTGCTCAGAGTGGAACTTGTTTATAATTTTGTTTACACCTTCAAATATAGTTGAGAGATCGAAAAGTGTTTTTCATACTGAGACAAGACGAATTTCTTGCCGTTAATCGATGCAAGACAGTGTGCTCACGAATTGATGTGGCTTAAAGAGTGCAAAAAACTTACCAACTGAGGGGACACGATGACCGGGTCACCCAAGGTACTTATGTCCATAGAACAAAGTACAAAGAAAAGTCGGTGCAACGACTTCATTGTGGACAGTAATATCAGATATGCGGACAAGACGTGGGTCAATATAACGTGAGCGCGACGTGAGTGGTCGTGCACATGTGCGGTCGCGGTGTTGCGTTCCGACAGTAGGACGTGAAGCGTGGCCACAAGCACCGCCATCAGCCTCCCTCGCCGAGTTCGGTGCGCATGGCTGTCGAAGTATCGCATGAGGTGTCCGAGAGAACTGAGTCCACTGTGGATAGAGGCGTTGATGACGGCTCTCGTCACAGTCGCTGAGGCAGTCGGTTCGTGTCGCAGTCGCAGTCGTGCACACCCGATGGTATGCAGCGTTTTGCGACCGCCATGTGCCACCAGAGTAGGCTGGACACTGGGTACAGCTCGTCGCGCAACGGCTCGTCGTCCTCCTCGTCACTCGGAGTCGCACGAACAGTGTTCCAAGCCCGCTCGGGCGTCTCAGGCATCCCGAGGCTGAAACACACACGTGGTGCGTCGTCTATGACGTTCTCGCCGAGTTGTTGCCAGCGTGCGCGAAAGTCTGTCCACGCCGTCGTCGCTACATAACGAGTGCGGACACGTGACGTTGCTGCTATCGTGGTTCCAGAGGTTGAGCTTGTTCGCCTTGAGCCGGAAAAAACGGTCTGCGCTGCGTACGTGGAAAGTCCGGCAACTCGCTGCGTCTCGGTCCATTTGATCTGCCGCATTTCATCAAAACAGACTCGAACTGCTGCGTGCCTGTCTGGCCAGCGCATCATCGCATGCCTTCTCTCCCTTTTTTCTCGACGTCTTTGTGTTACCATCTTCCTGTACTGCTTCCTTCTTGGTCGCCACGGCCCTTCGCCACTGTAGAGACTGACGAGCCGCGGAGGTACCGGATGTCCCTAGAATGTGACTTTACTACCCGGCACGTCTGCCCATGCTTCACGCTCACAGTCGCTCATCGATGCCATTGTGCGTGGATCACGTTGCCGTAGAGCGTTTGAGTAGAGGATGCTGTCCCCGTCGTCCGTTAGCATCCACGAGTGGTGCTGCTGCAACTCTACATGGACCGGTCTCAGTAACGTTGGTGTGTGCAGACGGTAGAGAAGCTGCGGAAAGTTGATCAAGAGGGTTTTTCACAAAGACGCTCTGCTTCCCGTCGAGTCGAAGGCCGTGTATCCGGCGACTCGCGCATGTGGAACGTGATCTCGCCTCTCCTGCTCCACGACCACTCGATAACATCTCCGAGCGTTCGCCGACGGTCTGTCGCTCGTGCAACGTCCCCAACTTTAAACAGAGCTCCATGACCGTTGTGTAGCCAGGTCGCAGTATCCTAAGTCGCGTCCCGGGGCCATTCGTCGCAAAAGGCTCCCCTGTGATCCGCCCTTTTCACCGCACCAGATCCGCCACCCTCGTCATCGTGGTGGCATCGATGCTGTATATCACCTCGTCATCGTGCCACCGCGCATTGCTGAGGCTGGTTCGCATTGCCTCAGGGGAGTCCCGCACAAGCCGATGCTCCGCTGTCGAAAGGGTGCCGCCGTGCACGGACCGCACGACTGCTGCTCCGGATGCCCACATCGTCGATCCGTAGTAGTTCGCTTCTTTCTTCGTTGTATCGAACCTCGGGGTGCGAGAGACGTCAGCGCCCTGCCGCACTGCCGCCCTGCCATTATGATGTCGCCGATGGCCCGCCCGGCTCCTGTCGATCCCGACGCCCACCGTGCCATTGCCGCCATGGTAAGAAGCTCCGCTTGAATATTCGGAACTGCTATCCCGCCTTCAAGTAGGGGTAGCTCGGCCTGCATCTTGCCCATCCAAGTTCGAACGAGCTTGCCATCTCGTTTGCCCCAGACAAAGCGTTTAACGAGTTGCTGTAGTTGATCGAGAGTTGCTGTAGGTGACCAGACGTGGCTGGAAACGAAGACGATCTTTGTTACTATGATAGCTGCATCCAGCGTGGCTCGTTGTCGTACTGTGTTAGTTTTGACCCGCGCGAGGAGAAATTTCGCGTTGATCGAGCTGATCAACACCTCCCAGTTGGCCTTCGTCGTGTCACCAACGCTGACTTTAATACCGAGGTACCTTCAGTGCTCGCCGTCGCGCAAGAGCCTCACTTCACCAAGAGATGCGGGATCAATGACGGAACCACTGCAGAGAGGAATAGCCATGGACTTGCTGGCCTTGACTCGGAGTCCGATGCCGTGCCGAACTGTTGTAGGATCTCCAACACCCCGCTGACTTTCTGTGGAGAACGGACGTAGACAGCCGTATCGTCGGCGTACCCACAGATCTTCACATTAATCTGTTTGGATCGGCTACTGAGGATTACACATCGAGTTGTGTCGTATTCTCGATCTTCTCGTAGAGTAGCTCGAGTGCCAAGATCAAGAGCAGCGGTGCTCGTGCAGGATTCCCGCAAGGCGCACGAAATTGGCGGGGAATCCCAGGTATCGCAGCGCCGCAAAGAGGAAAAGCCGGCTGAGAGAGTCGTATGCCTTAGCGAAGTCGAGTAGCATCGCAATTCCCTGAGCAATGTTCTCATCCTCTCGAGCAGCGATCCTCACCGCCACAAACAGATCGAGGACGGTGTTTATCGCTCTGTTTGGCACGAAGCCGGTCTGCAGCGGGTGCACGGTGCGAGACAAGACGGCTCGTAGACAGGCCGCGTACAATCCCGTGAAGATCTTGTCGTCCGAGTTCAGGAGCGCGATCGGGCGGAAATCAAGAGGCCGCGCCGCACTCTGGTTGTTCTTGATGCCGGAAACGTGCGATTCATCGAACGATCGTGGCAACGACTCGCCCTCGGTCCACCAGTTGAACACCCGTGTGAGCAGAGGGCCAAGGTCGTCGATGTGATCGCGGTACCAGTCATTTCTCAGCTCGTCGGGGGCCGCACGTTTTGCCGCGTTGGCACTTGCGGATCGACTTCCGTACCTCGAGCTCATTCACCACGCAGTTCAGTAACTGCAGCTCGGGAACTGGCGCTCGTGGTGGCAGTGAGCGGATTAAATCCTCAATCTTGCCGCTGTCCGCTTCCGGTTGCTGCATGACGACTTGCAATCCAACACGCATGTCTTCGGCCAGCCCTCTCAAAGCGAGTGGGACCATGCTGCGCCCGTTCACCGAGAGAATATACCGTGTTGTCGAGAACTTGTTCAACAACCTCTGGTAGAACGCTCGTGTCGCGCGTGCCAAGTGGTACGCGTGGCTCTGCACCAGTCTCCTCCGCTTTGCACCTTGTATCGTTCTTGGCAGCTAAATACGATATGCTAAGACTGGCCTTCTTATCGTCCCACGACAAAGCCAACGCCTTCGCGCGTGCCGTCGGGTCGCTGAGAGCTGATTCTATACCATCGATCTCAGACTGTGCCGTCAAGAAAAAGTCTGCCGTGACACGCGCTGTTGAGGCAGCAGCGTATTGAGGGTAGACCTTCCGTGGCTTCTTCACCTGAACCACTTTGTCAGGCGCAGCTATGCGGATCTCCACTCCGTCATGGTCCGAGAACGGTCCCGGCTAAGAGGTGGTAACGAGTCGAACCCAATCCTCCCACTCCTTGCTACAGAAACGGTCTAAGAGACTGTTTGAGCTGTAACCCCCAAGGTTTTGTGCCTAGGTTACTTTGTCTGCGTCCTTCTGCAGCTTCTTGGATTTCTTCGCATTGCCAGGATCGAACCATTCGCCATTTCTTTGATCCTCTTCCGATGTTCTTTTCTTCGCCATCTCCGTTATAGCTGTACCTCTGCTGCGCTCCATGGTTCTTGCCGGGTCTTCTGTGCACTTCTCTGGTCCGTCAGAGACGGGCGGAGCCGACCGCGCTGCTTCCACTCTCAAGGCAATTGGGGATTTTCGCGCGGCAGCGTGCAGCCGAGTGGACGTGGCGGCCAGTCCGTCAGAGATCTCCTTCACGTGCTCGAGACGGACTTTGACGTCAAACTAACGCTTGAGCGTTAGTTCAGGTATTAGCCGGGTCGAGTGGCTAGGTACCCCAAATGAGCGGCGGTGTTCAATCAACACGTCGCCTTCCTTCCGAGTGCATCGTGCAATCGAATGATGCGGATAGTAGCACGTAAAACACGGGACGCGCTGGAAAAGCCAAAAATGGTGGAGGAAGATCGAAACGCGAGATGACTCAATGTGTGTGACGAGACTGAGCTGTCCCCGCTGGGCAGACATCAGAGTCGAACGTCGCGAGGAAAAAGTTCGAGTCGTATACTGCTACACCTTTACACGGCGCACGAGTCACTGAGAGCACCGCACAGTCAACGCTTGTCGCCAGCTCTGCTTCGACAATTCCCGCTGAGGCGCCAGCCGCAAGTACTCAAACCTGGTAACGGAGTTGCTCTCGTCCGAGGGATCGATCAGCACGGGAGGCGAGAAGCGATTCTTCGCTCTCCAGGATTGCCGGACAGAGGAGTTAAAGCTGGGTGCCTCGATACTCGATCGTCTTGGTATGCCAGCTAGCCGCAGCAGCTCGGTCGGCGAGAACGAAAGTGATGCGACGCCTCGCTGCATCGTAGCACGTTCGCTTCTGCGGTTTGCACAAGCTCGCGTGTGAGCCTCGCTACGGCCGGGTTTCCTTTTCGACCCTCTAGTATCTGCACAAGAAGCGTCTTCTCCGCGATGTAGCGCGGCATTCTCACGAGTGGCGGGATGACAGCAACCACCCGTCCCTCGAGGTACGACTCGAAGAACTCGAGCAGCATCGCCACTCGCATAACGCGGGTAATGGTCTGGGTACGCGAGGAAGCCAGGCGATTCGGCGAGGACGATTGTTCCCATAAACCACACCGCGAGTGCTTCTTGCTCCAGCGGGATCCTCGGGCGTAGATCGTTGTCCGGCTTTTTTCCTTCCACGGTCAAGTAGCGACCTGCACCCAGCCGCGCTGGCGCTCGGTGGGACTTTGCTGTTCTCCCCCTAGCGCTCTGCGGTAGCTCGATGTTGACGGATCTGCTGCACCACCGCCGATAGTTTCCGGCGCCGTTGCCGGTGTTACTGGCGTTGCTCGCGATACACCCATTGCCTTGTTCGAGCCTGCAGCAGGTTCCGCGTCCGCCCCACCCTCGCTGTGCCACGTCCTCTGCGTCTATCGGCGGTGCATGGTTCTGCGGGCGATGATCATTCATCGGCCCCTCGCCGCAGTCCCGCGGCCGAGGCTTTTCCGTCGTCATTTCATGTCCTTGCAATCAAAACCGTCGAGCTCTGTTTTTCGTCACACAAATCGAGCAGTGACCATGTTGACGTCGAGGGAGTAAGGACATTAACTGAAACACCGACGACGTCCTATCGTTATGCCCTTAAGCTAAAGCGTGACAAATTGTGTACTTGGATGGAAGAGTTATCAGCTCGTGCAAGGTCACACGTTCGTTGCTTCCGAGCACACATTGATTATTTATTTGTTGGAAGAGTGTGTACCCATTTTGGAGTTGACACTCTTCCGTATAGTCGAAGCCCATAATATATATATCAGTTTACATTTTGCATTACGAAACAGACTCTATACTGAATCTCTGCTGGTGCTGACGCGACGTGCACGCAGTTCGCTACCTTCCACTGATCCTCCCGCGCTGAAACTTGGTCAGCTGGTGAGTCTTGATCGTGTGAAGTGATTGCAATCTTTTCTGTGCATTTCTAACAGGTTATGAGCCCAAGTTGCGTCAAGTAATCCAGTGGAGTTTCTTGGTCGTTTTTGGAGTATCTGTGATACATTTTTATATTGTTACGTTACGTTTGGAGTTTGTGGAAAGCCCTCTGTTGAAGGGGAGGCATTTGACGGACGTGACTGAAGTGTTTGATTAAGTTTGAAATGAATGATTTTGATGGAGATGATGTGCCCTCCGTGGACGAGTTTCAAGACTTGGCGCGCGATTTGCGCAATGTTGCAGTGAATGCGGATGCGATTGATGGTGGTCGAGCGAGGACCGCAGTTCAAAACGGATCCCCTGAGCGTAAAAGGGAGGTACCAGTGCGCATTCCCCAAGATGAGTTCAGAGAGAGACTCCGGAATTACCGTCCGTTCGGCCAGCAGATGACAATGGATGATCTGGCCGGGGACGAAGGGGTGGAAGCTGGCGCAAAGCCACACCCGAGAACATATGATGCACCTCGCAGGGCGCCCGCTGCGGCGCAAGGTACAGGCGGTGCCCAAGTGCCCGCCGCGCAGCCAAGTGTACCGGTGCAGTACACCGGGTACAAAATACCCAAGTTGTGTATAGATAAATTTTCGGGACGCGAGCTGTATCCCTGTTTGGGTGCACGCTACCGGCAATGGGCCTACCTGTTCATGGAGGCACTCGATATTGCCGAGATGAGCTCTGGTTTTCAATGGAGTGAACGGTTGAAGGTAAATAAATTTGGCGAGCATTTGGAGGGCACCGCTGCTGAATACTATCGAACGAATGTGGCATGGTGGTGGCGGGTGCGACCGACGTTGGTCCACGTAATGGACCAGATGTATTTGGGTTTTCGAACGACCATATCGCATCATCAAGCCGCCACTAGGTTCGCGATGGAGAAAGACCCAAAGCGCAGCTGGACGGAGCACTACTTATACTTTGTAGCTCTGGCTCGCGAAAGCGGGTCGAGTGAAAAGTTAATTGCTGAAAATATTGTGAAGTATGCCGCACCACGCTTCAAGATAATGCTGATGGCTAGATATGACCCCAGACGGGGGGATTATCTTAGTCATGCTCAATAGTTGATCGCATGGGCTCAAGAGCTCGAGGATGATGCGATGAAGCCGAGGACCGCCCCTAAGTTGCACGTGCATGCAGAAACATCTGGTCAGGGGCGGCGCGTGTGCTACAGCTGTGGTGGCGAGGGGCACATACAAAGGTATTTCCCCGAGAAGCGCCGTAAGAATGGGGGTGAACGCACCCAAAAGCAAAGCCGTGGCGCAAACGAAGGGTCGTCAAAGCGTTTCGTGCTTTCGACCGTGGATAGAAATTTGAATACGTGTGGAATTGGAAATGCAGATGAAGACATCTGGATCATCGATAGTGGGGCTAGTAGACACTTGGTGTCGAACGCTATTCTGTTGGAAGATGCCAGGGATTGCAATCCCGACGATAATTTTACCTTGCCGGATGGTGGAACACTTCAGGCAACCAAGGTTGGGCGGCTTACGTTGCGAACGTGCAACAATAGTGAAACGGTTATTGTTTTAACTGAAGTATACTATGCGCCGCAACTAGCCAGAAACCTGATCTCGCTTGGCCGATTACGCGAAAAGGGTTGCGAAATTGTCGACGACGGCCACAAGCTGGGAGTTATGGTAAAAGGGCAAAAGTTGTTCGATGTGGTGACTAAAGGGTCAGTTTTTGTAGCCAGGTTGAAGGCGCAAAAAACAGATGGTATTTCGAAAGGGTTTGAAAGTATGGTGATGAACAGTGTGCTGGAAGGTGTCGATTCAGACGCGCACAAAGGGAGCCTGCATCATTTTCACGTGCGCCTGGGTCACCTGGCCTACGACACTGTCGAAAGGCTGGCGAAAGACCCCAGGTCAGGCATCGTACTCACGGACACGAGTAGACCGAACTGCCTGACCTGTGCTGAAGGCAAGGGCACAAGGAAAGCGCAACCAAAAGCGGACTCTGGTGCAAACGCACCAATTGATCGCATCGGGGGTGTGATATGCAGCTACCTTAAGGGTCCTATCACCCCCCGCGATAGGCGTGGAAATCGATACTTGGTCGTTTTCGTCGACCATTTTTCGAACTATTTACGCGTTTTTGCAGCGCGCACGAAGGCCAAGGCCGCACGGATGTTCGGGCATTTCATTGCATGGTTCGAAAACGAGTTCTCCTGCAGGGTGCACGTGCTGCGTACTGACGGTGGCGGCGAGTACCAGAACGTTGATCTGTTCTGCAAACAAACTGGTATCCGTCTTCAGTTTACCGAAGCCGGCACCCCTGCGTCGAATGGCAAAGCGGAGCGCATGAACCGGACCATTTTCAACATGGTCCGGTGCATGATATTCGGATCAGGCGTACCATTGACGTACTGGTCGGAGGCGGCTGAGTATGCAGCATATATACTCAACCGCACTCCGACAAGGTCAAACACTGGTCGAATTTCGCCTCTCGAAGTACTCACCGGCAAGCGACCGGCGGTAAATGACATTGTGGTTTTCGGATCCCCGTGCATGGTTTGGAGGGACCCGAAGAAGAAGGCGTTGTCGAAGCACGCCGAACGCGCACTTATCCTTGGAAAGAGTGACGAAACCAATGGATATAAAGTGCTACTACTTAAGGATAGGGTGGTCGTGGTGACCCGGCACGTCACAGCGATTGAAACGCTGAGTGCCGAGGCTAGCAACAAGATCACCAAGGTATTAGAAGGTGAATGAAGCCAAGATCTTGAAGAGTTAGCAGAATCTCGTGCCAGGGTCACCGATTTAAATACACAGATTTCAGGACATTCAAATGATGGAATACCGGAGTCTGAAGCGACGCCCCAGAACGCGGCAACCACTGAGCAGGGTGCAAGGAAGTCACGCAGGAAGCAAAAGAAGACACCCAAGGGACGCGACTATGAAGCGTCGAAGTCTAGAAGGGCGGTTGCAAGCGACGTCGTTTCGGAAACGGTTGACAAAAATGATGAAAATGGTGGAACCGCACTATGCGTTTATGCAGTCTGTGAAACGGATGCTGGGACTGCAAGTGCACTACCGATGCAGCCGGATCCAAGGAATTACAGGGAGGCGCATGGTGGCCATCATTCGACGATGTGGAAACGCGCCGAAATGGAGGAGAACAAGTCGCTCCAAGAACTAGGCACATGGGACATCGTGCGCCGTCCCGCCGACAAGGTACCTCTTCCGACCAAGTGGGTGTACAAGACGAAAGTCTGTGCAGATGGTTCGGTTGAGAGGTACAAGGCCAGGTTAGTTGCCAGAGGCGACGAGCAAGTTTTTGGAGATGATTACTTATTCACGTTTTCAACCGTTATGGAGTTGAACAGCGTAAAGTTGCTCCTGGTGCTGGCTCAAGTATGAGGGGTAGCGGCACGTCACGGCGATGTGCCAAGTGCCTACCCCAAAGCAAAATCTGAAGACAATGTGGAAATATACCTGCAAGTGCCGCAAGGTATGGAAATTACAGACGAAAAATTGCGTGATTATGGTGTGCAATCACCAAAGGATCTTGCGCTCAAGCTAAGGCGAAACCTATATGGTTTAAAGCAGGCTGGACGCCTGTGGCATCAGTGTCTGTGCGAGACATTGATGAAGTTTGATTTTGTGCAGTGTGTCACGGACACATGCATTTTTGTAAAGCATGTGGGAAATGAAACAGCTGTAGTTGGAGCGTACGTTGACGATCTCCTGGTCACCGGTACCAGCGATCAAATAGT
Source organism: Peronosclerospora sorghi (assembly GCA_026184515.1). Classification (NCBI taxonomy): domain Eukaryota; phylum Oomycota; class Peronosporomycetes; order Peronosporales; family Peronosporaceae; genus Peronosclerospora; species Peronosclerospora sorghi. Next base: position 7,996,599 of record CM047589.1, on the reverse strand, counting down.
TGATGAATTTTTCGACGACATGCAAGTGATCGAGTTAAAGGATTTGGGTTGTGTTACCAAGTTTCTCGGTATTCGACTCGCAGGGGATCCGAGAAATGGATATACTTTGGATCAAGAGGCGACGATTAAGGAAATCCTGGTTTCACAAAAACTGGAAAAGATAACCCATCACGCACTCCGGTGCTGGTACTTGATGAAAGCAAAGAGTTTCAAGAGCAATTGCCGTTGCAACCACGGGGCAACATGCCCAGTATCAAGCACTTCCAATAGCTGGTGGGCAGCCTGCTGGGTCGCGAGGTGCACACGTCCTGACATTTCGTTCGCTGTGCACCGCGCCACCAGAAAGACCCATGCACCCACCGTAGGCGATTACAATATTGCTAAAAGGATCCTCAAGTACCTTAAGGGAACTAGTGACCTGAAACTGGTTTTGAAGAATGACGAAGATCTGCCGATTCCGCTGCGCATAATGGTATACAGTGATGCAGATTTTGCGGCCGATAAGGCGGATCGAAAGAGTGCTTCGGCGATGGTGCTATTCGTAAAAGGTATGCTTGTGAGTTTGGCCTTCAAGAAGCAAACAGCGGTGGCATTATCGACGCCGAAGCGGAATTTGTTGCTGCTGCTGTAGCTGGCAAGGAGTCGCTTAGCTTGCGGGAGCTACTTGCGGAAATTGGCATGCATTCGAAGACACCGTTAGTGTTCAAGATGGACAACCAAGCTGCCATTAAACAATTGGAAGATGAGTCGAGCGCTGCTAGCACGAAGCACGTCGACATCAAGCTTAAATTCTTGAAAGAATTTACGAGGAAGGGCATTGTTTCAGCTAGTCACGTGCCAAGTGTGGATATGCTGGCCGATCTACAGACCAAGGACCTCAATGCGCCAAGGATACAAGTGTAGCGTGCAGCGCTAGGGCTACAGTGACGATGGTGCAGCCTCCGGTCTTCCAGGAGGAGTGTTGGAAGAGTGTGTACCCATTTTGGAGTTTACACTCTTCCGTATAGAGGAATCCCATTGGCTGATGCAGGTAAGACATACATTTTTTCATATGAAAGCAGTTACGAGATTAAGTTGCATTAGGACCGAATAGTGACTTAAGTAACCATACATAATATATATCAGTTTACATTTTGCATTACGAAACAGACTATGGACTGAATATCTGCTGGTTCTGACGCGACGTGCACGCAGTTCGCTACCTTCCACTGATCCTCCCGCGCTGAAACTTGGTCAGCTGGTGAGTCTTGATCGTGTGAAGTGATTGCAATCTTTTCTGTGCATTTCTAACATTATTGTACTACGCATTAGTGGAAGTTAACGATATAGCACGAGTTGTTCTTCCCAAGGTCATGCGCTGCGCCATTGACCCTTGTATTAGTACCATGAGAGTCCTTCCGGTAGCCATCCCGGACGTAAATAAACTTTCTCAGTCTTTCCCGGGATTACTACTGACCATATATGTACAAGTGGGCCGGCCGACCGTGGTCGAGTGGTTCACTGCTCATTACGGGACCGGGAAGTCCTTGGTTCGATACCTGGCAATCCAACTTAGTTGGGTTTCATCAAAAAAGTGTAATGTGACGAAACAAACCATATATGTAAAAATGGGTTCAAAAGTACGTGAGGACTTGTGAAATATGCCAATTCCTTTAGCCTCAACTCAGGCACCACATCGGTCATTAGCAGTGCCAACGGATAGCGGGAAGCTCGTGAGTATTGACTTGTATTTGGACTTCCAAGCAACAAACGCGGCAGGAATGGAACTATTGTTTTTGTGGATTGATTTAGTAAGATGGTTCACTTTGTGCTTGTTTCGGGCACGATCTCGGTACAGAAATTGGCACAGGTCCTTGAAGACGTTGTATACCGTCTGCACGGCCTTCAGTTAGAGATTGTGTCAGACCGTGACGTCCGTTTTTCGTCCAAGTTCTCGCGTGGTCTGTTTGGCGTGTTCGATACGAAATTATACATGTGAACAACAGCACACCTCAAAACGGACGGTCAAACAGAGTGTGTGAATCGGGTCCTCGAAGATGAGTAAAGGTTGTGCGACTTCGTTCGGATGATGCAGAGTTCCTCTTTCTGCGAGTTCGCGTTGAATAACCGTGCATGTCTCGACTGTCCATTCCCTATTCTATGTGAACTATGGTCTCCATACAAAAGTTCCAGCATCATTTATATGTGAGGTCTCTACCTTAAGTGGTGGAGGGACTACGGCACAAAACAGACAGCCGTAGTCATTCTACAATCTGAATAATGTTGTCGAGTTAAACGAAAATTTCTATTCGATAAAATCTCTGGACGACAGGACACTTCGTAAGGCACAACAAGTAGATGACTTCGTCGTGAAACGACTAGCTGATATGAGGTATGTTTGCGACCAATCACTCGAGCTCAAGATCCGGAAAAGGAACAAGAAAACACGAGTGTACAGAAGAAAAATCAAGTATATAACGTTAAAGATCTTCTACTACCAAGATCATTGACGTGATATATCTGCTTGTCCAGCAAATATGTCTAAACATGCAGTGGCCAACTTGGGAAGCTCAAAACGGCTAAGGTTCATTTGGCCGTTCGAGGTGGTAAATACAATGATGATCCCTAATTATAGACATACCTACACGTATGCGCCTACATCCGACATTTTTTGTTGGTAGGCTAAAATTGCAACTTCCTAGTACTTTCGCTAATTCCATTGACATTGCAAACGGAGTCAACATGGTCGCGAAGGACCACTGTTCCTTCTTTTGGAGAAGCCGATTTACATAAAGTCGCTGATGAACATCAACGGACTGTTCCTTCCCTTTCTCTAGAGAGATAGAGGTCGAGGATGAAGATCGCGATGAAACAACTCAAGTGATTCTCCTGCCCTTTCCACAGAGAGGAACAGACACTCTTGAAAGGCTTCATGATTCTTCTCCATTTTTTAGATTTGTTCGAAATCTCTTGAGGCAAGCATCATGCGCCGATGCATGGACGGAACGTTATGACAGTTATTTCATGCTTGATATCTGCTCAGCAAAAAGTTCCTCAAGTCCATCAACGATCGTAAAGCGTTTGGAAACGCTGTTGTTAGACCGAGATTAGCCCACGATGAGAGTTTTTCCACCTCCAGGGCTGCTGAATCATTAGGGCTTTTCGGCCCATCGTTTCTCAGCGAGATCGTCGGTGGGTTGTCCAGTCAACTGTTCGTTGTTCGACAGAAGCATACACGAAAGAGGCAGTCGAGCTATCAACGCTTCTACAGAGTCCGCTGGCAAGGCTATCCACAGTACGCGGACACCTAGAAACCGCGTCAAGTACTGGAGCTTCGTGTCCCACCATCGTGTCCGCTAAGGTACATTCCTTACCTTCATTAGTCTACTGATAAAGCTCCAGATATATTTCTGACCGTTGCATCTCCCGGCTAACTGTGTTTTTCCTTGTGAATATTCAACTTAAATATCCGTACTTTCCTTTTTCCTCAGCCTAATATCTCCGCTACCACCCGGCACGCCGCTTGAATCTGCCACAGTGTCCGATTTTTACGCGTTATCAATATTTTTTCTTCTGCGACCAGCAATTGATATCGGTCGTTTTTGCGTTTTTCGTTGCCTCTACTTATTTTGTGAGATTCTTTTTTGTTAAATGTATACCTATAGATGTATTTGTGTCGGTTCTATTCTTCCTGACAACTTTCACCCATTCCTTTTGTCCTTCAGAGCCCGCGCACCTTAGCTGTGACGCTAGGTTTTGCCGGAATCCTGGATTTTTCAGGACTTGATTCTCCAATGCCCTCTTTAAACTCGACTTTATCCTGGTTAAAAGGAAAACGAATCTCCTCACCTTCCCAACTCCGGCTGTTTATTCCGATGCGTATCATACTTCTTGTAGCTTAGCCTAACATCCTATTTGAGCGCATCCATGCTCTTGAATGTCGGTCCCGAATCTACCATTACGTCCGCCTTCTTGACTAACACTTGTTGACCCTATTTTTACATTAAAAACGACGAAGAAACTCGGGATTTTTTCTTTGATTGTCAAATGTTATAGAATACATGAATATTAATCAGATATAGGATGATTGTTTCCCTTACTCCTACTCCAAGCCGCTACGTTACGTCCGTTTAGTCGCTATATATATCGTCTTTCGAGTTAGACACACCCTGTGAGCACATATTAGCTAGCGTGGGCTGGAGTACTTTCATCGGTTGAGATTTAATCGTGTAATGACGATGATAATGAAGATGAGTTCCTACGTGAAAAGAGAAATGGGCGAGCATCAATTCGAGTGGCTCCAATCAGATGCACAATCCTCGAGTTTTTTGTTACAGGTAATAGACACTCATGGTGTACGGTGAGGTGAGCATCTCTACCTCGATGTAATACAATTACATCACATCTGGCCTAAATACGGCTCACGCCAACTGCAGTGAGGGTTCTAGAATCATCGGGGCAGTCGAGATATATTGAGAACGATTTAGTAACATTCCATTTGGGATGGGTAAAACAGACCGACGATATCGCACGGTTAGAGCATCCGCACCCGTGAGAATAAAAATATAGTAACTAGCATAGTACCCCGTTATACCAACGTGGCGATTGCCTGAAACACATTAACTTAACTCCACTTAAAATGTCATTATACTTAAAACGTGCCACGTTATTCTGACTAACGAAACCGAGTAGTAAAGTACAGTAGCACGAAGGCAACTAAGACGAATATAACGAGGTAGAGCATGTGTTACGGGTCCCATCCCCTAGGGGATGGGACCCGTCGTATCGACGGGGAAGGGCATAAAAACCGTCTGTCCGTCTACAAAACTTGCCCCCATGTATTTCCAGGGTTAGGGTCGTGAAAACATATACTATACATTATACTAATGTGGTCACAATCCTTGGGTCGCACGCCGTTACTGCTTGCAGTAACGGCGTGCGACCACTGTACCCCGTCGTATCGACGGGGAGGAGGGTATATAAGGTAAAGTCATAGAAGAAACTAGGTGACCGGGAACGTCACAGGGAGGAAAACTTTTAAATAGATGTAAAAAGCGCCATTTCTAAACAATTATTTACGCTTTAATACTGATCTTCATGTCAATTGTACTACCACGGATTAGTGCGATTTTTGAAGCCAAAATTGTATTTTATGTTTTTTTATAATGGCATGTCATAATGTCATGATGTGCGCACAGTTGAATTTCGGCTAGGTACGGGATCGCGTACTTAATTGAATTTTATACTTAGATCAAGTTATTCGCTTAGGTGCGGGAGCGCGCATGCAACGACGACATGAAGTCTGTTATTATATAGTAGATTTTCTAGGGGTTAACCTGCCAATCGTATATTTACTCGAAGTTTGTGGACCCCCTACTGCACCGGAGACAAATCTTATAGCAAACTCTCAGAATACCCCCCACTGGAATAGACCATGGAGAACCACAACGATACCTTCTGGTGTGACGATCCTGATTAAATTATGTACCTCCTTGGAGCGTATGAAGCACTGGAGAACGACGAAAGGGCGAAACGAGGCGGCTCCCGTCCTGGAAGACGGGGAAACGTGGACCAAGGCTTCCAGGAAAAGTATAGTCGGATAGTACGCAATTATTTCGCAGAGGATCCTGTCTACGGAAATACTCTTTTCCGTAGGCGTTTTCGTATGCGTCGCCCTATTTTCCTCCGCATAGTTCATGCTTTAGAAGCGCACGACGAATATTTCCAGCAACGGCCTGATGAAACAGGAAAACTCGGTCTGTTCGTTTTGTTGAAGTGCATTGCAGCTATCCGCCAACTTGCATATGGAATGCCAGCCGACGTAGTGGACGAGTATGTGCGCACCGGCGAAAGTACGGCCATAAAGAGCCTAAAACGTTTCTGTCGGGCCAACATTGAACGGTTCTGGGATGAATACCTTCGCCGGCCAAACGGAATGGATATTGAACGGCTTCTACGTTCAAACGCAGAACGAGGTTTTTCAGAGATGTTTGGAAGCCTCGACTGCATGCACTGGACGTGGAAGAACTGCCCAACTGGTTGGCATGGGCAGTATACCGGAAAAGAAGGAGATCCGACAATCGTTCTTGAGGCGGTCGCTTCTCACGACTTGTGGATCTGGCATGTTTTCTTTGGTATGCCTGGATCCTACAACGATATCAATGTCCGTGAACGTTCGGATCGCTTTTCGGACATCGAGAATGGTCGCGCGCCACCAGAGACTTTTAAGATCAATGGGACTGAGTACGACATGGGATACTTCTTGGTTGATGGTAAAAGTACTAAACTTCACGATATTTCCCAGTTGCATCATGTAAAGTGACGGAGATTCGGTGTTCTACCAGGAATCTACCCTCCATAGGCAACATCGGTGCAGAGGATTCCCACCCGCAAGGAGCAAAGCGGAAGTACTTTCCCGCCATGCAGGAAACGTTGCGCAAAGATGTGTAGAGGGCGTTTGGAGTTTTAAAGGCAAGATTCGCCATTATCAAAGGACCAGATAGTTTCAGGCGCACTTGTGTTCTTCACGATATCATGACTTGTTGTGTGGTTCTTCACAATATGGTAGTTTAAGACGAACGAGGAAGAAGTTTTCCTGCGGAATACGAAGGAAACGTCCCTTGTCATTCTCCGCCATCAGCTTTTTCCTCTTCTTCCTCCTGCCTCTCCTCAACTCCCGTTGAGTTCACAGAGTTTCTCAATAGGTATCGAGCTGTCCGAAACCAAACTCAGCATTACAAGTTACGGAACGATTTAATAGAGAATTTATTGCAGAATAAAGGGGATGAAGAATAGAATAAAAGGTTGAATTAAAGCTTTCACTCTTCTTGATTTTCTACAATCCGCGCGTAGCACATGCAGCCTTGAATGTTTCGTGCTGGACATTGTCATGTGTTCGCAGGTCCTTGTGGAGAAGCGTGCCAAAATTTTGGCACACTTCTGGTCAAGTTTTGTCAAGGCATTTGGTCTAATTTCGGATTGGTTTAAAAAAGGGGGATTTTCAGCCTATCAGACTCAAGAAGTGTCAAGAACGCAAGTTTTGGCGAGTCACCCGACTTTGGGTATTTTACATATTTTTGTGGGGGTATATTTATGGACTATAGGGTAGTAGTATTTTAGTTGTGGTTTTACCTTTTAGGACAGAGGTTATACCTTTAATTAAGGAAATCTTTTAGCTTTCGGATAAGTTGCTGAAACCTCTTCTGGTCTTGGTTCACACCACAGCTAGGGGTCGCCGTTCTTCCCTTTTTGTACACTAGTCGCCTCCGCCCGCCGCGGAGTGTTTGGGGGCAGAGGGTCGAATTATCCCCTCTCGCCCATTTTACCCGGTCTGGACGCGCCGCACGCGCACTTTGGCCCACCGGAAGTCCCTCGACGGGAGTAGATTTGGCGATCTCGACACCTCAACTCAAGTAGGTTTGGAACGTGCTATTCACTGGATTCGTCTTTGCGTGGAGAGATCGTTTGTGGAGTTTCACGAGCATATTGGGTCTTTACGCGGACATATTGGCTTGTTTTAATATTGGTTGGAAACTAGACCGGTTTTGGTCTTATTTCGTATTGGTCAGGGGCTAGACCGGAACGGTCGGTCTACCCTCTATTATTTCGTATTGGTCAGGTCTTGATCGTTTGGACGATCGACCTATTGGAAGTTATCTCTTGGAAGTGTTTTTGGTCTGTTTGTGTCTGGGGTGAGGAGTTCCGCCCCAGAGATACCTACCCAGATCGGTCTTCTATATTCAAGACCGGTTAGATCCAATCTGCGATACCGATCCACCGAGTGTGTAACTAGCCCATTCCATCGGGTACACAAGGTGAGATGGTCTTAAGTGAATCAGACCAAGTGTCTCTGGACGATGACCGGTCGTCTGCCAGCAGCGGACGATCGGACCAGATTTCGAATGGAGGTCAGCGGGGTACCCCCCGTAAGTTGGAAGGCTGGGCACGATGGTGGTGGTCAGGTTGTCGATACAAATGTATTCGATTTCGAACTTGACTCCACCACAATGGTGCGCGTGCCCGGATCACTTGGTGATCGTGGATATCACCGCGAGGTGTCATCAAAGATTGAATTTGAAGATTTGAATTTGGAATCGTTCTGGAGAGGGCGTAAGGAAAAGCTATCACCTTACGTCTTCGTTCTCGATAAAGATGGCGATGTCCGGTCTGGTCTGGTGGAGGACCAGATCGGGATTAATAAATTTTCTCCTCCCCAAAAGGCTCCCACCGGAGCCGATCGGGACTATAGCAAGTCATGCTATAGTCCCGGAAAGGATCAGGACCTTGGTACTGATCGTATGTATGTGCATAAAAAAGTTGATGGAAAATAAAAAGACGAAAAATACTTGGAAGCTGATCAGAACGATAAGACCAACCTCCCCAAGGTCCCCAAGCTACCCAAGATTCCCAAGAAAGGGTTGGGAATGCCGGCCGACGAAGACGACCTCGAAGAAAAGTCGCAGGTCGGAGATGGAGGCATCACTGAAGAATACCTAAACAAGATGTACTACATTTTTGAGCTGAAACGATTTGTTCGTTTTGACGTGGTCTTTCGGGTGTTGAACCTCCAGATCCCCGACCGTCTTCTCGGTCCCACTACCGAGCCGATCCAGAGTGATCGACCATTAATGTTGGTAAAGAACTTGGTGGCGATGTTCGCGGAGGTTGGCATTAAAATGTAGAACCCCGCCGATGTCCAAAAACTATTTGAATTTGAGACTTGGAGGCTGAAATCGTCGATGTCGACCTTCCACGACCATTTGGTCCCATTGGTGGGGGCGGTTCGCCGCCCAACTCCCACCACGGCAATGAAGGTCGCCGAAGCCTACACAGAGCTTGTTGACATTGGTTCCGATGATGAATCGATCTACCAGTCTCCACCGGATTCTAACATCTCATCAGAGTTGGAGACCGTTGTCGAGCGGATGACCATGGGGGTGGACCATGCCCGGTCTGAACAAAAAAAGGGACATGCGGCAGCAAGGGGCTGCTTGCCAGTCGGGGCTCCAGAAAGACCCACAGGCCTCCGTTACGCAAAAGGAGGGTATCAACACGTTGCCCATGACACCAGCCAGCGTCCAAGCCATGTTTGAGACGATTATGCAACGTTTCATGGAAGAACGGGTTAGACCACCTCTGCGCCCACATGTCCAAGACCGGTCTACCTGTCAAGGTGTCAATGTTTGCAAAGATGTGGATATGGAATCGGTAACATCTATGGATATTCCTATTAGAAGAGATAAACCAACCGGCAAGGGAAGGCGCAAGCCGCAACCGGCAAGACCGCGTAGACCAAGCAAGACAAGTGACTGTGATATGTAGTCGGGCGGCGGTCTTGACGACCATGGTGGGTCAGATGGTACAGGCGCAGGCAAGGTGCGCAAGGCTAACCTAGCCTCCACTACTGCCTACGACTTTGGATCTGCTGCGATTCCGCGCATCCGTATGGCCGCGACGACCGACCTCAAGGACTTCACCGGCAAGGACGCTGATGAAGACCAGGCCCGGTCTTGGCTCAGTCGGGTCAAGTATGTGTTCCTGCGAGACCAGACCCCAAAAAGCGAACGTTGTTCAATCTTCCGGGATTCGTTAAAAGGACCGGCTGCGAACTGGATTCAACAGTTGGGTCGGGGTGTCCGGTCTGACTGGGACCTGTTATGTGCGGAGTTTGAAGGTCAATATTGTAACTCCGGATTTTCAAGCGCCCGTAAGTACCACCATATGCAGAAGCGGGCCGACGAAACACCGATCGAGTATTTGCATCGGTTGAACGTGGCTGCACTTCGCGCCGGCATAACAATCAAAGAGAATAACCCGCCGAACGGTGCCGCCTTAGAACATGTGGGTCACTATATTAGTACCCTTGACGATCAAGAACTGGCGGACCAGCTTACTCTACTGCGTCTTAAGGATGCGAGCGAAGTCGAACAGACCCTGCGGACGTTACAACAGTCGCGTAGTATGAGAGCGAATACCGCTGGTGGATCAGGTAGCTATCGTTCCAAGACCCAGACCGATCCGGTCGCTATCGTTCCAAGACCCAGACCGATCCGGTCAAGAGACCTTGGACCAGATCGACCCGAGCGGTCAAGGCAATTGTAGATGATGACATCACGGGGTCAGAAGGGGAAAGTGGAAGTCCATCCATCCAGGAGTCATCGGATGAAGACCAGTATCGTTACGTCTATGTTGCGGGACCTGCCTCGAAGACCAAGTCGAAGTCTGACCAGGTGGACCGGAAGGAAAGGAACGGAATCAAGTCCGATCCAGACCAACCTCGTCAGAAGTGCTCCCACTGTGGGTCGAGCAAACATGATGGTCCAAACTGCTGGAAGAAGATGGTGTGAAAGAAGTGCGAGAGACGCGGCCACCCGACGGACCACTGCCTCTTCGTATGCAAGTCATGTGGAGAGATCCACGAGGCCGTCCACTGCAAGATTGAAGAATTTTTTAACATGATGCGCAAGTGGTACGTGCCGGACAAGCACTTGGGGATGCTGCCGCCGGACGCAGAAAAGATGTTAAGCTAGAACGCTCTCCAGGTTGGAATCTGGATCGAGCCGAGCGTTCTACGGTTCACATCTATGCATATGTCGGCAAGGAGGATAAGACCGACAATACACGTTCTATTCTAAATTGCGTCGACCGAGACCATCCGGTCTACAGTATGAAGACCGATGAGTACTCCCGGACTAAGGTGGTTAGCAGTTGGACTTGCTGCCTGGAAAATCCCGCGGATACTGGAAGTATCACGCGCCTAATAAATGGTTCAATCAGGCGAAAGCCTGTGGCAAGATTAATAACCAGAAGGCGACGATGTTGTTCGACTCTGGAGCTGAAGTATCGATAATCGACTCCGCCTTTGCTCGTAAGGTCGGATGTCGTATAGACGATACCCAGAGACAAGAGTGCGTCGGGATCGGTGAAAACTCTTATATGACCGAAAGAAGAACGCGTGTGAAAATTACTTTGTCGGGATCGCTGGTCTACTTTTTCAGCGCTTGGGTTGGCAAGTTGTCTGGTCAGGACGCTTTACTAGGTATGGATTTCATGGTCCCAGCTGGTATTCGCCTAGACCTGTCACATGGAGTGCTTACACTCCCGGATGAGGTCCAGGTCCAGTTGGCTGGTCGAAGACCTCTGTATGGTTCGTATACCGATCTGGTCCGGTGGGATCAAGACCTCACTATCCCAGTCGGTCGGTCTGCCGATACCCCGGTTGAGAAAGGTTTTCGTTCGAGGAATCTATGGTTGACCAGGGGCGATCGGTGGGTCTCGACCTTCGTAAAGAGTGCTGGTCGACGTGATTTTGTCCGTGTTACCAATATCGGTGACAAGCCGCTGACACTGGACAATAACACTATTGTCGACATGTGGTTAGCAGAAGGGAAGGTACCAAGGAAGATGGGGTTCGTCTCGATTGGGTCGAAGCGGTATGTCGAGTGGCAAAACCTGGCGTACCAATCCACCACCGATCTTATCAGCGATGATGGGTCGGTGGAAAAGGATACCTCACCTTTAGTGGAAAGACCAAGTTATGTCACCCCAAAAAAGATGTTGGTACGAAGAAAGGCGCCGCAGTCACCAGGAACGGTGGACCATCAAGTAGACGAGCCGAGGCTAGTCAACGTGGTGTCAGCACAAGACCAGGCGACAGCGTAGCAAGAAACGAAAGAAGGGGAACATGAAGTTGCTAGGTCGTACCATGACGGTATTCCTAATCAGACCGATATCAGTGAAGGACATCCCGTCGATCAAGACCAGGGGCGTTCAGCCGGTCCAGATGGTCTAGGTGATATCACCCCAGAAGATGAACAAGTCTGTATACATGAAGGCGGGAAACAGTACATTCAGGAGCTGGAAAGCCAAATGGCAGTCCTCCCTGAAGTGTCTGCCGACTCTCCCGAAGTTACAATGGATAATTTACAAGTGGGTGATCAAGACCTTAACAGTCCAGACCAGATCGAGCAGTTGAAGAATATCATATGGAAGAAAAGACATCTACTGATCGGAAAGGGCAACGCCTTACCACCTTCAGCCCGTGGTGCGATTTGCGATATTGACGTTGGAGATGCCAAGCCGATTGCTCAGCGATGTCGACGCGTGGCGCCACAGTACCGTGAAAAGCTTTCTGATCTCATTAAAGGACTGTTGGGCACCAAGATTATTAGACCGTCGACCTCGCCATGGGCCTCGCCGATCGTAATTGTTATCAAGAAGAACGGCGTCGACATTAGGTTGTGCATCGACTATTGGCTGGTAAATCGGTTAACTAAACTTATGGTGTACCCGATGCCGCTGATTAATGATTTGTTGGAAGACCTGGACAAGACCTTGTGGTATTGTTCGCTGGACATGGCAAGTGGATTTTGGGTGGTCTCGATGACTTATCGAGCCCGTGAGATTTCCGCATTTGTGACACCGTTTGGTCTTTTCGAGTGGAACCGTATGCCGTTCGGTCTGAAGAACGCACCCCATGATCTATCAAAGGTTGATAGACAACGCACTGTACGGACACTTCAAAATCAAGACCGATCGGGACCCTGCCGAAAGTTATGATGTGTTTACAGAGGGTGAACCCGATCGGGAAAGAAGACCGTCCGTTATAGGGAGGCGGTCGTACATCGACGACATTCTGATACCTGCCTCGTCATGGAACGATCTGTGCGAGAAGGTTGAACGATCGTTGGAGACATGCGACCGCTGGAACCTATCTTTTAGCGCCATAAAAAGTTTTTGGGGTATGTCCAAGGTCGCCTATTTAGGTCATATGGTCTCGAACAATGGTCTAGAGGCTAATCCTAAGGACCTGGATTCGTTAAGCAACCTCCCGTTTCCCAAGTATCTGAAGGCAATGCAGTCCTTCCTAGGAAGCTTAAACTACTACAGCCGCTTCATCGAAGATTTTGCTATCTACGCGGCTGTGTTGTATGAGCTCCGGGAAGTGGACTACCATATGTTGCGCGAAGAAGCCCGGGCAACTTTACATGGGGGCGCCGACACTGGTCTTGCTGAAGATTGTCCGCAAGTGGAGGACGAAGACCATATGAAGCGTGCAAAGTTTGCTTTTGGTATGTTGAAGGCTAAGATGGCGACGGCACCGATTTTGAAGCATTTCGATCCCGAAAAGGTCCCGACCATTATTGTATATGCTAGTCAGTGGGCCATTTCGGCCACTCTAGTACAAGATCATGATGGTGTGTACCATCCGGTCACGTTCACGAGCAGAACGCTGAAGCCAAATGAAGTGAGCTATGGAATTGTCGAGAAAGAAGTTCTGGCGTTGCTACGAATTCTGGATGTGTGTTGCAACCTGCTGGTCGGCCGACCTATAAAGGTCCTGTCAAGGCGGTCTACTTTGGCCTGGATATTATAAGCCAATGGGATGGACGGACGTCTAGGCAGATGGTCGGCGGTCTTGTCGCAGTGGACCCTCGAGGTCGTTAAGTGCACCGGGGGCGAAGAAGAGATATTGGGCACATTAGCTGCCAGTATCACCCCTCGGTCTGAAGTGGACGAGGCATTGATAGCGATTGCCTCGAGGAAGCAACCTCGGCAGTCAGTTTCGAGACCGCCACCGACCGTCGACCATGATGAAGAGCTCTTGGGCTTAAGTTTTGACGGATTAGCAAGCGTGAAGAAGAAGGTCGGCGCCTGTGGGGCCATATTGTGGAAGTTGCCACAATGGTCTATAGTTGCAGCCGCTGCCGATTTCACGACGGATATTACTGTTAACGAGGCGGAGTACCGAGGTCTACTTCTATATCTGGACCTGCTGTCGTCGCAAGAGAAGGGGCGAGTCATCATATGTGGTGACTCCAACCTAGTGATCAGGCAGATCACCGGAGAGATCGACTGCAAGGCTCCACGGCTGAGGTAGTTAAATGATCCGGTAATGAAGGCATTGAAAGACCATCCCAACCACGAGCTGTTGCACGTGAAACGGGACTGGAACAGAAGCGCCGACTACCTCGCGACCAAGGCCATGCGAGACCAGACCGGGGCTACGATTACCGAGGAGGCCGTTCTTAGTGAATTGATGAATACAAAAAGGCTCCCCGAGGTGATCGGACCCAAGAACGCTCCGGACCAGGTGCATGTGATGGTCGCGACTAGACCGAAATCTCGGAAGTCCCACCAACCGTTCCCGAAGGAACGGTTGAGTGAATCCGTTGTGCAACGACTTAGGGCAGAACGGATCCTCAAGGCGCAGGACGAAGAAGAATGGATTGTGAATTTGAAGACCTACCTGCGCGGTGAATTGTCTAAGTTGACGAATGGTCGAGCGAAAGAGTGTTCCAAGATCGCAGACAGTTACGAAGTGGATGAGGATGGTTTACTATATTACTGCCGCGATGCCGACCAAGACAGTGCAGACCGGGACCGATTGGCGAAATTGGTGATACCTGAGTTGCTGCAGCCGGATGTCCTCCATCACTACCATGTGAGTCTAGAGGGGGGACATCAGGGCATAGGCAGAACTTATCACAAGATCAGGTCCCACTTTCACTGGAGAGGTCTTTTCCGAAGTGTATAGAAATATGTGGGTTGTTGTACGGATTGCGAGACCGGAAAGGGTAGACCGGTAATTAAGGGGCGATCGCCCGGAAATATCGAAGCTACAGAACCTTTCCAGGCCATAGCGATGGACCATATACCGTCGCTGCCTAAATCGACATATGGCAATACTGAGTTGTTGATCTGGGTAGATCTGTTCACCGGTCTAGTTATTGCGAAGGCAAGTACGTCCCGGTCTGCCGAGCAGATCGCCAAAAGTTACGAAGAATGCGTGTTCCGAAGGTTCGGCGCCAGCGAGGTCATCCGACACGACCGAGAACCCGGTTTAATGGCCGAGGTGTTCCGGTCGTTTAACAATATTCTGGGCCAGAAACAGAGCGCGACGATGGCATATCGTCCGCAAGCGAATGGATCGACAGAACGTATGGTACAAACTATTACAAGAGCAATCAAGATGTATGTTGCCGATCCAGACCAGCGCGATTGGGACGAATACGCAGAAAGGCTGGTGTTTGCACTCAACTCGTCGACCGATCGGGTCCGAGGAGAAACGCCTTTTTATCTTGCGTATGGATGGGACCCCCGGTCAACTGTTGAAGCCTCGATACATATTGTCTGCACTCGGACCCGCGATCGTGACGCTCGACGCTGGCGCATGCAGGTCCAGAAACATTACCAGCATGCAAGAGAAATTGTCAACGAAAAGTTACGTCAACTACACAAGACCGGGCAGACCGGAACAACGACCAGGTCCAACCCCACGGTATAGAACCAGGGGCGAGGGTATGGTTGTACCTAGACCGAGTGAAGGAGGGCTATGCGAAGAAGCTGGCTAACATGTGGCACGGTCCTTTCCGTGTTGCCGAGCTGATTGGTGAACACGCTGCCCGTCTAGTAACAACCGACACGGACTACAAGGTCTTCCCGCGTACATGTGTCCAAGTTAAAACTGGTCCGAGAATTTCCTGATCGTCCCAAAATGCCCTGTCTAGTAGACGAGGCAGAACGGTTTGATTTCGATGAAGCATTACTGCCGGAGGAAAGTTGGTAACGACCGCTGGAGAAGGACGAATTTGAAGTGGAAAAGGTCTTAGATGTCCGATCGGTCAAGAAGACCAGGTTCGGCCGGACCCACCGAGAATATCTGGTCCGATGGAAGGACCATGATGAAACAACTTGGATCGATGAGTCCGACCTGAACTGTGGAGCACTACTACGAGAATTCGAACGGGACCGAGTCAGTCGGAACCGTTTCGCAGTGATGCAGACTCATGAAGACCAAGACCAAGACATGCAGTAGCATCGGTCTTCCCGACCGATGTGAAGAGGTGGAAGGTCTTGTGTCTTGTGTATTGTGTATTGTGAATATGTGACGAATTGGAATAGTGGATTGACGAACGTGGATTGTTTTTTCGCGATGTAAGTGGAACGGTTGGTGATACCGTGTCTAGTGCAACTCTGGAGAAAGTGGTGGAATTAGCTCAAGTGATTTGATGACCGAACATGTGAAAAAGAACGATGATATATATTAAGTGTTATCTGGTCGACTACTTACGACCTCACTCGCCATCACCCCACAGACGGCCGACGGTCAACGACGGATGCTTTTCAACTTGGTCCTGGTACTGGTTACGCCAAGGTTCTTGTTGGTCTAGTTGGACCAAAGCATCCTTGAGGTCCAAGACCGGGGTACCATGTGCCACCGTCATCCAGCAGCCGGGTCCTCTCTACGCGACGCCGTGGCATATGAAGTACAACTGGATATAAGAACACATCGACGTCGCACTCGTGGGCCAGCATCCCGTCCAAAACATATTGTCACAGGGACTGCCAGGCCTCACCCGCTCTGATCCGACGCCTCTTGCGCTTATTCGGGATGATCTCCAAGCCAGGGTCTTGCCGAACTCGTTCCGGGGGAAGCACCAGATAGTGGGATGCCTCCCAGATGGCTTGAGCGTGAGTCTTGTTAAAATATTTCACCCGACTCATGAAAGCATTGGCCCACGGAGTCGAGTGGAAGATGAACCCCATCTTGGGATGCTCGAAAATCTTCCACGGCTCGTCAGCGTACAAGCGGGAGATCTGTGCCGACGTGATCAAGTCCGGCCGCCATTCCGACGCGGCAGGAACTTTCTTCGCCGGCGGGAAAAGCCAATGGTCTGGACGATAGAAAGACCGGGCCAGGAGCTGCTTGGTCAGGGTGGACCGGCGTAAACAACCGATCTGCCCTGGCGACCACGGCAAAGTATCCTCACGCGTTCATGGCGGAAGGGAAGAACTATCGATTGCCACGTTGGCCAACAAAGCATCTTTGTAGAGCTTGGACGTCCCAGGCAAGACCGTAGGTGTTAACTTTGTCGACGCATGAGGTGGTGGAACGCCACCATGCGGACCGGTCTTATTGGTCTGCTCCGAAGTCGATGCAACTTGAACAAAACTTTCATGTGGACTTGTTCGCGACTTGGTTGGGATGGGGACAGCAAACTCCGAATCACCGGAGTCTTCTCCTGAGACATCCCAGGAGGAGACCTCTGAATACTTGGCACAGTCAGCACCGGCGGTCGAGGGCGCTTGATTTTTGGAGATGTTACTGTCGTCATCCTCGTCCAAGCTTGGGCCCACGAGGGGCTCCTGTATCTTGGCTCACTTACGAGGCACCGCACGCTTCCCTTCGAGTTCAGGGTCGCGCGCTGTTCCCCGCGCCCTCGAGGGACTCGGCGCGTCCGCGCGCTTCTTAGACTTTTGACGAATTTTGGGCTGGGGAATTTCGGCGAATGAACGGCCTTGGTCTTGGTCCCGGTGTAGGTCCACCAAGGCGGCCGACGCAGACCGGTCTACGCTGGAGACAGCAACCGGATGCCGACGAGGACGCAACAGGTCAACCAAGCGCTGATGACATTCTTTTAATGCCGCCCGACGACCGTTCGCTGCCTGCGTCCAATCGTTTGACTTGCGTTCACAAGACTGGACCTCCTCGGTCTGGCCTTGAATCGAAATTCGGAGCTCAGTGAGACGCCTCTCGAGGTCGTCGCTTTGAATTCTCAACGTGGTATGGTCAAGCAGGTCTTCTGCTTGCTGCTGTTGGACCAGCACAAGCTGCTCCCGAAGATGAAGCTGATGAGCCTCCAAGCGGGTCAACCTATTGCGCGCGTTTATTAGTCCGGTCAAAATCTGACGCAGCTGGAGGTCATGCGTGTTTGACTGCCGATCGGCGGCAAGCAGGGCATTGATCGCCTTGCTGATGCCAGGAGATATACGGTCTGGAGGTACACGGGCCGAATACAAACGAAGGTTAGAACAGGTCCAAGGTGAATACCGGACATGCATGCTTACGTTGTGTCGCCTGTTGAGCAATCTGCTCCTGGAGACGTGTGATCTCTTCAAGTGCGTATTGCAACTGCGCGTCGGTCCTGGTCTGATGCCGTGCCGATTTCTGAGGTGCAGTAGAGCGATGGGGGCTGCCAGACCGGACCGACCGGACGGGCGAAGTTACATGCGATGACGTGGTATGCGAGGTGCCTACAAGAACGGTCGTTAAGGAAATACAAGAAGGTCAAGTCCAGCAGTGCAAGTACCTGGAACGGATGAAGAAGATGGTTGCTCCATGTCGGAAAAGTCTGAATGACCAAGGTTCAACTGAATTTGATGGACGAGGTCAGACCGTTGTCGTTGTGCGACACGGTCTGACTCAGGGGCGGCTGTGGAGAAGCGTGCCCAAAATTTGGCACACTTCTGGTCAAGTTTTGTCAAGGCATTTGGTCTAATTTCGGATTGGTTTAAACAAGGGGGGCTTTTCAGCCTATCAGA
>CM047589.1:7902398-7977896 GCA_026184515.1 Peronosclerospora sorghi | reverse complement strand
AAAAAAAATTATCGCCAGCGCCTCTCTACTAATGGATTATGAACGTTCCTTAGAACTTGTCTCCCAAATAATTACAATCTGGCTGGACTACTTACCTCGTGATTCATGGGCCAACCTCAACGGACGTAATAGTCCTGTTTTGTTTTCACATCTCGGTGCGACGGAATAACAATCGAACCAGCTCGTCTTTGCACACCAGAGTTGCCGTGATATTATCCAGGGTTCCTTCTGCTAAAAAGTTACGAGTTCCGTCGTTTAGAATTCAAAATAGTTTACGTACTACCCTCCATCTTCTTTTTGGTCACTTTGTTCTGGACGCGTTTAATGGCCGTTACCCAAGTTGCCGATATGACATCCCACGTGCTGGTGTTACCGTCCATAACGCTACGGTACCTAATCGCTATCTCCTGTAGAGCACTGGATTTAACTCCTTAATAAACCAAGTAGCAGAGTCGTGGACGGTTAGAGGCAAAAGGTCCAGAATCTCGCGGTGGTCTCAACGAGAGAATTAAATGGTCATGAACGTAGGGCATCAGCGGCGGTCTATTGGACCGATCAGAATCTGCTTTAGAAATGAAAAACTGATAGATAGGACTGACTATCACTCTCCGCCAGTACGTGAACGTCAGGTCGTTATATAGTCACTATCATCCCAAATATAATTCCTGAGCAGTAGCTTCCCACCCGCCACTGTTCAATTCCGCGCACATCTTCTATTTGTCCAACATTGGCACTTCGAAGCAGTTGAAATCACCTGCAACTATCAGATCATCTCTGCTCTTCACATTCCTTCCTTCAAGTCAAAAAGGAACTTTGCCCGTAACTGCCGATTCATTTATATTAATAATAGCCCACGAGTCGAACCTAACTCTCATCTGTCAATTAGTCCATAACTGCTGATTTCAGAAGGTGTGAATCTCAGAAAGAAAAATATCCCCACTCCGTTAATCTTCGCTGAGGAGACTAACCAATAGGCTAGTCGTTCGTCATGATGTTCGTAGTGCCAGAGGGTCTACCAGTGAGCTCCAGCACACTTACCTCGTCAATCGAGTCTCCTGTAGTAAGATACATACTATTTGTGGCGAAAAAACTGATTCTCCACTCGTCCATCAACTACTTCCGTTGTTTTACAACAAACCCTCTCACATTTTGGGTTATGATCGATAAATCCCAAAATTGTGAGAAGTCACTAAAATCCAGCTTGTTCTACGGAGTAGCATTATCGTGTCCTGAGTAAATAGTATTTCGTAAACGCGTCCGAATTGTTCTCTATCGTTCTACCATCAACCTCTCAGCTCTTGTACTATCAATCCTCCATAAGTACTGACTAATAGACTGCTTAGGTTCACCAGCCGGTCACAAATACTTACATCGATAGCCTCCACTCCTTCTGTCGCTGCTGTAAGATGTCTGGTTAGTGAGACTTTCTACATGTATTCCGCTTTTCGAACCCATATAATATCGACGACAAGATCAAGCTCGGTCGTTACTTTGACTCTTGTCATAGCCGAAACGGCGAGCGGACGTTTTATATTGCTCTCATTTTTAAGTTGGACAAATGCACGTCACGAGTCCGCTTTAGCTGCAAAAAGTTGTTCCGGATCATCACGGGTATTGATCCGAAGCCAACAAAGAACCGCTCCTTATAGAACTACGTATCCCTCTCTTCTTCTTGAGAGCGGACACATCGAAGGGTTCCGAAGCTTTTCGCTATCGCTTGGACAACGACCGTTCTTCAGGGTCACTTGATCGCTTCATGGAAAAATGCGAAGTGACTAAGCAGAAACTGCTAAGCCTCGAATGACTTGGTGTTAAAGCCTGAAACGACTCATGTGTAGATACCCGCACATTTCCAGACAACAAGAACGCGTTTTTATTTTGTAACTGCCCAATCGTTTGGAACTATGCCATGGTGTGTGGGGAAGTGACGAAAAAGCAAGGAGTAGCTAGCTTGGGTCGTTCCCCCTTTCGGGCTTTTGACGAACACTTGTCAGGTTTGTTGGCAAAGTGACGAATGGGACCCAGACAAGAGGGTCTTCACTACCTTATCGCATGTCTATGGGAACGACCGTGTGACTCTGTCTACTCTGTGATGCATATTTATGTAAAAGCATCCGCACCGGTTGCGTTAAGCGGTGTTGTATATTAGATTTACTACAGAGAAATTGATTTTCAGCACCGCACCGGTAGTATCAATTTTCGTAGTAAATTTACCACAAAAAAAATTATCATTCGGGTAGCAAGTTTTCTACTGACCGTTCGTACTTCCAAATCCTGCCATTGCAAGCACATTACACCTTCTACCAATGTCTTCCCAGAAATTAGCCTCGAACTTCAGCAATCTTTCTACGTGCGTGCTGCCTTCTCATCTATGCCTTTAGACTCTGACTTTGCCTCTATTCCCGCAAATCCTGCGCCACCTGGTCCCCCCACAACTTTTCTTCCTAACAATAAGAAGAAGGGGCAAAACTGGAGTAATAAAGAGGATGAACAGTTGATGAAGACCTGGCTGGAGAGTTCTCAGGATCCGATCACGGACAGTGAGCAGAAGATGCAGGGTTTCTGGGAAAGGGTGGAGACGAGTTTCCGGAGCTGCGGCTTCGATAAAAACGCAGACGCCGTAAACTTCGCTGGGATGCATTCAACGAATAGTAAACAATTTTTGTAATTTCTTCGCGACTATCGAAGCCTGGAATGAAAGTGGCAAGACTTTCGACGACATGGTTCGGGACGCGCTTACGTTGTTCGAGGAGCAGTACAAAACTGGTTTTACCATGTATTCGTTATGGTTGCTTCTTCGGCACACTCCGAAGTGGCAGGAGACTGTAGGTAAATTGAGTGACAACCAAAAGAAAGGTAAAAGAAGCCGAGATGTGATGGGTGGCGGTGAATAGGTAGAGGAAGAGGAAAGACGCCCATCTGGGCGAAAGCAATCGAAGAACTGTGGGACAGAAAGGGAAGATACCAGGGCTGCTGTCGCTGCGAGTTTGCAAAGTCTAGAAGACGAGACAGCCCTGTGCAATCAGGAAGTAATTATGTCTCGGACAATCGAGGGCATTACCGCAACGCAGCGTCGCTTTTATGAGCTGAAACAAGTGCAGATCCTGCGCAACTTGGAGGCGCAATTAGAATCGAATAGAACAAATGACGAGTAATAGAAGTATAATCGAATAAACGAGTGACCGTAGCGGCGTGCAGGAATTCCATTCTACTTTTTTCTACTTCAACTTCATTTAAAAGCGAGGAATGTGCGTTGGCCGCCTTTATTTTGTGAGCCGAAAAGCTGGCGAATGGTAATTCTTGCGGACGTTGCTGACAACTGTGAAGGGGGGAAACCTCTTATGAGGATGTGGTGGAGTCAAGTTCGAAATCGAAAACATTAGCATCGATAACCTGACTACCACCATCGCGCCCAACCTTCCAACTTTCGGAGGGGGTACTCCGCGGACCACCACTCGAGATCTGGTCCGATCGTCCGCTGCAAGCAGACGACCGGTCGTCATCAGAACCCACTTGGTCCGATTGTTTAGTGTCCATCTCACCTTGTGTACCCGATGGAATGGGCTAGATACACACTCGATGGATCGGGATCGCAGATTCGATCGAACCGGTCTTGAATATATACCGATCTGGGTAGGTATCTCTGGGGCGGAACTCTTCACCCCAGACACAAACAGGCCAAAAACACTTCCAAGAGATAACTTCCAATAGGTCGATCGTCCAAACGATCAAGACCTGACCAATACGAAATAATAGAGGGTAGACCGACCGTTCCGGTCTAGCCCCTGAAAAATACGAAATAAGACCAAAACCGGTCTAGTTTCCAACCAATATTAAAACAAGCCAATATGTCCACGTAAAGACCCAATATGCTCGTGAAACTCCACAAACAATCTCTCCACGCAAAGACGAATCCAGTGAATAGCACGTTCCAAACGTACTTGAGTTGAGGTGTTGAGATCGCCAAATCGTACTCCCGTCGAGGGACTTCCGGTGGGCCAAAGTGCGCGTGCGGCGCGTCCAGACCGGGTATAATGGGCGAGAGGGGATAATTCGACCCTCTGCCCCCAAACACTCCGCGGCGGGCGGAGGCGACTAGTGTACGAAAAGGGAAGAACGGCGACCCCTAGCTGTGGTGTGAACCAAGACCAGAAGAGGTTTCAGCCACTTATCCGAAAGCTAAAAGATTTCCTTAATTAAAGGTATAACCTCTGTCCTAAAAGGTAAAACCACAACTAAAATACTACTACCCTATAGTCCATAAATGTACCCCCACAAAAATATGTAAAATACCCAAAGTCGGGTGACTCACCAAAACTTGCGTTCTTGACACTTCTTGAGTCTGATAGGCTGAAAAGCCCCCCTTGTTTAAACCAATCCGAAATTAGACCAAATGCCTTGACAAAACTTGACCAGAAGTGTGCCAAATTTAGGGCACGCTTCTCCACAGCCGCCCCTGAGTCAGACCGTGTCGCACAACGACAACGGTCTGACCTCACCCATCACTTGACCAACTGGACCTTGGTCACTCACACTTCTTCACCATGGACCAAACATCTTCGACACCTGAGTCAGGTACTGCCTTTACTGCACTCGATCTTCTTATGCTTCCCTTTGACGCTTGTTCTTGTTGTTCTTGCAGAAACTCTATGCGCCGAGCCGCCCCACATTGCTTCACCTGTTTGGTCGGCCCGGTCTGACAGCCCACGTAACTCTCATGCACTTCAAACATCGGAAGGGTGTCAGACTGAAGCCTAAACGCGGATGCAGGACATGCTTGCAGAAAACATGCGTCTCAGGACCCAGGTGGCCCACCAGGCAACACGAGGTGCGCATCTTTGGTCTTTATCTTGTACTCTTCTTGACTCTCGTTTGTCTTCAGCTCTCATCCCTCCCAGCGTAGTCCAGGCAATAGGTGCCTTGGTTGATGCCGATAGGCAGTCCGGCAATGATGTTGACCAGCTCCGACAGGTTTTGGAGGAGCTGATAAGCGCGCGCCATGAGCTGTCCCGTCTGGAGGCTCATCAGTCCCATCTCCGGGATCAACTTGCACTTGTTCGTCGGCAGCAGCTGGACGGACAGTGTGAAGCGACTTCACTGCGCATGCAAGGCGACTACCTCGCGCGACGCATTGCCGAGTTGCAAATTGCGATTCAAGACCAGACCGGGAAGGTCCGGTCCTGTCAAGACAGGTCCGACGCTTGGACGCAAGAGTCGGGTCGTCGTCAGGTGGCACTAGACCAGTTCCGCCAGCGCTTAATGAACTTGCTACCTCCGTGTTCGACTGCTTCCTCCAGCGTAGATTGGTCCGCACCGGCAACCTTGGTCGCCTCGGGGCAAGACCAAGACCGCTTGAAGCAGGACCAAGACCGGCCTCGTTCATTGGCTGATATTCAGCAGTCTGAAATTACACCAAAGTCAAAGAAGCGCGCGGACGCACCGAGTAGCTCGAGGGCGCGGGCACTGCGCGCGGACCCGGAATCGGGGGGAAGCGTGCAGTGTCCCATAAGCGAGCCAAGACACAGGCGCTTCTCATGGACCCGGACCCGGACCCGGACGACATCTACAGCCCCTCGGAAAGTCGAGCGCCCTCGCGCCGTACTGCAAGTCGCATCCAGCACACAGGGGTCTCGTCTGAGGAGGACTCCAGCGAAGGGTCCGGCGATTCCGAGTTCATGATCCCCATCCAGTCCAAGTCACGAACGAATTTGCGTGACAGTTTCGTCCAAGTGGCGTCGACAGTGGGTTCAGAGCAGAAGACCGGTCTGCAAAGTGACGCTGGACCAGTATCGACATCCGCGACGCCGGCGCCTTCGGTTCTCCCCGGGACATCCGGGATTCACAAGTACGCCTTATTGAAGAACATGGCGGTTTATACCAGCTCCCTTCCGCCGCGGACGTTTGAAGTCACTTGGCCGTGGTTGTCGGGGCAAATCGGCTGTTTGCGCCGGTCTACCCTGACCAAGCAGCTTCTGGCCCGGTCTTTCTCTCGCCCGGACTCCTGGCTTTTTCCACCGGCCAAGAAAACCCCTGCCGCGTCTGCATGGAGGGCGGAATTGATTACGTCGGCGCAGATCTCCCGCCTATACGGCGATGCACCATGGAAAATCTTTGAACACTCCAAGATAGGACTTGTGTTCCACTTGACTCCATGGATAGGCACTTTGCTAGGCCGGGTGAAGAATTTCAACAGGATCCACGGCCAAGCAATTTGGGAAGCGTCCCACTACTTGGTGCTTCCTCCCGACCGGGTGCGACAAGATCCGGGCCTGGCGGCGTTCCAGAGCAAGCGCAAGCGACGTCGAATTCGAGCAGGAGAGGCATGGCAATCCCTGTGCCAGTACATTTTGGACGGGATGCGAGCTCGCGAGTGTGAAGTCGACGTGTTCTTGTACCCGGTGTTCCTCCACATGCCAAGGCGTCGCGTTGAGAAGACCAGACTGCTGGCCGACGACGGCACATGGTACCCCGGTCTTGATTGCGCTGATCCGGTCGCGAACCTCAAGGATGCTTTGGTCCAGCTTGACCGGAAGGACCCCTGGCGTAACCAGTTTCAGGATCAAGTGGAACATCATCCGTCAATGGTCATCGGCCGTCTGTGGGGCGATAGCAAGTGAAGTTGTAGGTAATCGACCAGATAACTCGTAATACATGTCATCATTTCTTTTCATATGTCCGATCGTCAAATCACTTGAACTAATTTTACTGCTCTCTCCATAGTTGCACCGAACGCGTTATCGTAAACAGTTCCAATCCCATCACGAAAAATAGTCATCACATTCATCATTCCGCTATTCCAATCCATCAAAGTTCATCACAATTTCACATCAACTCCGGACCTTCCACATCTTCACACCGGTCTAGACCGACCGATGCTACTGCGTGTCTTGGTCTTGGTCTTCATGGGTCTGCATCACTGCGAAGCGATTACGACTGACTCGTTCTCGTTCGAATTCTCGTAGAAGAGCCCCACAATTCAAGTCAAGCTCGTCGACCCAAGTTGATTCATCATGGTCCTTCCATCGGACCAGGTACTCTCGGTGAGTCCGACCGAACCTGGTCTTCTTGGTCGACCGAACATCCAAGACCTACTCCACTTCAAACTCGTCTTCCTCTAATGGTCGTTCCCAACTGTCCTCCGGCTGTAACGCTTCATCGAAATCAAATCGTTTTTCTTCGTCTACCAGACAGGGAGTTTTGGGTCGATCCGGAAATTCTCGGACCAGCTTCAACTTGGACACATGAACAATCGGGAAGTACCAATTGTTACTAGACGGGCAGCGTGCTCACCAATCAGCTCCGCAACACGGAAAGGACCGTGCCACATGTGAGCCAGCTTCTTCGAATAGCCCTCTTTCACTGGGTCTAGGTATAGCCATACCCTCGCCCCTGGTTCTATACCGTGGGGTCGGACCTGGTCATTGGTCAGGTCTGCCCGGTCTTGTGTGGCCTGACGCAGCTTTTCGTTGACGACTTCTTTTGCATGCTGGTAGTGTTTCTGGACCTGCATGCGCCAGCGTCGAGCATCGCGATCGCGGGTCCGGGTGCAACCGATAGGTATCGCAGCTTCCAGTGTCGACCGAGGGTTCCATCCATATGTCAGATAAAAAGGCGTTTCTCCTCGGACCCGATCAGTCGACGAGTTGAGTGCAAACACCAGCCTTTCTGCATACTAGTCCCAATCTCGCTGGTCTGGATCAGCAACGTACATCTTGATCGCCCTCGTTATGGTCTGCACCATGCGTTCCGCCGATCCATTTGCTTGCGGACGATATGCCATCGTCGCACTCTCTTTCTGGCCCAGCATGTTATTGAACGACCGGAACACCTCGGCCATAAAACCGGGCTCCGATCGTGCCTGATGACCTCGCTGGCGCCGAATCTTCGGAACACATATTCTTCGTAGCTCTGGGCGATCTGCTCCGCAGACCGAGATGCACTTGCCTTCGCAATAACTAGACCAGTGAACAGGTATACCCAGATCAGCAGCTCAGTGTTGCCGCGCGTCGATCTAGGTAGTGACGGTATGTGGTCCATCGCTATGACCTGGAAAGGGTAGGTAGCTTCGATATTTCCGGACGATCGCCCCTTGATTACCGGTCTACCCTTTCCGGTCTCGCAATCCGTGCAACAGCCCACATATTTCTGCACACTGCGGAAAAGACCTCTCCAGTGGAAGTGGGACTTGATCTTGTGATAGGTCCTGCCTATACCCTGATGTCCCCCTTCTAGACTCACGTGATAGTGATGAAGGACATCCGGCTGCAGCAACTCGGGGATCACTAATTTCGCCAATCGGTCCCGGTCTGCACTGCCTTGGTCGGCATCGCGGCAGTAATACAATATTCTATTATCATCCACTTCGTAGCTATCCGCGATCTTGATGCACTCTTTCGTTTGATCGTTCGTCAACTTGGACAGTTTACCACGCAGGTAGGTCTTCAGGTTCATAATCCATTCTTCTTCGTCCTGCGCCTTGAGGATCCGTTCCATCCTTAACTGTTGCACTGCGTATTCGTTCAAACTTTCCTTTGGGAAAGGTCGGCGAGACTTCTGAGCTTTCGATCTAGTCGCGACCATCACATGCACCTGGACTGGGGTGTTCTTGGGTCCGATCACTTCTGGGAGCCTGTTTATATTCATCAATTCATCCAGAACGGCCTTCTCGGTGATCGTAGCCCCGGTCTGGTCTTGCATGGCCTTGGTCGCGAGGTAGTCGGCACTTCTGTTCCAGTCCCGTTTCACGTGCAATAGCTCGTGGTTGTGGTGGTCCTTCAATGCCTTGATTACTCGATCATTTAGCGTCCGTAGTCGTCGAGCCTTGCCGTCGATCTCTCCGGTGATCTGCCTGATCACTAGGTTGGAGTCACCACATATGATGACTCGCCCTTTCTCTTGCGACGACAGCAAGTCCAGACATAGAAGTAGACCTCGGTACTCCGCCTCGTTAACAGTAATATCTGGCGTGAAATCGGCAGCGGCTGCAACTATAGACCATTGTGGCAACTTCCACAATATGTCACTATAGGCGCCAACCTTCTTCTTCACGCTTGCCGATCCGTCAAAACTTAAGCCCAAGAGCTCTTCATCATGGTCGACGGTAGGTGGCGGTCTTGAAACTGACTGCCGAGGTTGCTTCCTCGGGGCAATCGCTATCAATTCCTCGTCCACTTCAGACCGAGGGGTGATACTGGCAGCTAATGTGCCCAATATCTCTTCCTCGCCCCCGGTGCACTTAACGACCTCGAGGGTCCACTGCGACAGGACCGCCGACCATCTACCTAGACGTCCTTCCATCCCATTGGCTGATAATAGCCAGGACAAAGTAGACCTACTTGACAGGACCTTTATATGTCTGCCGACCAGCAGGTTGTAACACACATCCAGAATTCGTAGCAACGCCAGAACTTCTTTCTCGACAATTCCATAGCTCACTTCATTTGGCTTCAGCGTTCTGCTCGTGAACGTGACCGGATGGTACACACCATCATGATCTTGTACTAGAGTGGCCGAAATGGCCTACTGACTAGCATATACAATAATGGTCGGTACCTTTTCGGGATCGAAATGCTTCAAAATCGGTGCCGTCACCATCTTAGCCTTCAACATACCAAAAGCAAACTTTGCACGCTTCATATGGTCTTCGGCCTCCACTTGCGGACAATCTGCAGCAAGACCAATGTCGGCGCCCCTATGTAAAGTTGCCCGGGCTTCTTCGCGCAACATATGGTAGTCCACTTCCCGGAGCTCATACAACACAGCCGCGTAGATAGCAAAATCTTCGATGAAGCGGCTGTAGTAGTTTAAACTTCCTAGGAAGGACTGCATCGCCTTCAGATACTTGGGAAACGGGAGGTTGCTTAACGAATCCAGGTCCTTAGGATTAGCCTCTAGACCATTGTTCGAGACCATATGACCTAAATAGGCGACCTTGGACATACCCCAAAAACTTTTTATGGCGCTAATAGATAGGTTCCAGCGGTCGCATGTCTCCAACAATCGTTCAACCTTCTCGCACAGATCGTTCCATGACGAGGCAAGTATCAGAATGTCGTCGATGTACGACCGCCTCCCTATAACGGACGGTCTTCTTTCCCGATCGGGTTCACCCTCTGTAAACACATCATAACTTTCGGCAGGGTCCCGATCGGTCTTGATTTTGAAGTGTCCGTACAGTGCGTTGTCTATCAACCTTTGATAGATCATGGGGTGCGTTCTTCAGACCGAACGGCATACGGTTACACTCGAAAAGACCAAACGGTGTCACAAATGCGGAAATCTCACGGGCTCGATCAGTCATCGAGACGACCCAAAATCCACTTGCCATGTCCAGCGAACAATACCACAAGGTCTTGTCCAGGTCTTCCAACAAATCATTAATCAGCGGCATCGGGTACACCATAAGTTTAGTTAACCGATTTACCAGCCGATAGTCGATGCACAACCTAATGTCGACGCCGTTCTTCTTGATAACAATTACGATCGGCGAGGCCCATGGCGAGGTCGACGGTCTAATAATCTTGGTGACCAACAGTCCTTTAATGAGATCAGAAAGCTTTTCACGGTACTGTGGCGCCATGCGTCGACATCGCTGAGCAATCGGCTTGGCATCTCCAACGTCAATATCGCAAATCGCACCACGGGCTGCAGGTGGTAAGGCATTGTCCTTTCCGATCAGCAGATGTCTTTTCTTCCATATGATATTCTTCAACTGCTCGATCTGGTCTGGACTGTTAAGGTCTTGATCACCCACTTGTAAATCATCCATTGTAACTTTGGGAGAGTCGGCAGACACTTCAGGGGGGACTGCCATTTGGCTTTCCAGCTCCTGAATGTACTGTTTCCCGCCTTCATGTATACAGACTTGTTCATCTTCTGGGGTGATATCACCTAGACCATCTGGACCGGCTGAACGCCCCTGGTCTTTATCGACGGGATGTCCTTCACTGATATCGGTCTGATTAGGAATACCGTCATGGTACGACCTAGCAACTTCATGTTCCCCTTCTTCCGTTTCTTGATCCGCTGTCGCCTGGTCTTGTGCTGACACCACGTTGACTAGCCTCGGCTCGTCTACTTGATGGTCCACCGTTCCTGGTGACTGCGGCGCCTTTCTTCGTACCAACATCTTTTTTGGGGTGACATAACTTGGTCTTTCCACTAAAGGTGAGGTATCCTTTTCCACCGACCCATCATCGCTGATAAGATCGGTGGTCGATTGGTACGCCAGGTTTTGCCACTCGACATACCGCTTCGACCCAATCGAGACGAACCCCATCTTCCTTGGTACCTTCCCTTCTGCTAACCACATGTCGACAATAGTGTTATTGTCCAGTGTCAGCGGCTTGTCACCGATATTGGTAACACGGACAAAATCACGTCGACCAGCACTCTTTACGAAGGTCGAGACCCACCGATCGCCCCTGGTCAACCATAGATTCCTCGAACGAAAACCTTTCTCAACCGGGGTATCGGCAGACCGACCGACTGGGATAGTGAGGTCTTGGTCCCACCGCACCAGATCGGTATACGAACCATACAGAGGTCTTCGACCAGCCAACTGGACCTGGACCTCATCCGGGAGTGTAAGCACTCCATGTGACAGGTCTAGGCGAATACCAGCTGGGACCATGAAATCCATACCTAGTAAAGCGTCCTGACCAGCCAACTTGCCAACCCAAGCGCTGAAAAAGTAGACCAGCGATCCCGACAAAGTAATTTTCACACGCGTTCTTCCTTCGGTCATATAAGAGTTTTCACCGATCCCGACGCATTCCTGTCTCTGGGTATCGTCTATACGACATCCGACCTTACGAGCAAAGGCGGAGTCGATTATCGATACTTCAGCTCCAGAGTCGAACAACATCGTCGCTTTCCGGTTATTAATCTTGCCACAGGATTTCGCCTGCTTGAACCATTTATCAGGCGCGTGATACTTCCAGTATCCGCCGGATTCTCCAGGCAGCAAGTCCAACTGCATAATCACCTTAGTCCGGGAGTACTCATCGGTCTTCAGACTGTAGACCGGATGGTCTCGGTCGACGCAATTTGGAATAGAACGTGTATTGTCGGTCTTATCCTCCTTGCCGACATATGCATAGATGTGAACCGTAGAACGCTCGGCTCGATCCAGATTCCAACCTGGCGAGAGTTCTAGTTTAACATCTTTTCTGCGTCCGGCGGCAGCATCCCCGCGTGCTTGTCTGGCACGTACCACTTGCGTATCATGTTAAAAAATTCTTCAATCTTGCAGTGGCCGGCCTCGTGGATCTCTCCACATGACTTGCATACGAAGAGGCAGTGGTCCGTCGGGTGGCCGCGTCTCTCGCGCTTCTTGCACACCATCTTCTTCCAGCAGTTTGGACCATCATGTTTGCTCGACCCACAGTGGGAGCACTTCTGACGAGGTCGGTCTGGATCGGACTTGCTTTTGTTCCTTCCCTTCCGGTCCACCTGGTCGGACTTCGACTTGGTCTTCGGGGCAGGTACCGCATAGACGTAACGATTATGGTCTTCATCCGATGACTACTGGCTGGATTGACTTCCACTTTCCCCTTCCGATCCCGTGCTGTCTTCGGCTACGATTGCCTTGACCGCTCGGGTCGGTATGGTCCAGGGTCTCTTGACCGGATCGGTCTGGGTCTGTGTCTTGGATCGGTAGCGACCTGATCCACCAGCACTCTTCGTCCTCATGCTACGCGACTGCTGCAGCGTCCGTAGAGTCTGTTCAACTTCACCCGCGTCCCTAAGACGCAGCAGAGTAAGCTGGTCCGCCAGTTCTTGATCGTCTAGGGTACTAATGTAGTGACCCACATGTTCCAGATCAGCACCGTTCGGCGGGTTATTCTCTTTGATTGTTATCATGGCACGAAGTGCCGCCACGTTCGACCGATGCAAATACTCTATCGGTGTCTCATCGCTCCGCTTCTGCATATGGTGATACTTGCGGGCACTCGAAATCCGGAGTTACAATATTGCCCTTCAAACTCTGCACATAGCTGGTCCCAGTCAGACGGGGCATCCCGACCTAACTGTTGGATCCAGTTGGTAGCCGGTCCTTTCAACAAATCCCGGAAGATCAGACACTTTTCACTTTTCGGGGTCTGGTCTCGCAGGAACGCAGACTTGACCCGACCGAACCAAGACCGGGCCTGGTCTTCATCAGCATCCTTGCCAGTGAAGTCCTTGAGGTCGGTCGTCGTGGCCATACGGATGCGCGGAATCGCAGCAGATCCAAAGTCGTAGGCAGTAGTGGAGGCTAGGTTAGCCTTGCGCACCTTGCCAGCGCCCGTACCGTCTGACCCACAATGGTCGTCAATACCGCCGACCGACTCCATGTCACAGTCACTTGTCTTGCTTGGTCTACGCGGTCTGGCCGGTTGCGGCTTGCGCTTCCCTTTGCCGACTTGCTTATCACTTCGAGTGGGCTTGTCCACAGATGTTACCGATTCCATATCCACATCTCGGCAAACATTGGCACTTTGCTGGGTAGACCGGTCTTGGACATGTGGGCGCAGAGGTGGTCTAACCCGTTCTTCCATGAAACGTTCCATCATCGTCTCAAATATGACTTGGACGTTAGCTGAAGTCATGGGCAACGTGTTGATACCCTCCTTTTGCGGAACTGAGGCCTGTGGGGGCTGCTGGATCCCCGACTGGCAAACAGCCCTTTGCTTCCGCATGTCCCTTTTTTGTTCAGGCTGGGCATGATCCACCCCCATGGTCATCCGCTCGACACCGGTCTCCAACTCTGATGAGCTGTTAGAGGCCGGTGGAGACTGATAAACCGATTCGTCATCAGAACCAATGTCGACAAGCGCTGTAAGGGCTTCAGCGACCTTCACTGCTGCGGTGGGAGTTGGGCGGCGAACCGCCCCCACCAGTGGGACCAAATGGTCGTGGAAGGTCGACATCGACGATTTCAGCCTCCAAGTCTCAAATTCAAATAGTTTTTGGACATCGGCGCGGTTCTGCATTTTAATGCCAACCTCCGCCAACATCGCCACCAAGTTCTTTACCAACATTAATGGGCGATCACTCTGGATCGGATCGGTAGTGGGACCGAGAAGACGGTCGGGGATCTGGAGGTTCAACACCCGAAAGACCACGTCAAAGCGAACAAATCGTTTCAGCTCAAAAATTTAATACATCTTGTTTAGGTCTTCTTCAGTGATGCCTCCATCTCCGACCTGCGACTTTTCTTCAAGGTCGTCTTCGTCGGCCGGGATTCCCAACCCTTTCTTGGGCATCTTGGGGACTTTGGGGATGTAGACCGGATCGTTCCAGTCAGCCTCCAAGTAATTTTCATCTTTTAGTTTTCCATCAATTTTTTCATTCATACACTTAGGACCCGGACCAAGGTCCTGATCCTTTCCGGGACTATAGCATGACTTGCTATAGTCCCGATCGGCTTCGGTGGGAGCCTTTTGGGGAGGAAAAAAATATTAATCCCGATCTGGTCCTCCACCAGGCCAGACCGGACATCGCCATCTTTATCGAGAGCGAAGACGTAAGGTGATAGCCTTTCCTTACGCCCTCTCCAGAACAGTTCCAAATTAAAATCTTCAAATTCAATCTTTGATGACACCTCGCGGTGATATCCACGATCACCAAGTGATCCGGGCACGCGCACCATTGTGGTGGAGTCAAGTTCGAAATCGAATACATTTGTATCGACAACCTGACCACCACCATCGTGCCCAGCCTTCCAACTTACGGGGGAGGGTACCCCGAGGACCTCCACTCGAAATCTGGGCCGATCGTCCGCTGCTGGCAGACGACCGGTCATCATCCAAAGACACTTGGTTCGATTCACTTAAGTTGATCTCACCTTGTGTACCCGATGGAATGGGCTAGTTACACACTCGGTGGATCGGTATCGCAGATTGATTTGATTCTGTCTTGAATATCGGAGACCGTGCTGGCTAGGTGTACCTAGGGCGGAACTCTTCACCCCAGGTACGTACAGACCAGAAACACTTCCAAAAGATAAATTCCAATAGGTCGATCGTCCAAACGATCTAGACCTGACCAATACGAAATAATAGAGAGTAGACCAATCAACCGGTCTAGCCCCTGACCAATATGAGAGAAGACCAAAACCGATCTAAACTCCAACCAATGTTACAATAAGCCAATATATCCACGTAAAGACCCAATATGCCCAAACTCCACAAACGATATCTCCACGTAAAGACAAATCCACTTGTTAGTACGTTCCAAACGTACGTGACTTAAAATTGAGGAATTCTACCAATGCGTGCTCCCGTCGAGGGACTTCCGGCTGGTCAAATGCGCGTGTTGCGCGTCCAGACCGGGTATAATGATCTAGAGGGGATTACTCGACCCTCTGCTCCCAAACACTCCGCGGCGGGCGGAGGCGACTGATGCACATAGCAAAAGTTTGAACGACCTCCTGTTGAGGTGTTAGCACGAACGAAAAACCAAAAGATTCCAAACGACTTCTTCTCTTTTAGGCAAATCCACAACTCAAACCAATACTACCTCCCTACGGTCCCAATATGTACCCACATGAAAATATGTAAAATACCCAATGTCAGGTGACTCACCAAAACTTGCGTTCTTGACACTCCTTGAATCTGATAGGCTAAAAAGCCCCCCTTGTTTAGACCAATCCGAAATTCGACCAACTGCCTTGACCAAAAGTGACCAAATTTGTGGTACACTTCACCACACTTCAAAGCGCTGAACTTTGGTTTAATCATTGGGAACCTCTTTCCCAATGTTTTCCACTTGTAATGTGGATATTCGTTCACGAATATACACTACAACATCTGTTGCTACGATAATACAGATCTGTTTGAACTGATCATCGTGAAAGTTTCTCATAAACTTCTTCCAGCTTAGCGCTGGAAGAGCCATCACCTCCGAACCTTCTTTCGGAGGGTGTTCCATCAACAGAGACTGGGTAGCTAATCCGGTCTCCGTTTGCGTCAAGACGTTGATCGTCTCGACGGAACTGCCTATGCAATCAGACTCACTCGTCTGATTGACTGATACACGGTGATTACGATTCACCGTGTGCGAATACTCATCATCATGGTGGCCACTGTCTACCATGGAATTTTGGCGATCAGATGTGCTCGTCTGATCGGCCACCTTTTCTGCGACACGGTGGTCTTTATCACCAGTGCGCATGGATAACGCAACGTGGTGGGCACTGGCCACCACGGAGTTTTGCTCACGATTGCACTCGATCGTGAGTTCACTCTCATCAACACGAAATTCTTTCGTCGTGTTGGAACCTTCGGTCGCACAGTGGGTGTTTCCCACCGTGAATATTACTTCATTCTCACGGTGGTCTTTATCACCCGTGGAATGTTTCTCTCCAACACGCAACGACTCTTCTGTTGCGTGCGGTAGTCCCTCTGTACTCTCACCAGCGGAGGTACCTTCCGCTGATCGTGTCGGAACAGACCTGGTGGTGCCATCGCTATCCACCAGACTGTCCGACGCTGCGGTTGTATCTTCTGATACAGCCGGATTACACACAGGGTGATCAGATCCTGTGCGTCCGCCGCAGTCGATCGATAGGTTAACCCAGTCGATCGAGGGTTTAAACTTGGACATCCATGGGATTCCAAATATCACATCAAACTTGTCATCTAAATCGAGGACGATGAATTCATCCTTGAATGATAGTTCATTCAACTCGAAGCGTGTTTTAATCACACGCTTTGAAATAGTCACGGTTGCACCTGTTGCTAACCGGACTGACAATATACTTCGTGGGGTTTCTACCTCCACGAAGCTCAACAACGTTAGACTCTGAGTTCTAACGAAATTGTTTGACGCTCCTGTGTCAAACAAAGCTCGCATGGGGACATCGCTCCCGTGCGGCATAACCTCCAGGGTGATAAGAGGCTTATCATCACCCTGCACCTTTTGACAGGAAATAGTCTCGTCTGGGGCTATTACCCTCACATGCCCTATGTCGGCATGTGGGATAACATTCCCAGTAGGGCGCCTCGCCCCTACTGGTGATCTAAGTTTTTTGCACCAACAGGTTGATGTCCCTGTTGGTGTCGCCGTGCAGCGGACGTTTCCGTACGCTGTCTGCGTGGCACTGGACGCGGTGCCATACACTCATGGGCAAAATGCCCCATTTTCGCGCATCTATTGCAGCGAATATTCTTCTTAAATTTTGGTTGCTTCGTGTTTGAAGCAACCGCAACTGATAGGTCCATCGGCTCTGGACCTCCACCGCCCATGCTCTGGCGCGGGTGGCTATTTCTTGAGACGAAGTGTGATCTTCGTCTGCCCGAGTGCTTCTTGTTGACATGCTGATGCGGCATGTCAAAAGCGAAGGGCTGTTGAGCTCTTCGGCTGTACCCAGCATGCGATGATGCTGATCGCATGCTGAACTCCACACGGATGCTCATATCAATGGCATCCTGTAGAGTCTTTGGCGGGTGCCGGTAAAGACTCTGTTTGACGGGACCATCATTGAGTCCCTTCATGAAGCCAGTGACCTGCATAGCAGGGGGCACCGGCTCATACACAATATTTGACAGCAAATATTGAGTCTTCTGAGCGTAAGATTGAAGGTCAAGCTTACCTTGCCGGAGTTCCATGAACTCCTGCCGACTACTTATCTCCATTTCTGGAGCTTCAAAGTTGAGCTTTAGCTCAGCTTATAATTCCTGATAAGTCAGGAACGCAGAGTCATCAGTGGCTCTGCGACTCATCGCCCATGCCCTGGCTCTGCCGCCCAGACATGTTGTGGCGAAGTACGCCTGTTGACGTTCGTCAACAATATTTTGCGCAGAGATGGCATCTTCCACCTCTGCGAACCATCTACGAAGGGGCTCGCCCCCTTCGCCGGTAAAGGGCGGTAGTCGCGCCTTTACCACTTCAACGCTATGCGTTGCAGGTGCAGATACGGTCCGCGCTACCTCTTGCGCGGGCCGTGCTAGCTTTTCTAGGTGGTTTCGCCTAATGCGATTCACCACTTCTATCACTTCCTCCGGGGACTTAGCCTGGAGTAAGGTAATGATTTCGGTCCCCATGGACCGAACCATTTCTACCGTCGTGTCTTTACTACGCGACGAGAAGTGGGGGAAATGTTTCGTCACAACTTCCAGCGTTCTCTCTCGCTCGGCAGGCGTCATGTCTCGCGACATGATGCCGAGCGGCTCTTAATCTTCGCTCTGCTAGTTAACTAGCGAAACGGAACTGTGGTCGTTAGGACGGACCACAAAGTGCTACCAGGTGTAACAGGACTGATCCTGTTACAGGCTTACACTGTGTTGTGCGAGGAAGCGCGCAATACAAAAGGGGTAGGATTAGTTGATGACAACTAATCCTATACTAAAAGTAAATATATAAATATTTACTTGTCTATTAGAACGCAAAATTAAGAGTGTTCATTTAATGGGTGGTTAGCATCTAATACTATAGTAATTACCTAACTAATATATTAAAATCAAGTATTCAACTAACTGTACTATTAGTTACCCTGCATGATTCAGTATTTATACCGAATCGACTTTTCCTTCGTAGATTATAATAACTTATAATCTCTTATTTAAATTTTAGACAACGTGTCTGAAATTTAACTGTGATATTCTAACTTGAATATCAATTATGTAATGGCACCCCATTACATATATAGTGACTAAACGGACGCAACGTAGCGGCTTGGAGTAGGAGTAAGGGAAACAATCATCCAATATCTGATTAATATTCATGTATTCTATTACATTTGACAATTAAAGAATACATCCCCAGTTTCTTCGTCGTTTTTAACGTAAAAATAGGGTCAACAAGTTTTATCCAAGAAGGCGGACGTAATGGTAGATTCGGGACCGACATTCAAGAGCATGGATGTGCTCAAATAGGATGTTAGGCTGAGCTACAAGAAGTATGAGACGCATCGGAATAAACAGCTGTAGTTGGGAAGGTGAAGAGATTAGTTTTTCAAGTTTAACCAGGATAAAGTCGAGTTTAGAGAGGGCATTGGAGAATCAAGCCCTGAAAAACCCAGGAGTCCGGCAAAACCTAGCGTCACAGCTAAGGTGCGAGGGATCTGAAGGACAAAAAAAAATTTATTTTCAATTAAATTTTTTATGTTTAATAAATTTATACTAAGAATGGGTGAAAACTGTCAGGAAGAATAGAACCGACACGAATACATCTATAGGTATGCATTTAACAAAAAGAATCTCACAAAATAAGTGGAGGCAACGAAAAACGCAAAAACGACCGATATCAATTGCTGGTCGCAAAAGATGAAAATAGTGGTAACACGTAAAAACCGGACACTGTGACAGATTCAGGCGCGTCTATGAAAAGGCCGGGCGGTAGTGGAGATAGTAGGCTATGGAAAAAGGAAGGGCGCGACTATTTCCACACCCCATTTGACCATTTCCACACCCCACTTTGACTATTTCCACACCCCTCACAATTTTTCGATCGAAAAAAAAAACAAACAAAAACATTGACATTGTATCTAGTTAACGATCTTTATGGCAGACTTGGGTGATTGACCTTCTTCAGGAATTCCGTACTTCTCTTTTTGCTGGAAGGCAATTTCTGCTGCATCCGGCCACGACTCGAGCCGTCGTGCGAACCAGGTGCGCCTCGATGCCATATGCGCAATTTCGTAATTTGTGGCTGGAATTGGCGAGAGCGTTTCGAGAATCGGTGGAAATGGGCAGGCCTTGGCAAGCTTTGTTACAGCTTTGAAGTGGATATCATTGAAGAGGATGGCAATTGGCATCCAGCTTTCCTTCGTGTAGGGAACGTACATATGTGAAGTACCGGTAAACGCTTCGTTGTTTTCAAATACAACCAGCGGTCGATGATACGCGTTTGCCGCAATGATTCCGTGATATGGAAGGCTGAACCAGTCCTGTGTTGCAGCAGGAGACTTGCATTGTCCAGTTCTGGAAAGCAAGTTCGTAAAGCGTTCGGTGACCAATGTTTTCATGTAAAATTCGGCCCGCGCCTCCATGTGCGTAACCATCTCTTGGCGAACTATAACCCAATCGTCTTCACCAAGCCCCAAAGTCACTGCCAATGCTCGTAACCCACAGTTACCATCCCCGTCCACGTTCTTGTACAATTCGACTCCCAGCTGCAGAAGATCCACAGGCAAGTCGACAAGGTTGGGCGGCGGCTCGCGTATTGCTTCCGTAACCACCTTTTCAGGCAAGTGGGACTCCGTACACTCCGCGTCATGAGGTTCTGCCTCCTTTTCTTTCTAGCCTTCAGTATCTAAATTGACCTTCTCTTTCTTCACGTGCTCCGCCATCGAGCATTTTTGAGAATCACGACGATGACCAACTTGCTTGCAGGCGCTGCAAGTGACTTTTCTCCTCTTTTTTTGGTGATCGGTGGCTTGACATATTCAAAACCGGAGGGTTACCGTCGCGTCGAGTCTACCTTTTCCGTGGACGGCCCTTCACTCGCACAGAAGGAGGTTCTTTCAACACCTCTGGCACTTGCTGAGAGAGTTTTGCCAGCTCCTTCACTACCGTAGCCTGCTGATGGTCGGTTAGAGGCGGGAAAAATATTGCGACTTGATCAAGAAGATCCGGAAGTTGATCTTTACAAGCTTAGGAAGCAGTCGG
Source organism: Peronosclerospora sorghi (assembly GCA_026184515.1). Taxonomy (NCBI): domain Eukaryota; phylum Oomycota; class Peronosporomycetes; order Peronosporales; family Peronosporaceae; genus Peronosclerospora; species Peronosclerospora sorghi. The sequence continues at coordinate 7,957,302 of CM047589.1, read as the reverse complement.
CAGTGGAGGTGATGCGCGGTGAATATGCCATTGAGTATGAACGTCGCTCAAATGAAGCGGATGTTGAACCACCAACATTTCGCGGATGGCATGTTTGCATGGAAGACCCCAAATGCGAGTGTAAAATCCCGAGCAATTGTCGTCGGCATCTATGGAAGGCTGGCGTGCAAACACCAGCTGTATTACAAAATTGGATCAGTTGATCAGTCACAAATGTCATCGACAACTCTGTCCAACTTTGCATTCGTGATTGCTTACCTGATGATGTATTTTGCGCAGAGCAAAGTACGAGATCTTTTAGTTAACGTCGCTAAAGAATTTTCCACTCGGAGTCGGCTGAGGAAAGGTGCATCTCTTCATGAATTCTTGCTGGCGTTGAATATTGTAATTTGCGACTGAATTGCTGACAGCCAGGTGCAACCGCTCGCAGCAAGCAAAAATGTTGTTCATGCTGTGAGGTAGATACTGTTTGATCATGAGGTGAGCACTTTCCCCACGTGAAGTCACAGCATGCCCAAAGTGTGGCACACGAACAGTACATGCGCGGACATACCGATGCTTATGAGGATCGATCCATGTTTGTTGTATGTACTGGATGACTTCCGTGCAATACGAAGTCTGGAATGCCGTCCATAGCTCGTCAAATTCTTATTCCGTTTTGGCGTAAACAACCTAATTTGAGAGCTGAAAATTAGAATAGCAAATTGACAGACACAGTGAGTTTGAACGAAACTCTTACGTACTTACCGCTTTCCACTGCTTCATAAAGCAGTTCCATTCGTCATTCTGATCGGAAGACACGTCAGCATCCCGCTTTTGAACCCGAAACAATTGTTTGCAATGATTAATAATATTCTTCTCAATGTGCCAATAGCAAAGACAAATCTGGGCTTGCGGGAAGACAGCGCAAATGCTCGAGATGAGCGCCAGTTCCCGATCAACAACAAAAACATCAGGCTGACCGTCCGCATGGAAGAGCTTCCGAATGAATGTGAGCGCAATGTTGTACGATTCCTCATTTTTTCTCGCCATGAACACGAATGCGACAGAAAATGTCGTATATAAGGCTGTGCAATGAACAACGTGAAGCAGCGGGAGTCGAGGACCGTTTGTCTTGTACGTCGCATCAACAAGTAGCACGTTATTTTATATCCGAGCAAGGCTTGCGCATTGCGGATTAGAACAGAATAAATGCGTTACTTGGTGTTGTGCGTCAATTTTTGTCTCCACCGTGACGTTCAAATCCCTGAATGTGCGAATCAGCGCGTCCATGGGCGTGCGTCCGTCAAGCTTTGTTTGAATTGCTTTTTGGCATCGATTGTGGATTGTTTTCGCTGGAATGTCGACTCCATCGCACCCTTTCCTCACGTGCGACTGAATATTGCGAGAAGTGACCCCAGACTCGTAGAGGTTTACCACGATTTCGCTTATGTCTGGCCGAAGACGAAGGTGAACTGGATGTGCTGATGGATGCGTGGACGGACCGTGATTGTGTTTGGCGTTTTGCAGTTTGAAGTCCCAGTGTGCTTCATGCTCCTTTCCAATGAGTCGAAAGGGGCAATCGTTGCATTTGCTGCTTGCAACACGCTTCCGCGTCTCCTCAGTCAGCCCAAGCCTGTTTCTTGGTTTTCCTCTACGATCACACTGGTAGCATACGGCGTATCGACCTCGTTTCTTTTTTGAAGTTTTGCATACGATTACGTATCCTTGTGTCGCAGCAAAATTGTTGAATGCTCGTTCCATCTCCTTGCGGGACGAAAACGTTTGCTCTTGTAACCTGATCGGTGGTGGGAGAAGTGACAGTTCCATTCCTAAAAGTGTCAAGCAAAAATCAGCCAATGCACGTTGGCCCGACACGGCGACGTAAAAAAACATTATGCTCACTATGTGTTGCGGGCACATCCTTGTTTGCTGCCAGTTCAGCTTTCGTCTCCAAGATATTGTCGTTGCTAGGGTCTTCCATGGTGTTTTCATTAACACTCTCTGAAGGGTCAAACAAAAATCAGCAGGTGCACGTTTGAGCGACGCGGAAACACCAAAAACACTTACCTCCCCATGCGTCGCTGGCACATTGTCGTCGGACTCGTCGCTGGAGTCCTTCATCGGGTTGTCCTCAACACTCTCCGCGGAAGTACCATCGCTTGATTCGACTTTGCTTGTGAGACCACTGTCAAACCATTTGGAGGGTGGCGGTGGGGAGGTTGCGGAGGTTGCGGAGGCTGAGGTGGTCGGAAAAGTCGCATAGGTGAATTTCATGGGCAAGTTGGTGGCAGGTGTTTTGGTGTGCTCCAGAAGGGCAGTTCCGTGACTGCGCAACAACGCAGCTAGGGTGTTGACACGTTGGTTCCATTTCTCCCGCTTCTCTTCAGCATGTCGCAGCATCTCGGTGGCGTGACGCGGTTCTTCCTCCCTCCTGATTACATGGGGCATGGTGACATGGGGCATGGCGCCATGCATGCACACAACATCGCCAGTCAGACACGTTCCAAACGCCAAAAAACCTTCCTAAGTGCTTGGGTGCTGTCTGTAGGACGTTCACCTTCAGTCTTGAGCGTGTTTGAGCGTGTTTTATTGCGTCCAGAAAGTAATGAAGTGAAGGTGTAACGGGGTTACATTCGGGTTACATTGAGTGTTGGTGTACATGAGTACACCACGGTTGAGGTCAGTATTGGCCGGTTTGAAAGGTTTTGAACCTTTGGTTATTTTAACCAATCAGGGCAGGGGCCCTTGGTGTGGTGGTGTGTCAGCCATCCACGTGTCAGTACACAGGTGTGTACACTACATTTTAGCTAGGTACGAATTAGGAATATTCTACTTACTATTACAGATAGTTTATATTAGTTTAAATTAATTTAGGCTAATTACATATTAAATATATTCAGTTTACATTTCACTCTATTTTGCGGACGTGCGACCTCGACCCGTCGCGCGCGCAGTGAGTGTCGTAGGTAAGAGGGGGCCCTACCTTTACTTACATCCCGTAAAGGTAATACAGCCGTTAAGGCTAAGTCGTAAACTAACCCTGGAATCTTGGCCCCGAGTAGGAGAACTCTCCTACTAAGCCCTTTACAAGGGCGTATCGGCTAAGTAGCGGTAGCTACCACTTTAAGGAAGAGTCTTCCTCTGTGCGCTAGCCGCACCGTGCGTATACGCACCGGCTACAGAAGGGGTGTGTGTGGAAATAGTCAAAGTGGGGTGTGGAAATAGTCAAATGGGGTGTGGAAATAGTCGCGCCCAAAAGGGATTTACGGATATTTAAGTTGAATACTCTCAAGGAAAAACGCAGTTAGCCGGGAGATGCAACGGCCGGAAAGATATCTGGAGCTTTATTAGTAGGCTAACGAAGGTAAGGAATGTATCTTAGCGGACACTATGGTGGGACATGAAGCTCCAGTACTTGACGCGGTTTCTACGTGTCCGCGTCCTGTGGATAGCCTTGCCAGCGGACTCTGTAGAAGCGTTGATATCTCGACTGCCTCTTTCGTGTATGCTTCTGTCGAACAACGAACAGTTGACTGGACAACCCACCGACGATCTCCCTGAGAAACGATGGGCCGAAAAGCCCAAATGATTCAGCAGCCCTGGAGGTGGAAAAACTCTCATCGTGGGCTAATCTCGGTCTAACAACAGCGTTTACAAACGCTTTACGATCGTTGATGGACTTGAGGAACTTTTTGCCGAGCAGATATCAAGCATGAAATAACTGTCATAACGTTCCGTCCATGCATCGGCGCATGATGCTTGCCTCAAGAGATTTCGAACAAATCTAAAAAATGGAGAAGAATCATGAAGCCTTTCAAAAGTGTCTCTTCCTCTCTGTGGAAAGGGCAGGGGCATCACTTGAGTTGTTTCATCGCGATCATCATCCTCGACCTCTACCTCTATAGAGAAAGGGAAGGAACAGTCCGTTGATGTTCATCTGCGACTTTATGTAAATCGGCTTCTCCAAAAGAAGGAACAGTGGTCCTTCGCGACCATGTTGACTCCGTTTGCAATGTCAATGGAATTATCAAAAGTACTAGGAAGTTGCAATTTTAGCCTACCAACAAAAAATGTCGGATGTAGGCGCATACGTGTAGGTATGTCTATAATTAGGGATCATCATTGTATTTACCACCTCGAACGGCCAATGAACCTTAGCCGTTTTGAGCTTCCCATGTTGGCCACTGCATGTTTAGACATATTTGCTGGACAAGCAGATATATCATGTCAATGATCTTGGTAGTAGAATATCTTTAACGTTATATACTTCCTTTTTCTTCTGTACACTCGTGTTGTCTTGTTCCTTTTCCAGATCTTGAGCTCGAGTGATTGGTCGCAAACATACCTCATATCAGCTAGTCGTTTCACGACGAAGTCATCTACTTATTGTGCCTTACGACGTGTCCTGTCTTCCAGAGATTTTATCGAATAGAAATTTTCGTTTAACTCGACAACATTATTCAGATTGTAGAATGACTACGGCTGTCTGTTTTGTTCCGTAGTCCCTCCACCACTTAAGGTAGAGACCTCACATATAAATGATGCTGGCACTCTTGAAAGGAGACCATAGATCACATAGAATAGGGAATGAACAGTCAAGACATGCATGTAGTTATTCAACGCGAACTCGCAGAAAGAGGAACTCTCTGCATCATCCGAACGAAGTCGCATAACCTTTACTCATCTTCGAGGACCCGATTCACACACTCCGTTTGACCGTCCGTCTCACGGTGTGCTGTTGTTTACATGGATAATTTCGTATCCAACATTCCAAACAGCGCACGCGAGAACTTGGACGCAAAACGGACGTCACGGTCTGAAAAACCCGCCTGGAAGGCCATGCAGACGGAATAGGACGTCTACAAGGACCTTTGCCAATTTCTGTACCGATATCGTGCCCGAATAAAAGCACGAGGTGAATCATCTTACTAAATCGGTCCACAAACACACTAATTCAATTCCTTCTGCGTTTGTTGCGTGGAAGACCAAAGAAAAGTCCATACGCACGGACTTCCAGCTATAAGTTGGCACTTCTAATGACCGATGTGATGCCTAAGTGAAGCCAAAGGCGTTGGTAAATTTCACAAGGCCTCACGTACTTGTTAAAACACTTGTACATAAATGGTTTGTTTCGTCACATTCGCATTTTTGATGAAACCCACACGGTTGGACTGCCCGGTATCGAAATCGAACCCAGGACCTTCTTGTCCCGTAATGAGTAGTGAACCACTCGGCCATTGTCGGTCCACTTGTACATGTATGGACAGTATTATTTCCGGAAAAGACTGAAAAATGTTATTTAGGTCCGGTATGGCCACCCGAAGGACTGTCATGGTACTAATAAATAAGTGGATTGCGTATCCCACGTCATTAAAAAACAGTTCGTGCTATATCCTTAACTTCGTCTGCGCAGTACAATAAATCAATGTGTGCTCGGAAGCAATGAACTTGTGACCTTAGACAAGATGATAAACGCTGATAATCTCTGCAGTTCTTTGTCAGAAGGGTCCTTAGGGTATTCGGAATATCTTGACATCTTCGTCAGGTTTGTACCCTTCGACAATATGTCTCGCACAGTAGTCGTGGCTTGAACTGCAATCGCTGAAACATCCTCGCAGATTTGACATATACCGTCCATTTCTTCGTTCTTAGTGGTTTGGAAGTCTTTATAGAGCGTCGTCTATGTTATTTGTCTTGCCTGGTTTGTACTATACAACTAAGTCGTGCTCTGAAAAGAGAGATAACCATCTCGCCATTCGTTGAGACAAATAGGGTGCCTATATCGCTTTACGCACTGATGCATGATCTGTGTAGTACGCAATGCGTCCTCGCGAAGAGGATAGACACAGAACTTGACAAGATTACAATTCATCTCCAAAGGCGCCTTGTCATGAACTGGATAGTTATCGAGACTACTATGTACGGGAGCTTAACGCAGGCTCCGTTTAACTTCGTTAAACCCTGCCATCTAATAATCCGACCACTTCCATTCAGGATCTTTCTCAAGGGTTGTGTCAGCGGATGAACTGACACTGCATAGTTGCGCGTGTACTTGTGAAATTAAGATGCCCAGACCAAATCATTGACTTAGGTGTTTGAAACTTTGTGGCACCGTCCAGTCGTCAATAGCTTTGACCTTCATCGGACGACTCAAACACCATGCTTTTCCACAAAACAACCGAGAAAGGGCATCTCTTGTGCAAAGAGGATACACTTCTTTAGGTTTGCATAAAACTTGTTCTTTCGCATAACCTCTTAGAGTTGTCGGAGATGATTAATATAAATAGCGACGTCAGACTCCTCACCCGTGGCTTTATTATGAACGAAGATATCGTCAAAGTATCTTGACGCAAACTCTCTTAAAGGACAAAGTAAACTTGTGACCATTCTGCGGAAGGTTGTAGTGGTACTTTCCGTCCATATTACATCGCTAACTATTCCCAATGCATGCTGCTAGTGCTTGTTGCAGTCAATGGAACATACTTTCGCCCATTCGAATCTGATATAAATCATTTCTCAGATCGATAGCACTGAAGATGGTGCTGCTAACCATTCCGTCTAGGATCATATCCTTACGGGGAAGTAAAGATGATTCGGACTTGTCGCGTCATTCAGCTTTTTGAAAGCATGAACAATGCGCCAACGACCACTTGCCTTCTTCGCACAAAAGATAGGACTGTCGTGTGGATATTTGCTCTCACTCACGTTCCCAGCCTTATGGTGTTGCATAAAACCATGTAGAACACATCGGATTGTTCCTTAAGCAACTACCACTCACGTGTGATGCATACTTCGAACCGGGAATAATGTTAATTTTATGAAGAATACCTCTGTCTGACGGCACCTCGTCTGGAACCTTGTCAGGAAATATGTCCTCATACTTTTTGAGAAGGTTGAACACTGAATTCGACTTGCGAGCGTCGCACGACTGCTCATTAAGCCTCGTTTTTCGTGTCTTTTCATAAAACACTTCAGCATCATTTCTGATACAGTGTTGAGATGCTCTGCATTGTTAAATCGACGATCAGGCAGATTTTCGTAATTTCGCCTCTTGTTAGGATGCGCTTCAGCGTCTTCTTTCTTATCTCAGGCAAGAAAACTAACTCCCTGACTGAATGTGGAGGATTTTCAATCTTCATGTGATGCACTATTCCAAAAGCAGCTTCTTAGTTGCAGACTACAATATTCAAAAACTCGCTTATAATGTATTGTACTTGGCCACTATCTTTATCACTACTTGTAACATGATCAGGTTAACTGAAATTACTTGTCAAAGAACTGATCTTGCTGGTTTTGTTCTCTTTTTTTCTGGGACGTTTACGCTTTTTTTGTTGTTCCTCACACAACCATTGCACGCAACTTCACGTCAATGTAAAATGCGACAGTGATTTTGTGGCGCCTGACTGATCCAACTCCGTAATCTTCTTCCGAAGGGACATCATGGGGGACCATCGCCCGCCGCAATATCGAAAGTATCATTTGAGATATCTTTCACAGATGTGTAAACCCACATCACCTCATCCGTTGTCACGTAGATCAGGTCAGCATCACGTGAATACTCTTTGGCGATCTTCGTTTCCATCCAGTCAATGCTAGTTTGGTATCACTTTAAACATGACATTCGCAAGATAAACTCAATTTGTCATCGAGATTGAAAAAAATAACCATCGCCTCGGAAATCTTCAAACTTGATTGTCAAGCGAATAACACGCTTCGGCGTCTTCACCGTTATCCCATTCTCTAGTCGGACAATCATTTCTTTCTTCGCTGTGAACTTTATACCCTTTGAAAACTTCATCTCGAACAAAGTCGTTCGATGCACCACTTTCAACCAAAGCACGAAGAAACGTTGCATGATTGTCTACATGAAGTTCGTGGATAATCAAGGGCGGACTTTGATTGCAGTGATCTCTCTCACTTGGGGAAGATTCATCTGCATCATGCACGTTGGGGCCAGGGTCCTATGTCTCCACTGCATCTTCGCGGGGCCCCTCCCTGCCTGTATGTACCTGTTTTTTTACCCTTGAGAAGGATGAAACCGACGACCATAATTATGGCCGTGATTATTCGAATGCGATCCCCGAGTGACTGCCTACCTGGCCAAGACACCTGGTAGTTTCTGGCAAAATGCCAGAGTTTCCAACAATGGAAGGACTTCATTTCTTTGCGAGGGCGTAAATTTGTTGAAGCTACTACTAAGCAAATGATTGTGAGCAACTAGCTGCGATCTGTATGCTAGAGAGAAATTGCGAACAAGACTTCTAGAATGTTCGAGAGTAGATAAATATAGAAGCACAGATAGAGCTAGTAGTGAAGGTAGAAGTGTCGAGGATGTTAGTTTATTAACGACAAATATGATCACTTCAAAACTTACCGTCCAAGCGCAAAGTGCATCAGGTTATGATCCCAAATACTGGGAACGAGAACGAGATACTCCGCGAAGGGAACTATTTTCTCTGGGAGTTCAACGCTCGTATGGCGTTAGCGCGCACGGACTTGGCAGAACACGTCGAGTACAAGGAAGAGGACGGGATTGACACGAGCTTAGCGCAGTGGAAGTCCGCCGATCGCAAGGCACTCGCTGTGATCGCGCGTATGATGAGCCCGCAGTATCAGACGATGATTCGGACTGCGAAATGCGCCAAGGAAGCATGGGAGACGTTGGAGTCCTTTTTTGTTAAGAGGACGATGCATAACCGCATTCAGCTCAGAAAGCATATGCATGAGTTTAAGATGGCGAAGCACGACGCAATATTGGAGCATATACTTAAGTTTGACAATCTGGTTATGACCATGAACGCTGTAGGAGAGGCGATTTCTGAAGACGAGCAACTCGTGATTCTGTTAGGTAGCTTAACAGACGATTTTGATGCAACCGTAAAGATCATAGAGAACAAGAATCAAGTAACGATGATGGAGGCCAAGGATATGCTGCTACGTGAGAGCTAGAAGATGAAAGAGCGTGAAACGAGTGAGAGCGCACTGCGTGCGAGTGGTCAAGACGAGAGCCGACAATCTCGCCAGAAGCAGCGGTTTGGGCAGCAACGAGGTCGTGGGCGCTATCGTGGACAACAAGGTGGACGTGGTTCGTTTCGAGGTCGTTGTTTCAAGTGTGGTGCAATTGGTCATCGGCAAGCAGACTGTCGGTCCGGTGATAAGAATGAGCATGTATGCTTTGCAACGACGCAAACTACGTCGGACTGGCTGGTAGATAGTGGTGCTACATCACATATGACGTTCTGCCGAGATGATTTTACTACATACGAGCCATTAGTGACTACTCTTTTATTTCGAGTGCTGATGGATGCTCGATGCGAGCAATAGGGGCTGGTTCTGTACAGTTTTCAAGCTTTGAATGGGACAAAGGTGACGTTGACAGGAGTTCTTCACGTGCCGAATCTTGCACTCCGGTTGATTTCTGTTCCATCATTTACGGACAAGGGTGTCACGGTTGTATTTCGTCACAAGGTTTGTGAAATCTCTTTTAGAGGAGAGAAGTTGATGGAAGTAGCTCGGATGGGAAAACTGTATGCGACTGTAGAGGAGACTGCGAACGAAGCGCACGACAGTCGTGAATTGATGAACGCCGAAGAAGAACGTGAGACAGGACTGTGGCATGCTCGCCTCGGACACGTCGCTAGTAGTCGCTTGGAGAGCATTGTAAAAGTGTGTGATGGCGTTCCGAAGAAACCGTGAATGACATGAAGCTATGTGACGGATGCATTAAAGGCAAGATGAGCTTGGATAAATTTCCATCGAATGTGCGCGGCCATGTCAAGACCACTTCAGTGTTGCAGCTTGTACATACTGATATCATGGGTCCTAGGAGTGTGAACTCGCAAGGCAAGGCTCGCTACGCTTTGACTTTTATCGATGACTATTCTCACTTTGTGGTGATTTTTTATCAAGGGGAAGTCCAAAGTACTGGACTACTTCAAGAAGTAAGTCCGTGATGGAAAATCAGTTGAACGCGCGAGTGAAAAGTGTTCTTATCGATAATGGGACTGAGTACGTGAACAAGAAGTTTGATGCGTTTTGTGCGGAGCATGGAATTATTCACTAGACCACCGTTCCATACTCACCGCAGCAAAACGGTGTTGCTGAACACATGAACAGAACGATTGCAGAAATGGCGCGGTCGATGTTTTACCACTATAACATGGAGAGACGTTGGTGGACTGAAGCGATGCAAACATCCGTATACATAATGAATAGATTGTCGTCCAGTGTGAGACCGACGGCATCCCCCTACGAATTAATCTATGGTTTGCGACCATCACTGGAACACCTGCGGGTATTTGGCGCTCGTGGCTACGCTCACGTGGACAAGGAAAAGAGGACTAAACTTGATACCAAGGCTCTCCGACGTATGTTTCTCGGTTACGCGGAAGACAGTAAGGGCTATCGCGTGTGGAACTTGGAGACGAATAAGCTCGAAATTAGTCGTACTGTCCTACTTGATTAGAGCTTTGGTGAGACCTACACTACTGTGAATCCTCAAAGAATAAAGTTGTGCGAACTATTATCCGTGACGATGATGTGGCTGTTTCTCCAATTCCTGTTACAGCTGATAGCGAGATGATGGAGGTAGATGAGGATGCCCGCGACAACATGGAGGTCGATGAAGAGGGCTATGATAGTGTACCGACAGTGCGTGAACAGATACCAAGCAATACCGATCTGAATTTACTACCTGTGGCTACAGTAAGTACTGTGCAGCAACCAATTTGTGAACAATTGCCAGTGGAAAGACGCCCACAGCTACCACCAACGACCGAGCAGCAGCAACTCGGGTATGAACGTGAATTGAGGGATGCTATTGTTTTCCGTCCACCTGTTGAAGGACGATTGGTATTGCGTAATCCTGTTCAAAGTACGCAAGTAGATGGCAGCGAAGGCCGTAAATTAGTTGTTCGGCAGCGCTACGATGACTGGACGAATGAACCAGAACCGAAGAGGTCGAGACTACAACTCACCGAGTAGGCCAATTTGTTGGAAGAAGTACCGAATTCTTATCGTGAAGCATTATCATCGGATAACAAGAACGAGTGGAAAGAAGCGATTAATCGTGAGTTGTACTCACTTGGTGAGCATGGTGTCTGGGAAATTGTGCGAGCACCAGCGGACGCAAAACTTGTCGGATGCAAATGGGTGTTTGCGTTGAAGAGGAACGAAAGAGGAGAAATCGTTCGCTTCAAGTACAGACTAGTCGCTCAAGGTTTTAGCCAGACCTTCGGTATTGATTTTGATGAGACTTATTCTCCTGTTTCAAATATGGCGTCGATTAGGATGTTTATGGCGCTGTGTTGTCAAATGGGCTACATGATTGAACAATGTGATGTTGACACTGCCTTCTTGTACGTAATTCTGAAAGAGGTGATTTACATGCGTGTACCTGAAGGCGTGGCACACCAGCCGGGAGAAGCATGTCTAATGCGACGAAGTTTGTATGGCCTTCGACAGGCATCAGCAGTTTGGTACAAGACTATTCGCTACGCATTTAAGAAGCTAGGTTTTATGTAGTGTAAGGCGGAACCGAGTATTTCTGTGAAGCGAAATGACAGCGATTTCGTGTATGTCACGCTATACGTGGATGATCTTCTGATTGGAGCTCGTTCGAAAGAAGAGATAGTGGACGTGAAGCAGTCTTTGGAATCCCATTTCAAGATGAAGGAGTTGGGTACAGCACGATTCGTGATTGGCATGGAGGTTCAGTACGATGTGAAGGAGAAGCACTTAGCGCTATCGCAAAAGCAGTTCATTTTGAGACTGATTGCAAAGTTTAATCAGACGGAGGCGCATAATGTGCCCAATCCCTGTGATAAGAGTCAATTGGTTACCAAGTTGACAGCACCAGCATCTGCCGAAGAACGGCAGCGTATGGAGCGACGACCATATCGTTCATTGATCGGATCGCTGTTATACGTCGCTATGGGAGCGCGACCAGATATTTCGTTTGCAGTGGCGCATCTGAGTCGATTTTGTGATAATTCAAGAGAAGTTCATTGGAACGCAGCAATTCGAGTTGCACGCTACCTAAAAGCTACTATTGACTATTCCATTCAGTACCGTGGTGGTGAAAGCAGAGTTGTCAAGCTTACAGCGTGGAGCGATGCTGACTGGGGCAGTAGTATGGACAATCGTAAGTCTACTAGTGGTGTGTTGGTTTGCATGGCTGGAGGCCCAGTATTTTCAAGTCAAAGATGCAGCGCACCGTGGCACTTAGCTCCGCCGAGGAAGAATACATGGCGATGTCGATGTGTGCGCAGGAGGTGATTTGGGCTAGGAATTTGCTGAAAGAGATGTGACATCAACAGAAGGAGCCAACAACAATTTGTGAGGATAATAAGAGCGCTATAGCGATAGCAAAAAACGTTGGATATCAATCGCGTGCTAAATATGTAGATATCAAACTACACTTTGTACCTGACCATCTCGAGAGAGGAAGAATCAGTTTGCAGTACGTCCCGACGAAGATGCAGCTGGCCGACTACTTAACCAAGGCACTACCGAAGAAGACCTTCCTCGACCTAGCGATGAAAAGCGGCGTGCACGCAGCGAGTTGAGGGGGGGGTGTTAAGCTACTATTAAGCAAATGATTGTGAGCAACTAGCTGCGATCTGTATGCTAGAGAGACATTGCGAACAAGACTTCGAGAATGTTCGAGAGTAGAGAAATCTAGAAGCACAGATAGAGCTAGTAGTGAAGGTAGAATTGGCGAGGATGTTAGTTCATTAACGACAAATATGATCACTTCAAAACTTACCGTCCAAGCGCAAAGTGCATCAACATTACCTGTTGTGGGATTGTATCAGATGTGGATCGTCTCTTGACCATCATGTGCGACGCTTTATTTTGCCTTGGTGGTCTTGCCGGAAACCTAGGAACTTTTATCTTGATGAATTCCTCTTGCATAGACTGATTTCATCTTCAAGTGTCTTGGGGTACCGACGGAACAACTGTCTTCGAATCTTACAGTCGTGTAGACCCGTCATTAATGCCACAACTCACGTTGGAACGTCAATTGGCTCGCCAACAACACTTGAGACCAAATAGCGGGCTCGTTGGGCATACGAGTGCTAGTCAAAACGTACTTGTCGAAGCTTTCAGAGCTCAGTAAGGGCTCAAAACTCACTCTGTGGTGGCCGTAAGCTCTGAATTTAAGTCGTCATAGCTGTAGAATCAATTTGAATCAGCCAAACGCTTACCATAAGACCATCTCTACGCACGATCCCAGAGGTTGGACATCGCAAACAACACTGATTACGGAGTTGGATTGCAGCCACTGCTGCCTCCAACTCGACGAACCATCTTGAAGGAGGCTCGTTCTATCCGCCGCTATACGGAGATACGTTCAGCTTCAGAGGCATCTTCCTTAGAAGCGAAACAGAGTTGCGACCTGCTTACGAGATTCGATAATCTTGTGATGCATAAAACTGACCGCAGATCTCTTCTGGTTGTCAGGAGATGTCGATCATAAAAGGCTAATCACAGCAGCTTAACTAATGACACGTCGCATCCTCCCGAGGGCTAACCATTTTGACGATACGGAAGAGTAAAATACTCAATCATCAAATCGACAGTTTCCCATACTGCTCAACCGATTGGCACATCTAATCTCTCTATATATTTTGATATAGACAAGAGTAGATCTTCAAAACGGATGGACAGAGTGTCAGAGCCGTTTTGTCAAAGTTTCACTTCACTGGGTCATTGAAAGGAACGTTTGAAGTGCTATCAGGTCTAATGGGGGTCTGTTCCAAGCAGTCCCTCAAATATCGATCACACGCTTATGCGATAGAGGAAGCTTGGATGGAGAGGACGATTGTAAAAAGTCCGACCCATCCAAACTTCCTCTATCTCATAAGCGTGTGGTAAATTTACAAACGAATCGAAATGATGTTATATTTCCTGTCGCTACTCCTACCTAGCCTCAAGGTCTCCTATTGGCTTTACTCCTAAGACACAACTGTACAAACGATGCCTAATCCTAAGTTAACCTGAAGAATCACATGCCAATATGTCGATGGACTTGATCATGACGCCAATGCCGATGAATGGCAGCGCTATCACTAGTATCAAACCGGTAGTAGACACTCATGGTGTTCTGTAAGGTGATGTGTTCCACACGAATCTACCTCTATGTAATGGCCATGTTGGCCCATTACACGATATCGAAGCATCCCAAAACCAATTGATATTACGTCCACTAAATCTGAGAGCTATGATTACAATTGGTTGCCCCTTTCTGGAGTGTAGCTCTTTTCTGCACACGATGGAGGCAATATATGCGAGTTGAATTGGTGACTTTTGGCGCTGCCAAATTTTTGTCGCAGAAGAGCATCCTGATGCAGTGATTGCATCTTGCACTGAATGCTCATAAGCACCAACATTTCTTAACTCTACGCAGCTGTTGAAAATGTGGATTATATCGGTTTTTGTCAAAATCGGCATTTTGAACATTTCATTTTAGCAATGTTAATTTCTTTTAAGTACTAACTATAATAATATAAATGCCATTAGAACAGCTAGTAGTGCCCAGGATTCCTTTAACGTTTGCAGCAGCAGTGGAAATTATTTAATGGGACTCCATGACATAAGAATCAACGATATTTAAGTTGGAATATTATTGTTCTAATTGGTAAATTTAGGTTGTTACAATAATAAATTGTTGTATTATAAATTAGTGTTAGTTACATATTAGTTTTATAACTATGTAATATCGCATACGTTAGAACATTTAGTCTAATGCATTTATGTGCATGTTAAAATAGATAATCTTTTCTAAATACACATTTTATTAAACAACTCCCTTATTTGGATACTACTATCGAACTCTCTTGGGGTGTTGTTTTGATCAGAAAGAGATACTTGATTGCATCAATATTTATAAAAACAGAATCCAGTATATTCAAGGTTATCATAGCCATACACGACTCAAGTTTATAGTCTCTCAAGAAAATGAAAAAGTAGACATTTGAACAGGTTATGATCCCATATAGTACGATATTACAATCGAAGATAACCTGGAAGAAGAGAATCCAACAGGTATTTGATCAGAACGAGCTAAAATTCTCAAAATGTTTCAAAACTTAATTAGAGATACATTTACGAACATCCCTATTTAAACGCGATATATCAAGCCCGCTCTGTAGGGACGCATTCATTACACTGGATCTTACTCTACTCCGACCTCGGATTCTTTCCATTGCGGGACTCGAACCCTCAATCTCCCGGTCCCGTAGTGGGGCCTTTAGTCACTGCACCTCAAGGTCGGTCCAAACCTATCACAGACTTGATAAGTTATAGAGATCCAGCGGAGTTCCTGATAGATACAATTTCGGCTTCAAAAAATTGTTGATTCTCGGGACCCGGGTGAGGTTGGCGTCGCTATGAAGCACGCCGAAAAGAAAAACAAGTGCCCAGAACATTTTCAAGATATCAAGGCAATTTAGGAAGCAACATCGAGCTGTAAAACAACAATCTGTATTCAGAACACCATCGGCAAAGTATCAAGCTGTCCATTAAGGTGTTCGACAGTAAAGAAGAATACCGGGGGATAATAGCACGGAATGGGAACCAGATTCATCACTCAAATCTTTTGCAGGCGGTTGGATCAAGACTCAATAAATGCAAACAGTAAAACTAATATAATCCGTATCGACAATTTACGTGGAAAACCTATCCAAGAAAATTTTATCATACAGGCTCTTAGAAGAAAAAGGATGTGAAATGGTTTATGCGATAGGCAAAACGATGACCCATGCCGCTTCACGTAAACCGATCTTAACTTCGAGAAGCTGAACGAGGTGTTAATGGTTATGGTTGACGTGTAAATTCAAGATCGATCACGTGAAAAAGTACTAATTTGTTATGGATCAGAACGATTTGAAGTCAAGTCAAGCAATCGATATACAAAAACGATCCTTGATATATTTCCACACAAGTCTTGACCAACTCAACCACGACGCAATTGAGAGGTTGGCCAAGGTGACCAAGGATCCAAGTAAGTGAAACTTGAGCGACAAAAAGAGGATGGATTTTCTGACATGTGCCAATGGCTAACAGAAACAAATAATTCTCAATCTCCCAAGGCCGGTGAATTAAATGCACCGTGGGTGGTGTCGCTTAAAGGGACTAATTACACCGAATGATCGATTTGGCAACCGATATAGGATATTTTTTGTGGATTTCAAATTTAACTATGTACGAGCATTTCGCGACAAGATGAAGGAGGATGCCGCCAAGAAATTCGAACATTTCGTTGCGCTCTTCGAGCGGCAGTTCAACGTTAAGGTGCATGTTTAGAGTACCGGTGGTGGATATGAATATAAAAATGTGGACGTCCTCTGCAAACCCTCTGTGGGGTTGAACGTCAAGCGACTAAAACAAACAATTAATCAAGTAATTAGAAAGCTGAACGCATGCACCGGGCCGTTGTGAACATGACACGGTTGATGATGTTCGCAAGTGGGTGGAACGTATCATTTTGAGGCGATGCGGTATAATATGAGCCCCACAAGTGCGAATATCAAGCGAATATCGCAGCTGGAATTTTAACCATGAAGAAACCCAACCTCGAAGAAATTGTCGCCTCGGGTCTTTTTTAAAAATAATTGGTTAATTGTTGATATATTATTTTAATAAAAAATATATATTTTTATTTAAATAATAACGGATTCAATCTGATAACATTTTCGGTGTAAACGAAATACTCTACCAATTGAGCTAATTATTCAATTGGGCCTAAATAGATTTGAACTACTGACTTTACAATTTTATCATGCGCGGTGTATCTAAATCCGGTAAAAGTTCGCTCGCTCATATAGCACAAGTTACGATAATAATTGAAAACAAGTGAGGTGGTCGGGGGTTTCAAAGTTTTTCTTAAAGGTTGAGCGCGATGTTCTGGTGACATAGCATATTAAAAAATCGAGACGCTTACCAAGACTAAATTCCATTATTAGCACATCTATCGCTCAGAGGGAGGGAAATGTTTCTAAAGTTCAACATCTGAAGAAAAATCGAGGTAAAAGTAAAAAGTTTACGTGAAAAAACAACCTACAAAGACAAGAAAAAGGATATTGAAGATTCAAGTGAAGCTCATCAAAAATACTGAAGACATTGTATCCATTATCTTCATTTCAGAAATGTACCTCAAGAATTTTGGACTAGTGATGAGAGCGTCAACAAAACGAAAGTGGATTTCGGCTATGAAAGAAGAAATAGAGGCTTTAGAGCGAAATTAAAATGGAAAGTGATCAAGAAGCCGAGGGAGCGCCGCCCACTACATACCAAGTGGGTCACAAGACGAGATTGGAAGAGAACGGCCATGTAGAGAGATACAAGGTGAGATTGGATGCATTTGAAAACGAGCAATGCTTTTGGACTGGATGGTTCATCACATTCTTCGACATGGGGACCGTCAATCTGATCCTAGCTTTGCCTATTAAGCAGGGAGTGCCCTGAAAGGCATGGCGAGCGTACGTCAAGGTAAGTGAAGACGATCACGATATTTATCTATATATTCAGAAAGAAAAGCAAAGATATTAAAGAAATTTCGAGCCAAAATAAGAATAACGTCAAAGAATAACAAGGCTTGAAATTGATGAGGATGCTTTACGGCCCCAGCAAGCAGGAAGATTATGGAATCGACTCATTCACGGGTATTTGGAATTAAACATTTCGCAGAGAATAACGACATGTGGCTATATGCGAGGTAGTTTTTATAACCCGACCAAGAATATACGTTGGATCCAGAGGTCATGATTGAAGGTATTCTCAAGAAATTTGACCTCAAGGATTGCCAATCAAGTCAAGTCACCAATCGATTGAGATTTTTAAGACATAACTATTCAAAAACTGAAGATCTTTCACGAATATAGGCGACGATCTTCTAATAAATCGAGCCAAGGAAGAGCTGTTAAGAAGTTTGTCGAATATTTGGTTGGTTTAGAAATCAAAAGTCTTGGCATGGTTTCCAAGTTCTCGGGATGAAGGTAGTTTTTTATGATCCGATCAAGGATACACTTTCGATCAAGATGTCACGATTGAAGGTAATCTCAAAGAATTTGACCTCGAGGATTGACAATCCAGTCAAGTCACCAATCGATTGAGATTATAAAGACATAACTATTCAGCAAAAAGTTAAGATCTAAATGGCTTCACATAACTCCAACACTCCTGAAACACTGGAGGCTCTAACATCATCAAATCAATCCCACTTTTAATCGCAATTTTTGCATTCCGGGCACACTTAAGTCTTTAGTTATTAAATCCGCCATTATGTCCACACTTGGAACGTGAGTCGTCGAAACAATGCCATTCCTTGAAAAATCTTTCAAAAATTCAACTTGATATCGATATGCTTGGCACTTGCGGCACTCACTTCTCTCTCCACTTGTTTTATTACTGCCTGGTTCTCCATCTTCAGAACCAGGGGCGTCTTCGCACGAATTCCTATTTCAGACAGTAACTCTTTTAATCCCAGAGCCTCTCTACCGGTCATCGAAGCGGCTACAAACTCTGTTTCCGCCGTCGTGAGCGCCACAGTAGTCTGTTATTTACATTGTCAAGTTACCACGATACCATTAACGAAAATCACTATGCCGTTGACACTCTTGCGATCTTCTTTACCCGCGGCAAAGTTGGAGTACGCATATCGCACCGATGGTGCAGCGGCTAACAGAGCGAAGACAGCATCAGAATGCCACGAAAAATTACAACAACCGACTCACCATTTGGCCAAGATTACGCTAAAAGAGCTTCCCGATCTCGAGGCTGTTGTCAAGCGCATGGTCTCACCGCCGTGCGAGATGCCTGCTGTGACGGCATAAAAAATTCGGGAGAGGAGTCGCTCAACGATCCAGCGATTGTTGTCGTCGTATGTGCGCCGCAAGCGGGGTATGCCTAGTGTGACATCCAAGACCGCACCTAGTGCGGTATCATCTGGGGCGGGACCTCCTGTTCCGGCTCCAGTGGACATGCCACCGACAAAAAAGTATCAGGACCAGGACACCGTGACCTCTCATGATCTCAACGTAACTATGGCGGACAGCACCTTTACGTTTGGGACTACTATGAGGATGGATGATCTTGGTGGAGGGGCTGTAACGCCTCGCCCATGTGCCGCTAGCTCTCCTATTCCAGTGGGGCTAGCGAAGTCTAAAGGTCCAATCAGCGTGGATTACTTCGTGTGCGTTGTACTGGCGAAGCTTGTCAGTGCGCTGCCTTACCCGGTGGCTTACGTCGCCTCGATGTCGAGGGACAACCTTCGAGCCTTTGGACATTCGATAAAAAGCGATTCCCAACTGGCTGTGATACGCCAACATACCACCCACGGAGATAAAGAACAGCGAGAGCTGTGTACGGACTGGGATGCAACGGCAGGCGGTCAGTATGGACAAATCCGGTGGAAGACGACGTACAGCATACAACGCTGGAGAAATTTCAATAAACTACGGCCGGAGTTGCTGTGTGAGACTGTTTCGAAACCGATGCCGGACTTGGATGATTGGGGCGTCTTCAATGTCCTGTGTGTTGCTACCACAGCTTGCACCTGTCGAAGACTAGACAAAGGTGGTGATTCCACAGTCCAAAGAGGTACTATACCACTTCTCCGAAGAGGTGCGTGCGGAT
The DNA here is from genome assembly GCA_026184515.1 of Peronosclerospora sorghi. Classification (NCBI taxonomy): domain Eukaryota; phylum Oomycota; class Peronosporomycetes; order Peronosporales; family Peronosporaceae; genus Peronosclerospora; species Peronosclerospora sorghi. The sequence goes on along the minus strand of CM047589.1, from coordinate 7,937,682 downwards.
GTCGGCGGAATTCCATGCAAGCATGCCAACTGGAAGGCGGCACTTGACCTTATTGCCCGCGATGGTCAAACGCTGGACCATCATTACTAAGGGAACATCGGCGGTGAAAGGTAATGCTTGGACATGGGATGCGAATCTAAGTCCCCCTTCTCCAACTTCTCTAGGGCAACCTCGGTCTCCCGCCAGGGTTGAGTTTCCTTCCAAAATACTTCCTACGTCTTGCTCACCTCGACGTTGTCGTAGGAGCATGTTAAAGACTTCTCAAAGGCCGCGCGAAAACATCATCGGTCTCCATTCGCAATATGTAGCGGGATTCCCTAAACATCCGGAACGGTGTGCAGAATGGTTTGGCCATTTTAGGCAGCGAGAATCGCGAGGAGCCATTGAATTGGGAATATTACAAGAAACTCAGGTCTCTGTTGGTGAAGGCGCAAGCTTGAACAAGTTGTACAACTCCGAATGGGGCTCCGTGGACAAATCCGGACGCACATTGTGGACCGGGTCAGACGAAGCGCGTGGAAAGGTTGCGATTTTACTAAATACGTACTCGTGGATTAGAGGAACAGTTGACACCGCACTGGATGGCTGTTCGTATTATTATTCGAGGCAAAACCGTTCTCGCTATCAACGTATATTCCCCGCGTGGTAAGGCTGAACGGGAGACGTTTTTGGAGATGCTTCGACATCAGCTGCTGGAAGAAGACGGACCTCTGTTCGTGGGTGGGGATTGAAACTGCATGTTGGTGCCTCGATTTGACCGTTCTTACGTCTCACCTCCCGGCAGACATGAATCCTTCGCGCTGCGAAGGCTTCTTGAGTGGACACACCTTTGCGATGTTCTCGAAGATGACATGGAGCGAGCAGAAGAAGAGAGGACCATATCGGCCTTTCATACAGCGGCGCACACCTATTTCTACACTTTTCCTGGCGGTGGATCTGCAAGTACTTGACTTGATCGGTGGTACGTGAGCGCTCTTCATGTTAATTGGATTCAAGACGTCGATCAGGCCCAGCACCTGACCACAATGGAATCAGTGTACGGATTGGGGCGCCACGACATGTTGTGAACGTACGTAAGTCACGGCGGGTAGATCCAGTCCCGGGCTATGCACAAACTACCGCGACAAGCGCCATTTTTGCGGCCATTGAGGTGGCACAGATTGAAGTTGACCAGTCCAGTTCTGTTCCGACGTCAGACGCTCGTACTGCCCGACGATTGGACGACTGGTTGGATGGATGGAAGATCAGGCTACGCAAAGTTCTTTTGGCGACTACCACGACATCCCGCCAAGGTTTTACACGAAGCTACAGACAGCGACTGAAGAGCCTCTATGTCCGTCTGAAATGCGGCGCTGTCGGAAGCGCGCTCATCGTCTGCCTCACTGACGTGTACTCAAGCGGTGTGTGACCAACCGAGCCCCGCCGATACTCCTGACCCACTTTGGCGAAACGTTGCGGAGTGTAGACGAATATGGCAAAGGACCAAGGAAGAGCGAGTCATTGTCCAGAACACGTACACTGCAGGTGAGATTTCTCGTCGTTTCTACACGCGGTTGTTTACAAAAATTCAGGACAACACCATCGTTTCGTTGGGTAGCCAAGCTACATACGGGACGAATAGGTCGCAGGAGTTGTCTGATGAAATGGCAGACGGCTGGGGGCATCTTATGCCTCATTTTTTTTGATCGCCCAGATGCCACAGCGGCATTTCTTGACCGAGCCTCCCGACCGGACCTGGTTGATGACTCTACTGTAACGTCAGTCATATCTTCAGACAATGTATGTACGGCCTTGAAGAGGCTGAAAAGTGGAAAAGCTGTGGGACCGGATGAAATTAGCAACACATTTTACCGCGATTACGCAGAAGCGCTCGCACCAATTCTCGCAACACTGTACACTAGATGACTGGAGTACAGCGTGTTACCGGCGTCGTTTAGTGAAGATAAATTCAGTGTCTGAAGAAAACGGAGGCTTCTGCCTTGACGCTTTATCATCACCCGATCGCGCTGATCAAAAGCGACTACAAGTTGTCTAAAAAGATCCTTTAGTTTCGGGTGAGGCCATGCTGTCGAGTATTGTTCTACCAGCTCAATTTGGTTTTGTCCCGCAGCGGTCGATTCATACCGCTCTTGACATTTTCGGCGGTACGCAAAGCGACAAGTGCTGACAGCGATCTACACGGATTCATTGTCTTTATTCTGGATTTCGCCAAGGCATACGAGACGTTGCAACGTCCGTTTCTACTTTCAGTGCTGACCTGGTTTGTCTTCTCGATCATTTGCATCAATCGTAGCAGCATTACACCGCGATACGACTTATCGAGTTATTGTGAATGGGTACCGTTCGAGTCGACGTGAAGTTCACTGTGGCATCCGGAAATGGTACCCTCTTGCCCCTCTTCTTTCTATACTCGCCTTGGATAGTGTCTATCTGATGATTCAAGAGAGGTATGACATTCGCGGTGTACCTATTACATCTGGAGGGAGAACCACTGACTTCAAAGTTTTGGGCTACGCTGATGACACGGCGGTATACCTGCGCGTTTGGTCTGTCGTTCTGACTGTTGCTACGATTCTCGATGATTTTGCGGCTGCTTCAGGGCTGTTGACGAATCAATCCAAGTCTATGTTCATTGGGCTGGACCAGGCGGATCATCTTTTCTTTTGGACACATGTGCCCTCAATTTGCTGTCTTCAGCCGAATCCTGCAGATCTCTTGGTGTAATGGTAGGTCAACAGGATGCGAGAAGTGCCAATTGGTCTAAATGCATACGATCCCCATGGAGTCGACTTGTACTAACCCGAGAAAAGACTCACACGTTGGAACAACGAGCTCGACTTGCTAGCACCATCGTGGTGCAAAAAATGACCTACTTAGCACGGCACTGCTGGTCACCTCCCGCCATGGTAACCCGGTTGCAGGGCTTGATTCTGGATTTTGTCTGGGGCGTTCGTGATGGGAAGGGGTTTCGACCGTGGATCCCTTTGATATGGCCCCACTAACGATACAGCAAGGTGGACTATCGGTGCCGTGTATTCAAACGGAACAGATGACTATGGCGGCGACCGCTGTTGGACAGTGGGCAGCTACAGCTTCGTCGAGAGATTTGTTGATCGGTGGTATCTTATTGGGCTCGACCAACTGGGGCCCGGCTTACACCACGACATGTTGGGCTCAAGACCAGAAGTCTCGACCCTAGCGACGGTATGGTTAACCGGATCTAAAATTGTCGGGTTTTTAGCTGCTCGCCATGCACGCCAAGGAAAGGTCACGGAGGTCTGCCGGAGGCTCGTCTCTTCTACATCGAGAGCCGTGGTCGAATACAATGGAGACGGTAAAAGAAAATTTTTGAACAAAAAATTTATAAACAACTTTCAAGAGTTTAAGAAGAAAAAATATTAATAATATTTTTTAGATTACTTAATTTTGTATAAATAAAAAACTAAAATAAAATTTAAAAAAATTATGACCCTTTTTAATAAAATTTTAATAAATAATTCTTTTATTTTATACTCTTCGTATATTATGTAAAAATTTATTTAGTAGCTATTCTTTTTTTCATTTTTGATTCAGAAGCTCTTTTTATTTTTCCTTGGATTTTAACTTTAAGTTCAAATTTTTCATGGGGTTCTTGGTAAGTTATAAAATAAATTCTAAGAATCAGTTAGATATATTTTAAAATATAAAAGAAATAAATCAGTTATAACTAATATAAAACGTTTATCAGAACCCGGACCTCTTCTTCTTTGAATAGAAGCTAATATTTTACGTTCTACTAAAGTAATATGATTTATAATTTTTATGTTTTTTCTAATGTTTTTAAATATAAAATGTTATTATACTAATATTTTTAGTATAAAGAGAATAACTAAAATTATAAATCATTTTTTTAAACATTTTTATTAATTCTACAACATACTAAACAAGTACAATTGGGTTTAAGAAATGGAATCCTTTTATTTATTTTAAGTGAATTATTATTTTTTATTAGTTTTTTGGCATAATTTTGGTTATATACCAATTATTTTTTAATTATTTTTTTTTAGAAACCTCTTTTATGTTTAGTAAAATATTTACTGGATTTAACATTTTTTGACGATCAAGATATTAATCTTGATGAAGAAAAAAAAAATTGAAGGTAGTGTTACAATTGGTGTCCGCCGTGTGCTTAACGAAAGACTGCCAGCCGGGATGCGAGCGGAAGTAGCGACATCAGGTCGATTTCAGCCCAGGTGGATGGTACACGCGACGATGACAGACATTACGTGTACTGAGGGACCGCAGAGGCAATGTATATACCTTGAACGGAGTAGATTTTGCGCAGGGGTTCAAGTACCTTGACGATATACTGAGCTGGGAGCGACTCCGAGTGGTATCATTCGGTTTTTTCCCAATCGCAACATGAACACTCAGTCTATGTCGAAGCGTTGGCACTTTGGGACCTTCTGCCTTGCTCTTTTATACCATTTTCCAGCACTGTCCTACCGGTCAGTTGAATCGGAGCGTTGATAGCTTACTCGGAAAAGGTCTACCAGTATCATGAATGGCTCTTCGGCCATGACGGTATTTGATATCGCATTTTGACACGGGTATGGCGGGAAAAGTGGCTCCAGTATGATTGATGTCTGCTGGCGATGCAGCCACATGTCTGGACAGTGGAACTACTGTTCACTTTGGCGTGAATTCAACGCTTATGCGTGTTGTACACCTATGGACGTCGACGATGGAGGCCGCAACGACAACTGAAACAGATAATCGCTCGCAGACGCAGTGAGGAAGGCAAACGCATCTGCGAAGAACGAATGTCGAAGCCGGAGTTCCAAGTGATTGCAGCAGGGACATCTCTGATCGAGTGGAGAGACATCCGAAGGATACGAGCTTCCTTCCCGACGAACGCGCAGACGCTTTATCGTCTGAAGTGTAACTGCAGTAACTGCTTCCCGCTCTGGAATTGGGCTAGTCAGGATCTATCTTTCCCCGACCGAGCGTGTCCGACTTTCATTCCGGTCATAGCTAATCATGTATTATGGGATTTTCCATGTGCTCGGCGCCATTGGAATTATCTGATTGAACGGTGGCGACAGCTTGGCGACTTGAAGGAGGCAGATCTTCACGTCTAGGTGTTTGACTTGGACCTTCCGGCTATTCTGAGTTATGGGTGGGATGCCATCAAATACGCTATAGAACCCGGCGTTAATGTGTCTCAAGCGGAGGATGCAGTCTTTCACGCAACACGTGAGCTCTGGTGATTCCGGTGTCCACGACACTACATTCTATCTGTAATTAGCGTCTCCACCGCTTGAAAGACGCATCTCTGTCACAGGAAGTACACAACGCACGAATTTCGACGAGAAGTTTCACGGTTCTGATGATCAACTTACCAGTAGTACATGGGTGACGACGAACTCCTGTGGTGAAGCGGACTCAGAAATTTCAGTCACTTTATGTCAGCAGCACACCGATCGGCTTATCGGTGATCGGATTGGTGGAAATCAAGGATGCTTTTAAGCCTATTGTGTGCGAGTGGTGTCAAGAACACGGGTTTTGGTATGTCACATGATATTGCGTGTACTTACATGTTTTTATGTTTGTACATATTGGGGACCATAGGGAGATATTTTTGGTTAGTCGTTAAATTTTGGCCTTTAACACTCAACAAGAAGTCGTTAGCATCTTCGCACTGTACATCAGTCGCATCTGCACGACACAGTGTTTGGAAGCAGAGGGTCGAGTAATCCCCTCTAGCTTGTTGTATAACTATAGCTTGTTATACCCAGCCGGGACGCGTCACAAACGCACTTGGCCCGCCGGAAGTCCCTCGACGGGAGTACGTATTGGTCGGCTTCACAAGCGCAAGTTACACACGTTTGGAACGTGTAATCAAGTATTGGATTGTTACGTGGAGTTATCGTTCGTGGAGTTTATCACGTTCTCATTGGATATCTATATTGGAGTATTGGACTTTTATTCTCGTATTGGTTGGGCTCTACGATCGGTTAAGCAATCTGCCCTTGGAAGTATATTTACTTGGAGTATAACTGGTCTGCCCGTACCCAGGGGGAAGAGTTCCGACCAGGGTACACTACCCAGCACGGTCTCACGTTTTTAGACCTCACATAAATTCCCAGCACCGATCCACCAAGTGTGTAACCAACCCATTCCATTGGGTACAAAAGGGGAGATGACGAAGGAATCGGACCAGGCGTCCTATGCTGATGATCGATCGTCTGCTAGCAGCCGACGATCAGATAGGATCGTATGCGAAGGTTCGCGGGGTACCCCCCCCCCGTCAGTTGGAAGTACGGGCACGATGGTGGTCAGGTTCTCGACACTACGGTGTTCGATTTTGAACTTGACTCCACCACAATGGTGCGCATGCCCGGATCACTTGGTGATCGTGGATATCACCGCGAGGTGTCATCAAAGATTGAATTTGAAGATTTGAATTTGGAATCGTTCTGGAGAGGGCGTAAGGAAAAGCTATCACCTTACGTCTTCGTTCTCGATAAAGATGGCGATGTCCGGTCTGGCCTGGTGGAGGACCAGATCGGGATTAATAAATTTTCTCCTCCCCAAAAGGCTCCCACCAGAGCCGATCGGGACTATAGCAAGTCTTGCTATAGTTCCGGAAAGGATCAGGACTTTTGTCCTGATCCTATGCATTTGAATGAATGTTTTGATGAAAACGTAAAATATGAAAACGACTTGGAGGCTGATTGGAACGATCCGATCCACTTTCCCAAGGTCCCCAAGCAGAGGCTCAGAATGCCATCCGATGAAGACGACTTGGAAGAAAAGTCGCAGGTCGGGGATGGGGTTATCAAGGAAGAAGACCTGACCAGGATGTATTACATCCACGAGTTAAAGCGATTTACTCGTGAATACCAGGTCATGCGGATCTTAAACCTCCGGATCCCCGATCGCCTTCTCGGACCCACCACCGAGCCGATCCAAAGCGATCGGCCGTTGCTATTGGTGAAGAACCTGCTGGCGATGTTGGCTGTGGTCGGCATAAAAGTGCAAAACATCGCCAACGTGCAGAAACTGTTCGATCTGGATACTTGGAAGCTGGAGATGTCGATGTCGACCCTCCATGATCATTTGGTGCCATTGGTGGGGGCGGTTCGCCGCCCAACTCCCACCGTGGCATTGAAGGCCGCTGAGGCCACGGCAGCATACGATGATGTGTGCTCCGATGATAAGTCGCTGTATCAGTCTCCACCTGCCTCTAATAGCTCATCGGAGTTGGAGGTCGGTGTTGAGCGGATGACCCTGGGGGCGGATCATACCCCCATGGGAGCATAAAAAGGACGTGTGGCAGCAAGGGGCTGCATGACGGTCGGGGCCCCAGGAGCCCCCACAGGTTTCAGTACCTCCAAAGGAGGATACCAACACGCTTCCGATGACCCAAGATAACGTCCAAGTCATGTTTGAGGCAATGATGGAGCGTTTCATGGAAGACCGATGCTGATCGCCTCCGCGCCCGCATGCCAAGGACCGATCTGCCCGGAAAATGTCAATACTTGCCGGGATGTTGATATGGTGTCAGTGGCATCAACGGATAAGGCTACCCGATGTGGCAAACCAGTTAGCAGAGGAAGACGCAAGCCGCAGACAGCCCGACCGCGCCGATCAAGCAGAACAGCGATTTTGACATGGAGTCGATCGGCGATCCGGATGACCACTATGGGTCAGACGGTGCAGGGGCGGGCAGAACGCGCAGGGCTAACCTATCCTCTACGACCGCCTTTGATTTACGATCTACTGCGATCCCACGCATTCGCACGGCTGCGACCACGGATATCAAGGATTTCACTGGCAAGGACGCCGACGAGGATCAAGCCAGATCGTGTTTTTGTAGGGTCAAGTCTGCTTTCTTACGGGATCAGAAACCAAAAAAGGAACGGTGTCTGATCTTCACGGATCTGCTGAAAGGACCGGCTGCGAACTGGATCCAACAGTTGGGTAGCGATGTCCGATCTGACTGGGATCTGCTATGTTCAGAATTTGAGGGGCAGTAGTACTGCAACTCCGGATTTTCTACCGCCCGCAAATACCATCATATGCAGAAGCAGGGCGACGAGACGCCGATTGAGTATCTGCACCGCTTGAACGTGGCTGCAATACGCGCCGGGATAGTGATCAAGGAAGGCAATGCGCCAACCAGTGCCGCTTGGAGAACGTGGGTCACTACATCAGTACCCTTGATGACCAAGATCTGGAAGATCAGCTCACTCTGCTGCGCCTCAAAGATGTGGGGGAAGTGGAACAGACTTTGCGGACGCTGCAACGATCACGCATCATGAGGGAGAAGGTCGCCGTTGGATCGGGTCGCTACAGATTGAAGACCCAGACCGACCCGGTGAAGAGGCCCCTGACCAGATCGGCCCGTGCTGTTAAGGCGATCGTGACTGAAGACAGCACTGGATCGGAAGAGGAAAGTAGCGTCCTGTCCAGTCGGGAGTCAGACGAGGACCAGTATCGCCACATTTTCGTCACGGAACCTGCCCCAAGAACCAGATCGACGCCTAACCAGGCAGATCGGAAGGGAAAGAGTGGGAACAAGTCCGACCCGGACCGACCTCGCAAGAAGTGTTCTCACTTCGGGTCAAGCAAGCATGATGGTGGGAGTGCTAGAAGAAGCTGATATGAAAGAAGTGCGAAAGACGCGGTCACCCCACCGATCACTGCCTCTTCGTGTGCAAGTCATGTGGAGAGATCCACGAGGCCGGCCAGTGCAAGATCGAAGAGTTCTTCAATCTGATGCGCAAGTGGTATGTGCCGGGTAAGCACGCGGGGATGCTTCCACCTGAAGTCGAGAAGATGTTAAACTAGAACGCTCGCCATGTTGGAATCTGGATCGAGACGATCGATCTACGTTTGGCATCTATGTATATGTCGGCAAGGATAATAAAACCGACAATACATGTTCTATCCTCAATCGCGTCGATCGGGGTCATCCGGTCTACAATCTCACGACCGATGAATATTCCCGATCGAAGGTGGTCATGCAGCTAGATCTGCTGCCTGGGGAGTCTCGCGGATACTGGAAGTATCATGCGACCGACAAATGGTTCAAGCAGGCGAAAGCATGTGGTAAGATAAACAACCAGAAGGCAATGATGTTGTTAGACTCTGGGGTCGAAGTCTCAATTATCGACTCCGCCTTTGCTCGTAAGGTCGGATGTCGTATAGACGACACCCAGAGACAAGAATGCGTCGGAATCGGTGAAAGTTCTTACATGACCGAAGGAAGGACGCGCGTGAAGATCACCCTATCGGGTTCGTTTTTCTACTTCTTCAGCTCTTGGGTTGGCAAACCGGCCGGTCAGGATGCCCTGTTAGTCATGGATTTCATGGTGCCGGAAGGTATTCGTTTTGATCTGTCTCATGGAGTGCTTACACTCCCGGATGAGGTCCAGATCCAGTTAGATGGTCGGTGGCCCCTATACGGATCGCACACCGATCTGGTCAGGTGGAACCAAGATTTCACCAATCCAGTCGGCCAATCCGCTGATACCCCGGTCGACAAAGGTTCTTCGATCAAAGAAGTTATGGGTGACCAGGGGCGATCGGTGGGTGCCGACCTTTGTGAAGATCGCCGGACGGTTTGATTACGTTAGACTCACTAATATTGGCGACAAGCCGCTTACACTCGACAACAATACTATTGTTGGCATGTGGCTGGTGGAAGGGAAAGTGACAAGAAATATGGGGTTCGTCTCGATCGGATCGAGACGGTATGTTGAGTGGCAGAACTTGGCATAGCAAGCGACCACCGATCTGATCAGCGATGATGGACCGGTGGAAGAAGATACCTCACCTATGGTGGAACGACCCAGCTATGTAACTCCAAAGAAGATGTTAGTTCGAAGAAAGGCACCGTGTCGCCGGACACGGTGGACCATCAAGCAGATGAGCCAAGGTTCGTCAACGTGGTGGCGACACAAGAATAGGCGACTGAGGAGCCGGGAATATAAAATGGAAACATGGCCCTGCTGGGGCGGACCACGATGGCGCGCCTAAGCAGATCGATGTCGTTGAAAGGCAGCCCGCCGATTGGGAACAGCAGTGTTCAACCGATCAGGACGGTTTGGGTGACATTTCCCCGGAAGACGACCAAGTTTGTATCCATGAGGGCGGGGATCAATAAATTCAGGAGCTGGAGAGCCAGATGGCAGTCCTCCCTGAAGTGTTCGCCGATCTTCCCGAAGTCACCTTGGACGATCTACAAGTGGTTGATCGGGATGTAAATAGTCCCGACCAGATCGATCAGCTTAAGAAGAACATCTGGAAGAAGAAGCACCTTCTGATCGGGAAAGGCAATGCCTTACCCCCTGCTTCTCGCGGAGCAATCTGTGACATCGACGTGGGTGTGCCAAGCCGATCGCCCAGAGATGCCAACGTGTGGCGCCACAGTACCGCGAAAAATTGTCCGATCTTATTAAAGGACTGGCTACCAAGATCATTAAACCGTCGACCTCGCCGTGGGCCTCGCCGATCGTGATTGTGATCAATAATAACGGCGTCGACATCAGGTTGTGTATCGATAATCGGTTGGTAAATCGGTTGACCAAGCTTATGGTGTACCCGATGCCGCTGATCAGCGATCTGCTAGAAGATCTTGACAAGAACCTATGGTATTGCTCACTGGATATGGCAAGTTTATTTTGGGTGGTTTCGATGACCGATCGGACTCGCGAGATCTCCGCATTTGTTACGCCCTTCGGTCTGTTCGAGTGGAACCGTAAGCCGCTCGGTTTGAAGAACGCGCCCCAGACCGATCGGGACCACACCGAAAACCGTGATGATTTACAGAGGGTGAACCCGATCGGGAAAGGAGACCGTCCGTTCTGGGGAGGTGATCGTATATCGACGACATTCTGATCCCTGCTTCGTCATGGAGCAATCTGTGCGAGAAGGTCGAACGGTTGTTGAAGACATGCGATCGCTGGAACCTGTCGATCAGTGCTGTGAAGAGTTTTTGGGGCATTTCCAAGGTCGCATATTTTGGTCATATGGTGTCGATCAGTGGGCTGGAGGCCAATCCCAAGGATCTGGAGTCACTGAGAAACCTCCCGTTTCCCAGATCACTGAAGGCAATTCAATCCTTATTGGGGAGCCTAAATTACTACAGCCGCTTCATTGAAGACATCGCATTTTACGCGGACGTGCTGTACAAGCTCCGGGAAGTCGACTACCTTATGTTGCGCGAAGGAGATCGGGCAACTTTACGGGAGGTCTGGAACTCTGATCTGCCGGCAGATTTTCCGCATGTGGAGGCAGACGATCACATGAAGCGTGCAAATGTTGCTTTCGGTATGCTGAAGGCCAAGATGGCGACGGCACCGATTCTCAGACACTTCGATCCGGAAAAAATGCCGATCGTCATTGTGTATGCTAGTAAGTGGGTCATTTCTGCCACTCTAGTGCAAGAACATGATGGAGTGTACCACCCGGTCACTTTTACGAGCCGGACGTTGAAGCCGAACGAAGTTAACTATGGGATCGTCGAAAAGGAAAATCTGGCTTTACTACGGATTTTGGACGTGTGCTACAACCTACTGGTCGACCGATCTGTAAAGGTTCTTTCGTGAAAGTCGACATTGGCCTGGCTATTATCGGTCAATGGGATGGACGGTAGGCTTGGCAGATGGTCAGCGATCTTGTCACAGTGGTCCCTTGAGGTCGTCAAGTGCACCAAGGGAGAGGAAAAGATATTGGGCACATTGGCTGCCAGTATCACCCCTCGGTCCGAAGTGGATGAAGCTCTGATGGCGATTGCCCCAGGGAAGCAACCTCGACATTCAATCTCTCTGCCGCCACCGATCGTCGATCGGGATGAGGAACTCCTGGTCTTGAGTTTCTACGGATCGGCTAGCGTGAAGAAGAAGGTCGGCTCCTATAGTGCCATACTGTGGAAGTTACCACAATGGTCTATAGTAGCATCCGCCGCCGATTTCACGCCTGACATAACGGTCAACGAGGCGGAATATCGGGGGCTCCTTCTATGTCTTGATATGCTGTCATCACAAAAGAAAGGGCGGATCATCATATGTGGTGACTCCAACCTAGTGATAAGGCAGATCACCAGGGAGATAGACTGTAATGCACCACGGCTGAAGTTGCTGAATGATCGGGTGATGAAGGCACTGAAAGACTATCCCAACCACGATCTATTGCACGTGAAACGGTATTGGAACAGAATCGCCGACCACCTCGCGACACAAGCCATGCGGGACCAGATCGGGGCGACGATAACCAAGGAGGCCGTTCTACATGAACTTATGGACATAAACTGGCTCTAGGAGTTGATTAAGCCCAAGGACAGCCCTGATCAGGTGCATGTGATGGCGACAACTAGATCGCGAACTCGGAAGTCTCGCCGAAAGTTCCCAAAGGAAAGGCTGATCGAGTAGGTTGTAAAACAGCTAAGGGCGGAACGGATCCTCAAGGCGCAGGACGAAGAAGAGTGGATCGTCAGCTTGAAGGCCTATCTGCGCGGTGAACTGTCCAAGTTAACAAATGATCAGGCGAAAGAGTGTACCAAGATCGCGGACAGTTACGATGTCGACGACAATGGATTGTTGTATTACTACCGTGACGTTGATCAAGACAGTGCCGATCAAGATCGACTAGCGAAACTGGTGATCCCTGAGTTGCTACAGCCGGATGTCCTTCATCACTACCATGTGAGTCTAGAAAGGGAAAAATCAGGGCATAGGCAGGGCGTACCATAAGATTAGGTACCACTTTCACTGGAGAGGACTTTTTCGGAGCGTGCAGAAATATGTGGGCTGTTGCACAGATTGCGAGACCGGAAAGGGCATACCGATAATCAAGGGGCGATCGCCCGGAAATATAGAGGCTATTTACCCTTTCCAGGTGATAGCAATGGACCACATACCGTCGCTGCCCAGATCGACGAGCGGCAACACTGAGCTGCTGATCTGGATCGACCTATTCACTGGTCTGGTGATCGCAAAGTCTAGTGCATCCCGATCTGCGGAGCAGATCGCCCAGAGTTACGAGGAATGTGTGTTCAGAAGGTTCGGCGCCAGCGAAGTTATTAGACACGATCGGGAACCCGGTTTTATGGCGGAGGTGTTCCGATCGTTCAATAACATGCTAGGCCAGGAGCATAGCGCGACGATGGCATATCGTCCGCAAGCGAACGGATCTGCTGAACGCATGGTGCAGACAATAAGAAGGGCGATCAAGATGTATGTGGCAACGTGACTGGGATGAGTATGCAGAGATACTGGTATTCGCACTCAACTATTCAACCGATCGGGTCCGAGGAGAGACGCCTTTCTATATGGCGTATGGATGGGACCCTCGATCGACACTTGAAGCGGAGATACCAATCGGCTGCACTCGGACCCGCGATCGCGATGCCCGTCGTTGGCGTGTGCAGGTCCAAAAGCGTTATCAGCATGCGAAAGAAGTCGTCAATGAAAATTTGCGTCAGGCCACGCAAGATCGAGCAGATCGGAATAACGGTTAGGTCCGCCCTCATGGTATTAAACCAGGGGCGAGGGTATGGTTATACCTCGATCGGGTCAAGGAAGGCAATGCGAAGAAGTTGGATCATATGTGGCACGGTCCTTTCTGTGTAGCAGAGCTGATCGGTGAGCATGCTGCCCGTCTGATCACGATCGGCACATATTACAAAGTTTTTCCGATCGTGCACGTGTCCAAACTGAAGCTGGTCAAAGAGTTCCCCGATCGGCCTAAAATGCCCTGTCTGGTGGACGAAGCGGAGAGACTCGATTTTGATGAAGCTCTGCTGCCGGAAGACAGTTGGGAAAGGACATTGGAAGAGGACGAATTCGAGGTGGAAAAGGTGCTAGATGTCCGATCGGTCAAGAAGATGCGTTTCGGTCGCACCACCGAGAATATCTGGTCCGATGGAAGGATCATGACGAAGCAACTTGGATCGACGAACTCGATATAAATTGCGGAGCACTGCTACGAGAGTTCGAGCGAGAACGATTCAGTCGGAATCGCTTCGTAGTAATGCAGACTCATGAATATGAATATCAAGACACGCAGTAGCACCGATCAGTATATCGATCGGTGTGAATATGTGTAAGGTCTGAATTATTGTGATGAACTGTGATGAACTGTGATGAACTGGAGTAGTGGAGTGACGAACGTGGTGATCATTTTCGCGATGTGGATGGAAACTGTGTGTGATAACGTGTTGGTACAAGTTTGGAGAAAGTGACGAGATTTGGTTAAGGGATCAGGTGATCAGGAATTTTGGAAAAATGATGACATGTATTATGGATTATCTGATCATCTAACTGCCGCATCAAGATCCGCAGTCACTCCACAGACGGCCGATAGTCAACGCCGGATGGTCTTCGATCTGGTTCTGGTGCTGATTGCGCCAGGGCTCCTTCCGATCGATCTGGATTAAATTGTCCTTCAGGTCTGCGATAGGCTCGTCACATTGAAGACCGGGATACCAGATGCCGTCCTCATTCAACGCCCCGGGGCTCTCAACGCGACGCTTGGCCATGTGAAGAAACACCGGATACAACAAGATGTCGATGTAGCACTCGCGGGCCAGCATCCCTTCCAGTATAAATTGGCATAGGGTCTGCAAGGCCTCGCCCGACCGACTCCGGCGATGTTTACGGCGCTTCTGATACAGGATCAGGTCTTGATCACGTAACTTCCGACCCTCGTGAAGGAGGAGATAATGGGTGGACTCCCAGATCGCCTGGAAGTAGGCTGTAATAAAATCCCGAAGTCGACCCAGAAGCGAATCGATCCAAGGAGTCGACGCGAATATGGAGTCCAACTTGGCGCTGAGCAGCACTTTCCATGGTCGGTCTGCATACAGACGGGCGATTTGAGGTCCCGTGACCAGATCCACCCGCCACGCAGACGGGTCAGGGGTTTTCAAAAAGCTGGAGGGGAGAGCCAGAAATCTGGTCGGGACATCGACCGGGCTAGATCTTGCTTGGTCGGGGCTGATCGGTGCAAGCTATCGATATGCCCCGGTGACCATGGAAAAGTGGAATCTGTAGTCAGCGATGAAAGAGGTCGACCTCCGATCAACAACCCTTTCAATCAGGCGTGATTGTGCATCCAAGCTGTTCCGGGCTGGAACGAAGGCACCTATCCGGTTGACTCGCGCGTCCGTGCAGCACCATCACCCTGGAAGCTGATCACCTTATCAGCCCCCGATGCAGGCTTCGCAGGAACGGGACCTCGGCGTTGATCGGATCGGGACTTGGATAAAGCAGTGATCAAGAACTCAGAATCTCCCGATCCGTCCCCCGAGTCCTCTCCGGAGGAGAACTCTATACGCTTGGTGTGAGTAGCGCGGGGGCGTAAGGGCGCATGCGATTTGGTGATGATAGACGTGTAACCTGCGTCCGATATTGGGCTTGGGAGATGCGACAGCGTCTTGGCTTTCTTTTGAGGCACCGCTTGCTTCTCCTCGAGTTCTTAGTCGCGCGCTATGCCCCGCGCCCTTGAGTCCTTCGACGCGTCCTTACGTTTCTTGGAAGTTTTCGGAATTTTGGAGTGCTTACTTTCAGCCAATGAGTGGCGTCGGGTCCGATATTGGTGCAGATCGATCAGAGCAAACGATGCAGATCGGTCAACGCTAGAGCCTTCAGCTGGACGACGGTGCAACAAGTCGGTCAACTGTTGGTATCATCGATCTACGACCGCCCAACGACGGTTCGACTCCTGGGTCCAGGCGTCCGATCGGCTCTGGAAGGACCGACCTTCTCGATCTGGTACCTGACCACGACCTGCAACTCGACGATCTGCCTCTCCAGGTCACCATGTTGGGTGCGGAGTGAAGTCTGATTGGACTGATCTTCCAACCTCTTCCGGTTGACCACCGCGAGCTGTTCCAGGAGGTGTGACCTGTAGGCCTCCAAACGAGACAGATCATGTCGTTCGCCGATCAGCCCGTTCAAGGTCGGTCGGAGCTGATCGCAGTGGTCATGCGACTGCCTTCCAGCCGCGAATAAAGTGTCGAACGTTTTGGCGATGTCGGTGTGCAACCGATCTGCACGCAAAGGAAGGTTAGACCAGACCCAAGACAAAAAGCAGACCGATCGGCTTACCTCGCGCTGTTTGTTGGGAGATCTGGGCCCGGAGATGCGCGTTTTCAGCGATCACCTCCTGCAACTTCGCGGACATGGGGATCAAAGTGTCCACCTCTTGCCGCAGTTGCAGTAGTGAAGAATTCTTGACTTCCAACTCCGACTGAAGCTCCCGGGCCGTTTACGGAGCTGATCGACCCCGATATGATGCCCATCCGGTATGTCGGACTCTGGAGTGTTGCAAGGGCTGTCAGATCGAGCCGATCTGGTAGGCGAATCGATATGGGGCGATGAGGAACGCAGGGCACCTGCAGCAACGAGCGTCAAGAGAGGTTACAAAATGATCAGGTGTACAAGGAAAGTACCTGGCGAAGGTGGACTCGAAGATCTGTCCATCGATGAAGTTCGCTTCTGCGAAGATCTAAGATGCGGTGAGATCGGGTCGTTACCGTTGCGCGGCTACGACCAGACTTAGGGGCGGCTGTGGTGAAGCGGAATCAAGAATTTCAGTCACTTTATGTCAGCAGCACACCGATCGGCTTATCGGTGATCGTATTGGTGGAAATCAAGGAGGCTTTTAAGCCAATCGTGTGCGAGAGGTGTCAAGAACACGGGTTTTGGTAAGTCACATGATATTGCGTGTACTTACATGTTTTTATGTTTGTACATATTGGGGACCATAGGGAGATATTTTTGGTTAGTCGTTAAATTTTGGCCTTTAACACTCAACAAGAAGTCGTTAGCATCTTCGCACTGTACATCAGTCGCATCTGCACGACACAGTGTTTGGAAGCAGAGGGTCGAGTAATCCCCTCTAGCTTTTTATACCCAGCCGGGACGCGTCACAAACGCACCTTGCCCGCCGGAAGTCCCTCGACGGGAGTACGTATTGGTCGTCTTCACAAGCGCAAGTTACACACGTTTGGAACGTGTAATCAAGTATTGGATTGTTACGTGGAGTTATCGTTCGTGGAGTTTATCACGTTCTCATTGGATATCTATATTGGAGTATTGGACTTTTATTCTCGTATTGGTTGGGCTCTACGATCGGTTAAGCGATCTGCCCTTGGAAGTATATTTACTTGGAGTATAACTGGTCTGCCCGTACCCAGGGGGAAGAGTTCCGCCCAGGGTACACTACCCAGCACGGTCTCACGTTTTTAGACCTCACATAAATTCCCAGCACCGATCCACCAAGTGTGTAACCAACCCATTCCATTGGGTACAAAAGGTGAGATGACGAACGAATCGGACCAGGCGTCCGATTCTGACGATCAATCGTCTGCTAGCAGCGGACGATCAGATCTGATCGTATGCGAAGGTTCGCGGGTTACCCCCCCCCCGTCATTTGGAAGGCCGGGCACGATGGTGGTCAGGTTTTCGACACAACGATGTTCGATTTTGAACTTGACTCCACCACACTCCTGTTTGATCGAGTACGGTCGGCGCTTGCTGAAACCGTCATCTGCTTTGATGATCCACCTCCTTGCGAGCGCTGCCGCTCTACAATCTCTCTGGCGTGTTCTACTTGATTTTCTTCGATGGGGGATAAGAGTAAATCCTGTACCGGGTGGACCAGGATCCATCATTGTCAATCTTCACATGCATACGCACATAGCATGCGTCCTGTAGGTATTGAGCATGGCTTACGGTTGTACAAAGACCACGAACAACGTAGCTGAATACTGGGGGGCTTCGACAAGCGAAGGCTAGTGGCCATTCACCTCTACATGACGTGGGGGACAGCGTGCTCGTGCTTTTGCAACTCCGGACGCATCACCCACCACGCAAGCCTCAACTGGCGCTGCTATTTTGAGAGGCAAGAGTACTTGCTGACGATATCGGTGTTGCCAGCTTGGGACATCACTATCGCACATACAACAAAATGGCGGATCGAATGACAAATATTGCTATGAATACCAAAGCTTCAATTCAAGTGCACGCTTACGGGGAGGCAGGTAAGGTGAAGGAGGCTGCAGCATTCATCGACAATGATGTCAACCATTGGCTAGAGGCCTCTCAAGCCGAACTCAACGAACCCCAGAGACCCGCGCTGACGCCACAAAACCTGGTAATATCGAGACAAGACGTTGCGCGACGGCGCGCGGCTGTTCGAAGACAAGTCATTTCAAATATTTAAAGTTATAGTCGCCACGGTAACTTTGTTGCCTGTCGACAGGATCTACTAGGTAGTACCGCGTACTTAAATATACCTAAGATTCTCACTCACTCCTCCACTTCTTCACACTGTCCGTTCAATATTTCACACTGTCGTTCCAATTAATCTTGCCAATCACGCAGCTTCGACTCCAGTATGTCGATTTGATTCATCGAGACGGGGTCAAGAATGAATTCGAACTTAGAAGCTCTCCATCCGAAGAACACGTAATTTTAAGTTTAATGCCACTCGAAGTGCTCCCCCTTCCAGCATTTCTAATGTGCGCATGAAGTCACTGGAATCGTCCAGTTTACCATCGAGGCATCTTGATAGCACTAAAAACCTTCTTTTTATTAGTCCACGTCACATTTCAGAAATGAAAAACATTACTTACGCTCAACTAATCCATTGGTTACGCATTTGAGATAGTGTTAGCTGGCCTCACGTAATCGTCTGTAGCAATCTCGCCCTTGTACCTAAGTGACTAAGGCATCGCGGTCAATGCCAATCTTGTAAATAAAATTTTGTCTACACCGTAAAACTGTTTCTTACTGGTTCGATCGTCCATCCAAATACTCAATTGGGCACGTTTTAGCTTCAGGGCGTAGCGATAAGACGTTGTTGGTGTGTAGGTAAATGTCGTGACTCCCTCGAATTAATGTCGGGGATTGGGGCCATGACGCCGATCAAGTGAAGCAGTAAAGGGCGTACAAAAGCCTTTTGGACAAGGATTTGAAAATTAAAATGCATGGTGATATGCAACAAAGTCAAACTGATGGCGGTTGACCTATACGCTCACGATATTGAAGAGGGATTTGGTTGGGATGGTGATCCATATCTCCAACAAAACTGTACGATCGACTAAGGCATGTAAGTGTATTCGATACAGAACTCTGCCAGTAATACGAGTCTATCACAAGAAAAAACATGTGGGCAGTAAGTGTTGAATGCAACCCTCTATAACACAAATTGGGAAGCGTGGAAGTGCGATGTGATAAATATGACGCCGTCCGTTGGATTAAAAAACGATCCACAGGATCGTCACGGACACGTCCGTGGTTTAAAAGGTGCTGCAGCTGCGGGAAAGTAAAACTGCTACCCATAGCGCAGCCACAACCAACACTTCGGCGCATTTGAAGACCTTACTACAAAAGCAAAGGAATTCCTTCAGCGTATTTGGACATACAAGAACACATTTGCCTTCGCCTCTGTTGGGGCCAAAATTAAACAGGGAATGGTAAACGTGGCGTCTACACGTACCGACTACATGTTGAGCTCCATCATCGATGATGATATCTTCTTCCACCAGAGGGTCGGTCGCCGAAAATTTACTTATTGTATATCCACGACCAGCAGCTGCAAGTGAACGGACGGCTTGCCTTCACAAACGACCTGGACCAGGGTATTGTCGAGGCGTTGCAGCACATGCTGCAAGAGTGTAATCCGTATGCACAACTTAACGAAAATGCTTGGTAACGCCTGTACATCACCACTGTCTCTTTGCTTGGTCACTCAGAGAGAGAAAGATTCCCGCCGCTACGACATTCCCACGGCTGATGAGATCGGCGTTATCATTGTCGCTGATGGCGAGAACCCAGAGGAGAGAATGTGGGAAGTTGACGCGAGTTGGGGGTTCGTGCGGACAACTTGTTAAGCTTAAGCCGGTCAGTGCTTGGTGTCTTATGAGATAGCAGGAAGGTCGCCCTGAGTGTAAGTTCAGAGCGCCGGGGATGAGATCTTTAGTGAAAATAGAAAGATAAAAAGTGTGTTAATATAGTTATAGATTTAGTCCTAAATTCTAACCACAAAATTTAGTCCCAAATGTTCAATCCCGAATTCCATGCATATAAACCACTTAAACCACTGCGTTTTTGTCCTTTGAAAATGCTACTAGTACCGGCCAGAGCAGTAACGGCAAGAGCAGTACCGGCCAGAGCAGTACCGGCCAGAGTGGTACCTTCCAGAGCAGCACCGTCCAGACCGGGAGAATACCGGTACCAATCAAGTACTAACGGTACCGGCTAGCTTTTCCAACAGAGAAAGCGTGGCATTTTTGTCAAGAAAATCGATGGTCCAGTGCTGCATAGTTCTATTTTACATCCGTCATACCTACCAATGCACTATGGGCTTCTTTTTCCGGATGGACGCGACGGGTGGCAACGCTGGCCGGATTCGAGTATGAACATGAGAACAGCGGTTTTGTCGAGGACTCAACCCCAAAGATCAGGCACCGCGCGAGCATGGGGGCTTCAAGCGCGTGACCCTTCCCCGATTAAAAAGGTCCACTTCCTTGCGAGGATCTTCGGACAGAGGATGGATTGTCCACATCACATTCAAGGCCGCCTGCGTTGCCCGGGATAAAGATTGGAACTGGTGCCTCATGGAGGCAGCACAGATGCGAACCAGTGCACAAC
The DNA here is from genome assembly GCA_026184515.1 of Peronosclerospora sorghi. Lineage (NCBI taxonomy): Eukaryota > Oomycota > Peronosporomycetes > Peronosporales > Peronosporaceae > Peronosclerospora > Peronosclerospora sorghi. The sequence continues at coordinate 7,917,034 of CM047589.1, read as the reverse complement.
TTCGGTCTCTATATGTGAGCGTTCTGACTCACGGCCCAACGGCAGATTTGTTCATAGTCACTCATGTCGCTTGAGTGTACTAACATACGCGCGTTCCAAACACTCTGCGAGTACTAGCGCAAGTCTTTCCATGAGAAAACGATAGCAACAGAAATAAACGCAATACCAGCAATAAAACACAAACAACTTGTATTATACACGTTAAATCCACTTAATGTAACACGTAACTTGAAGCGAGACCGTAACGTAATTCACAAACCACGGGATAATCCAGAGAAACTTCCACCCGCAAACACGGCATACTTCTCCCCACAATAATCACGTGACAGGAATAAATCAAGGAAAGCGCTATTTGCCCCCCATTTGGCTATTTGCCCCCCCAATTATTTCCATGGATCAGCCAATCAATTTTTACTCCGACAAATATTGGCTAAGGTTAGGCTGGAACTTTTGATGATGAAAAGAAAGAGGAGCAGGTGCCCGACCATGCTGGGGCGATCTCAATCTTCACCGTTGATACAGTTTGTAGATTATGCGACGTATACTGCTCGATGTTATTTACACTAATGCCAAAAAATTCCACATGGTACACGGAGTGCTCTATCCAACTACGGCGCTCGTACCTTGGTGCTTTGAATAACTTCATGGCTTCTACCGGTATAATGTTTGCTTTGAAAACGTCCAGCATTCGCTCCATCATATCGGCATGTACGTCCACCACATTTAAACTTGCTTGTTATAAATCTCTCTGCCGTTACATCTGGGGTATGTCATAGGAACCCACGTTGAACTCTTCGAATTACCGTCTCACCAGAAAACGAAAACACAATCCAACATATAATTTCTATCATCGAATGACCTTATCGCAAAGATTTTCTACCGAGCATTTGGATAAACTACATCACGGTATTCGGCCTACCAATTTGATTCCCCCCACAACCGCTTACGTCATCGCCGCTTGTTGCGCCGCCGCTGCATTCTCCAGGTTCACTTTCTGTGCCGCATTAGCTATAGTTGCTGCTCCCCTGCACAGTGTGGTTGATCTCCACCAACGTATCTTGCGATCAAGCTGATGACATATTTATAAGCGTGCTGGGTACCCTTCCAATGGATCTAAATGCACACGCTGCCCCTACATGCAAAAAATATAAACGTTTTGAACGGCAAGCAGGAACTTTTATAAAAAAAGGACGACAAACATGGTACGACCTACTGCTGTTAAAGATCAGAGCGGTCGGAGTTGAAGGCTGATTCGCAGCGAGAGCAGAGGGGTGATCCATGACAGGATTGAGTGGATCGGAGTAAAATTTGACTAGCTGATCCATGGAAATAATTTGGGGGGGGGGGGGACAAATAGACAAAATGGGGGGGCAAATAGCGCTTTCCTAAATCAAAATCAAAAATGATTTATTAGTGTTAAGATTTAGACTTAAACTAATAATATGCATATACTAGGTGTAATGGGGTGCCATTACATAATTGATATCCAAGTTAGAATATCACAGTTGAATTTCAGACGCGTTGTCTGAAATTCAAATAATAGATTATAAGTTATTATAATCTACGAAGGAAAAGTCGATTCGGTATAAATACCGAAATCATGCAGGTTAACTAATAGTACAGTTAGTTTAATACTTGATATTATTACATTAGTTAGGTAATTACTATACTGTTAGCCGCTAGCCACCCATTTAATAAACACTCTTAATTTTGCGTTCTCAAGCCTAAGCAAATATATACATTTGCTTTTAATATAGGATTAGTTGTCATCAACTAATCCTACCCCTTTTGTATTGCGCGCTTCCTCGCACAACACAGTGTAAGCCTGTAACAGGATCAGTCCTGTTACACCTGGTAGCACTTTGTGGTCCGTCCTAACGACCACAGTTCCGTTTCGCTAGTTAACTAGCAGAGCGAAGATTAAGAGCCGCTCGGCATCATGTCGCGAGACATGACGCCTGCCGAGCGAGAGAGAACGCTGGAAGTTGTGACGAAACATTTCCCCCACTTCTCGTCGCGTAGTAAAGACACGACGGTAGAAATGGTTCGGTCCATGGGGACCGAAATCATTACCTTACTCCAGGCTAAGTCCCCGGAGGAAGTGATAGAAGTGGTGAATCGCATTAGGCGAAACCACCTAGAAAAGCTAGCACGGCCCGCGCAAGAGGTAGCGCGGACCGTATCTGCACCTGCAACGCATAGCGTTGAAGTGGTAAAGGCGCGAGTACCGCCCTTTACCGGCGAAGGGGGCGAGCCCCTTCGTAGATGGTTCGCAGAGGTGGAAGATGCCATCTCTGCGCAAAATATTGTTGACGAACGTCAACAGGCGTACTTCGCCACAACATGTCTGGGCGTCAGAGCCAGGGCATGGGAGATGAGTCGCAGAGCCACTGATGACTCTGCGTTCCTGACTTATCAGGAATTAAAGCTGAGCTAAAGCTCAACTTTGAATCTCCAGAAATGGAGATAAGTAGTCGGCAGGAGTTCATGGAACTCCGGCAAGGTAAGCTTGACCTTCAATCTTACGCTCTGAAGACGCAATATTTGCTGTCAAATATTGTGTATGAGACGGTGCCCCCTGATATGCAGGTCACTGGCTTCATGAAGGGACTCAATGATGTTCCCGTCAAACAGAGTCCTTACCGGCACCCGCCAAAGACTCTAAGGGATGCCATTGATATGAGCATCCGTGAAGAGTTCAGCATGCCATCAGCGTCATCGCATGCTGGGTACAGCCGAAGTGCTCAACAGCCCTTCGCTTTTGACATGCCGCAACAGCATGTCAACAAGCAGCACTCGGGCAGACGAAGATCACACTTCGTCTCAAGAAATAGCCACCCGCGCCAGAGCATGGGCGGTGGAGGTCCAGAGCCGATGGACCTATAAGTTGCGGTTGCTTCGAACACGAAGCAACCAAAATTTAAGAAGAATATTCGCTGCAATCGATGCGCGAAAGTGGGGCATTTTGCCCATGAGTGTATGGCACCGCGTCCGGTGCCACGCAATCAGCGTACGGAACCGTCCGCTGCACGGAGACACCAACCGGGACATCACCCTGTTGGTGCAAAAAACTTAAATCACCAGTAGGGGCGGGGCGCCCTACTGGGAATGTTATCCCACATGCCGACATAGGGCATGTGAGGGTAATAGCCCCAGACGGGACTATGTCCTGTCAAAAGGTGCAGGGTGATGATAAGCCTCTTATCACCCTGGAGGTTAAGCCGCACGGGAGCGATATCCCCATGCGAGCTTTGTTTGACACAGGAGCGTCAAACAATTTCGTTAGAACTCAGAGTCTAACGCTGTTGAGCTTCGTGGAGGTAGAGACCCCACGAATTATGTTGTCAGTCCAGTTAGCAACAGGTGCAACCGTGACTATTCCAAAGCGTGTGATTAAAACACGCTTCGAGTTGAATTAACTGTCATTCGAGGATGAATTCATCGTCCTCGATTTAGATGAGAAGTTCGATGTGATACTTGAAATCCCATGGACGTCCAAATTTAAACCTTCGATCGACTGGGTTAACCTATCGATCTACTGCGGCGGACCCACAGGATCTGATCACCCTGTGTGTAATCCGGCTGTATCAGAAGATACAACCGCAGCGTCGGACAGTCTGGTGGATAGCGATGGCACCACCAGGTCTGTTCCGACACGATCAGCGGAAGGTACCTCCGCTGATGAGAGTCCAGAGGGACTACCACAGCAACAGAAGAGTCGTTGCGTGTTGGAGAGAAACATTCCACGGGTGATAAAGCCCCCGTGAGAATGAAGTGATATCCACGGTGGGAAACACCCACCGTGAGAATGAAGTGATATCCACGGTGGGAAACACCCACCGTGAGAATGAAATAGTATCCACAGTGGGAAACACCCACTGTACGACCGAAGGTTCCAACACGACGAAAGAATTTCGTGTTGATGAGAGTGAACTCACGATCGAGTGCAATCGTGAGCACAAATCCGTGGTGGCAAGTGCCCACCACGTTGCGTTAGCCAAGCACACGGGTGATAAAGACCACCATGTCGCAGAACAGGCGGTCGATCAGACGAGCACATCTGATCGCCAAGAAAATTCCATGGTAGGCAGTGGCCACCATGATGATGAGTATTCGCACACGGTGAATCGTAATCACCGTGTATCAGTCAATCAGACGAGCGCGTCTGATTGCATGGACAGTTCCGTCGAGACGATCAACGTCTTGACGCAAACGAGACCGGATTAGCTACCCAGTCTCTGTTGATGGAACACCCTCCGAAATAAGGTTCGGAGGTGATGGCTCTTCCAGCGCTAAGCTGGAAGAAGTTTATGAGAACCTTTCACGATGATCAGATCGAACAGACCTGTATTATCGTTTCAACAGATGTTGTAGTGTATATTCGTGAACGAATATCCACATTACAAGTGGAAAACATTGGGAAAGAGGTTCCCAATGATCAAAACAAAGTTCAGCGCTTTGAAGCGCAGAGCTGGGAGTCGCTTAAAGCGAAATCCCCATTTTATGAGGTACTTCCGGAATACGCTGACGTATTCCCAGAAGAAGTACCTAGCGAGCTCCCTAAGGATAAGGGAACTCGTCATGAAATTGACCTCGTGCCAGGCACGAAGTATTGTGTCACGCGGCAATGGACGTTGCCGCGTGATCAAGTAAAAGCGATCGACGAGGTTTTCGAAGCTCTTCGTAAAGCAGGCCAATTGCGGGAGTCTATATCACCGCACTCTACCCCCACCTTTTGTGTGAAAAATTCCACAGGTGGGTGGAGAATCGTTCACGCTTAAAACAAAATGAACGCAGCGACGGAGCCGGCGCAGACGCCGATACCGCGAAAAGATGTCATCATTGATGGCATGTGCGGGAGCACCATCATTAGTGCTCTCGATCTAAGAGATGGATTTTATCAAATCCTAATGCGTGAGAAGGATATACCTCTCACGGCGGTAAGCACCCCAAGCGTCATGCTTTGGTAGTGGCTTGTTATGCCGCAGGGGCTTCAAAATGCCCCTGCTACGTTTAACATATGCGTAACGCATCTATTACGCCCGGTGCGAGAATTCGCACCGAGTTATTTCGATGACGTGTTCATCCATAGTAAGGGTGAACACGATAAAAGCGATGTAGATGTCCATAGGGAACATCTACGTCGAGTCTTAGAGCTTATGCGTAAGCATAAACTCTATGCAAATCTAAAGAAGTGCACCTTTGGTGCACCTGAGATACCCGTTCTTGGATGCTTTGTGGGCAAGCACGGGGTGCGTCCTGATCCAAAAAAGATCAGGGTGATCGTTGAACGGTCTACGCCAAACGACGTTAAGGAACTTCGAAAGTTCCTTGGGTTGGCAACATACTTCACAAGTATTCGTGCAACTATGCTGGGCTAATACGACCTCTTTCTCAATTACTTAAGAAATATGTCGAATGGCATTGGGATACCCAATGTCAAGATGCTTTTGATGCAGTCAAGCAAAGCTTGACTGAAGCGCCTGTCTTGGCTATAGCCGATAACGAGCGTCCTTTCCACGTCGTTTGCGACGCGAGCGATTTCGCTATCGGCTGTGCTTTGATGCAGCGCGATCACGATGATCGTGATCGCGTAATCTGCTATCAATCGCGTCAGTTGCGCCCATCCGAGCGCAACTATCCAGTGCATGACAAGGAACTCCTTGCCATGAAGTATGCACTGGCCAAGTTTTGGATATATCTCTTGGGAGATAGACCGTTTGTGGTTTACAAGGACCATGCGTCGCTACACACGTCCGTGAATTCACCACACATTTCTCAAATAATGGCTCGATGGCTGTCATTCTTTGCTTAATACAACTTTACGGTTGAATACAAACCCGGAAAGTTGAACGTGATAGCGGATGCGCTATCACGAAGGCCCGATTACGAGACGAAACCGTCCGTAACCGAAGGTGCCAGTGCAAAAGAGATACTTTGCACTGCTTTGTCGTCGTCAACTATACGACAAGTAAGCGAGGCGTACAAAACAGACGAGGAGACACGTCTTTTGATTGATTACTTAAGTAATCAATCAGGTGAGAAGCGCGACGAACTCCCAGAGTTCCTCCGCGCTTGCGTGCATCGAGATCGACTGCACGATGGTCTGCTGCTTTATAGCACAGACCAAAAAGATGAAAGTCGCATCGTCGTTCCAAACGACGATGATCTCAAACATCAAATAATGTTTGAGTATCATGATGCACCGATTTCGGGTCATCAAGGTCGAGAGAAGACATACGCTTCTCTCGCACGTGACTTTTACTGGCAAAACCAGTACAAGTGGGTACGGAAATACGTACACGCTTGCGAGATTTGCCAGCGCGTTAAGCCTGCGCAGTCTGCACAGGCTACGCTGCAATCTCTGCCGGTTCCGACAGAGTGTTGGAAGTCCATTTCAATGGACTTCGTATTCGGTCTTCCACCCGACAATAGTCGGAAGACCGGAATAGTGGTCTTTGTAGACCGTTTCAGTAAGATGGTACATCTTACTGCAGTATCAGCGAACGTAACCACCGCTCAAACAGTGCGGATATTCGTTTATACGGTATTACGTTTGCACGGAATGCCGGAAGACATTGTCTCGGATCGAGATCCGAGATTTACAGGACGTTTCTCGCAAGAAACGTTCTCATTGTTGGGAGCCCAGTTGAAGATGTCAACTGCGGACCATCCGAAAACGGATGGGCAGACGGAACGGGTTAACCGCGTTCTCGGAGACATGTTGCGATCATACGCACATGCCTTTGAACAGTGGATTGACTATCTGTCACTCAATGAATTCGCGATTAACAATTCGGTGCATGCTTCAACTAAGCATACACCGTTCTACGTGAATGCCTTAAGGCATCCACGAACCCCAGCTTTACTTGGCGGTAAGCCAAATCTAAGTGGGGGAGGGACCCGCTCAAATTGTGAGCGAGTCAATGCGCAAGTTGCAACTGCAAATTGTGAAAAAAACTATGGCCCTTTTACTGAAAGTACAGTAGAATCGGAAGCAGCTTCAAATGAAACTGAAGCTGCATATGATGAATATGTGTCTGCAGCAATGGCAGCAGACAATGAGGGCAACGCACCTACTGCTGATAAAGCAGTAGATGAATTCGTATTACAGCGCCAAGCTGTAATACGCTATATAAAAGATGCACTTGCGTCTGCTTTGGATAAGCAGAAGCAAAATGCAGACAAGCAAGGAAGGAGGAACAACCTTCCTCGAGTTTGGGGAGCAAAGAATCATGCTCCGCAACAACAACGGCGAGGGAATTCTCAACCTCCGCCGCCCCTGATCGATAATCAAGGGAATAAGCGATACATTCTCGAGCGCTTGATCTCGAAGCGCTCGGTTTTTTCGAAGAAGGGGCAGCGTACCGAGTACTTAGTACGCTGTCTGGGTTTTCCCCAAGAGTTCGACTCTTGGGAGCCAATTGAGGTTCTGAGGACCGACGCCCCAGACCTTTTAACTGAGTTTTAGAAGGAGTCTCAAACTCATAATGCGAAGTAGCATCAACACTAGGTGTTGATGCATTTAGGGCATCGATTAAGCCCTGAATTTCGGCGGGTACGGAAAAACAACCGTACCCCCTCAACTCCTCTTCTGACAGACGAGGAGCGCCCTGCGTACACCGCGGGCAAACGAGGTGAGAAGGGACACCACAGTTCAACCCTTCTTTGATGCAAGCAAAATGGATGTATTCCATTTTGCCTGTTCTAGAGTGCTTTAAAAAGCGCTTGCGCATTACGTGAACTTTATTCACGTAGTCATCGGGGATTTTGTTGTAGTTGTCAACAAAAGCGTTCCAAGTTTGAGTCAGGGCGTCCTTGTCGTCCCTGTTCTTTCTTGAACCTTTCCGGCTCGAATAATGTCTAACCTGGAAAAAGAGGTCAATAAAGTACAGACGTCTATCGTCTGTACTTCGATCGAATAGACGTGACTGGATATCTTTGCAGTCATCCAGAACGTTGATATCGAACAACGCATATTGGCAGTCCCGCTTACGGTGACCGCCACTGTTGGGGGCAATAGCCCATCCAGGGGTCCAAAACCCCACTTTGCACGGAACATGTGGTTCCGTACGATAATACGCTTCAGAAACGTCAAGCGCCGCTTCTGTTCGAGCTATTTAGCAGGCGGAACACCACCTGCTTCAACACCACGCGCCGGGGTTGAACCACCCCGACGTGGAGACGTACTTGGTCCAGGTGGGATTCTTCGTTCTCGCAACCATCTGTGATAATCATTGTCGCTTTCATAGCTGACAGCGACACAAGAGTTATCATCGCTGTTAGGCGATGAGCACCTAGCGAGTTTCGACTCGCTAGATCCTTTCGCGGGGACAGCTGTGCCCCAATCACTTTGTTCGGAGTCAGAACTGTCTCCGAACATGGAAGAACCCTTCCTGGAAACACGCCATTCGGAAGTTGCCATCGTGCGAGATGTTGCATTAGCAACATCTCCCTGTTTCTTGTCAGATGCCGCCTTAGCAGCATCTGTGGTCGAAGACGGAACGTCTTCCTACCTTTGGGTAGTTGACGCTGCTAATGCAGCGTCACTGTTGTCACTCGACACCTCAGCACCTAGTGCTGAGGCGGAGGAAGAAGCTCCTTTGATGTTTTCAGCAGCGCTCTTTAGAGCGCCGCCGCGTGCTTCGACCATCGATTCGATGGTCAATAAGTTGGTGAATGAGAAATTCCGACCAACAAGTGCCACCTATGCTTGGCCAAAATAAGACTTATTATTGGCCAACCACCTTAAGTGGAGGGTGATGTATTGGTGCGCCATTACATAATTGATTTTCAAGTTAGAATATCACAGTTGAATTGCAGACGCGTTGTCTGAAATTCAAATAATAGATTATAAGTTATTATAATCTACGAAGGAAAAGTCGATTCGGTATAAATACCGAAATCATGCAGGTTAACTAATAGTACAGTTAGTTTAATACTTGATATTATTACATTAGTTAGGTAATTACTATACTGTTAGCCGCTAGCCACCCATTTAATAAACACTCTTAATTTTGCGTTCTCAAGCCTAAGCAAATATATACATTTGCTTTTAATATAGGATTAGTTGTCATCAACTAATCCTACCCCTCCCGTATTGCACGCTTCCTCGCACAACACAGTGTAAGCCTGTAACAGGATCAGTCCTGTTACACTAGGTAAACGGGAACGTAACAGGGACGGAAAACTTTTAAGTACGTTAATTAAAAAAACGCTATTTCGAACCAATTATATACTTGTGAATACTGATCTGCATGTATAGTACCACGAATCAACATAGCGATGATTTTTGAAGCTAAAATTGTATTTTATGTTTGGGGAGTGATAGATGTACCTCATCCCCTTGTTACATGTACCTCAATTTTGATACGTGTACCTCAGTATGTCCGTTTCACCGGACACCTATCACTCCCCTTGTTGAATTATCTAACATACGATAAAAGAACATAACCTTTGCTTTATTTCAACCCGCATCCTACCTGTAGTATCAGACATAGTTTCCAAACAATACGGACAAATACTCGTAAGCTCTCACACTTTCTCGACATTGTCCGGCTGCTAAATAACGAGTAGAGCCGGTGAGAACGAAAAATCGCAGAGTAAACGAATGACTTTGTATCTATCGGCCCCTCTAATTCAAAATACGTCGCTTAAAAAAGCGACTAGTGTTATCCATACTTGTTAGCATGCTATTTAGGTATATAAGTATATTCCTACAGCTCAACGGTTTAGACACGAAGTGGCTCAATTCGCCAAAAGCTGACATCATTATACGCTTCATCGGCAAAGTCTTGAGAGAAACCGATTAACCTAACCGGATCGGACACGAAGTGTTCATCCTCCAGCGAAGCTCGCGACGTTGTGCTACAGGAGCTACGTACAGCTTCATGCTCTGTACACGTTAAAGAGTAAATAGGCGGGAACATACGGTCCATGCGAATAAGTAGACTTGTGTACGATTCACGGAAGCCCCCAATGGATTGATGACGCAAACTACCATCGTTAGGTCTACCATAAACACTTTCCCGGAAAACACACCCATTTTTGTAAATACAAGACTAGCCGCTTGTGTCGTGCTGAACGACGCGTAAAATGGGTTCACACAGCGTGGAAAGAGCAAGCGGAAGGCATCAAGCGCCGCCATGTTGACGTCTTGTGCATCATCAAGACTCGCAGTGCTCAGAAGCCGCTCAGGGGAATGCAAGAGGGGACACATTGGTAGTGAAGCTTCTCCCTTTTCTCTAACGTTACTACGAAATCGTGTTCGGAGTACATTTGCCTGTGCAAGGACGTGGCATGTCACGTAGAATCCGGACCTCTCCGTTTAAACATCCTTCCTGTCGTTGCACAACTTATGATGGCTTCATCCATATGTGCAATCACCACTTTCGCATGAACTGGCCAAACGTACAGCGTTTCGGTCACACGAGCGACTTCTTCGACTAGATCTTGTGACTGCAAGACAAATACCAGCTCATCCATGCCACTATGTAGATCCATGGCCACTAATTCTTCGTGGTTGGTCTTAAGCCTCTTGTGATCATCTAACCCACTCCTAATACCCGCCGTGTCTTCTGTGAGCCTTTCGTCATCGCGGCAAACCCACAAAGTCGTCAACTTCTCCTGACTATTCGTGTCTCGAGAAGTGTTTATCGGTAAATGGGGAGAATATGGAAAATCACTCGAGAGACGAGATACGCTTGCATCTCCGCATTGTACGCGGAAATTTTGTCAATGACGAAAAAGCGTAAATTTGGATTTGCCAACAGACTAGCTGAGTTTCTCCAGTAATCATCAAATGTGACAAGCAGGTTGGAAAAATACGATCTATGTCTTCATTGGTCCGGGCTTCCGCTAGTAAATGACCCCAAAGCGACATAAACGGGTGGTCGTAATACTCTGCATCTTCTTGATCGGACTCCACTGTCGCTTCGAGATCCACGGCTTCGAAATAGATGGAACCATATTTTACAATCTGCCGCAGCTTGTCATCATCTTGAGACGGGATAGCACCTCGTTGCCAGGTCACGTGTCGATGTTTGCATCTTCTTCCTCGTCAAGGTCCAATTTCTCATCTTCTTTGACAAACGAGCGGCGTTGGATTAAATCGTGCACATCTCCGAAGATACTAGGAGGACTGGGTAATGACGATGTACCTTGTTGAATAAAATACTCTTCTCCGTTAGGGGAGTGATAGATGTGGCGCTCATTTTTCTGAAAGTGAGGTACACGTATAAAAAGTGAGGTACATGTAACAAGGGGATGAGGTACATCTATCACTCCCCTTTATGTTTTTGTCAGATATGTTTTCACTTCACTGTAAAAGCGCTATTATAAACTCGAATTCGATTAGGTCCTATTTATAGTATGTTCGAATTCGATTAGGTACGGCCTCAGACGGACAGGAAGACGGTCTTATATTATAGACGTAGACTAGCATAGTGCCCCGTTGTACCAAGGGGGCAATTAATCTAATATTTGTAACACTGCAGAATGTAAATTGGGGTTGACCTGAGAAAAAAGCGAAGTTACGGCAAATAGATGTACACTATATTCTATATTTTATCTAATTAAGCGCTTCTTCATATACAACGTTTCGCATGACGTGCACGCCAGCTCTGTTCTCAACAGGTGATAGCCCTGTTATGTGTGCGGGAGACGTTTCTCTTGTATGCATATATGTAAGTTGGTGTACCTAACAGGCTGGATGCAATTCTACGTAAGTCAGTCAATTTCAGCCAATCAAAATGAGAGCTACGTACACCAAACATATATGCTTTTGTATATATCGAGCTACGTACACCAAAAGACGGATCAAATTTTATTATATACTAGGGGATGGTACCCGTCGTACCGACGAACTGTCATTGAAATTTCACTGAAACTACAGTATATCTACATCCATCTTTAAACAAAAAGAAAATATTTTTTTGAGTTTCTGTTCCGTGTCATACTTTTCAGTTACCGGTACTTGGAGGTATTTATGTAGGTGCAACATTTTGACGAATATTGTAAGTATTTTATGTTATTGTACGCGGAAACCTTCAACGCATAAGTTGCGCACAATCGACATATCCGGTGTTCGCATTGGTGATGATAGAACTGTGGATTGTCTAATGTCTATGTTTGTTGTCCAGATTTTAATGTCGCTGAAATAAAGCTAATCCCATTTTTTCTGTTCATTATGGGTAACTTCAGCTCTCCAGAAGCAACATGCGCGTCCTGCTGCTTCGGTCGATGATTTTTCATGGCGATACCATGACTAACCTCCTCTAGATTTCCTTGCCGCTCTTCTTTGCCACCGATTATAACCACAGGCGTAAGGCATTTGATCCTCCGTTCACCATTCGATAATTTTCCGTTGTTGCTTCCGTGACATCTTTCCGAGATCAACTGCACGGACCGAGTGTGACTCACGTACTTGATCTCGATTTCTATCTCTCATGTGCCTTATATGTCTTTTAAGAGAACACTGTCCGTCTCATGGAGTACGTCCTTGCTTTAATTTTTTATAAATGCAGCTAGTCTCCTCCACATGACTCACGAAGGGTCCGAACTATGTGCTTCAGTCGATTCTGCAATTGGCTTCGAACGAAATATCATCTGATGCTCGTTTGAGTCACATTCAGTGCGAAATCTATCTTCTTGCGTCTATTCAGCGTTAAGTTTATTTGCTTTACCTCATTCGACTCGCGCTTCTGTAAATTAAACCCATATTTCTGTTTTGACCGTGCGGCCTCATCTTCATGTCGGCTAATCCAGGTCGGCTCGTGACTATCCGAACTTTCTTTTGCGACAACTGTGCTATGAAGTTGCACTTTCGAATACTTTTCATTGTGGTCTTGGCACAACAGAACGTTATTGTTCCTGTTTTGGTCGTATTTAGAAACTCTCTCTTGTGAACGGTTTTGGCCGGTAGACGTCTTTCTTTCATCTGGTACCACGTCTAGTGTTGCTAAATACATATATTTATGAGTTTTTTGCTACCAAGTTCTGCATTTTTCTGTTTCTACATTGCAAGCGTTTGTTTTGTTGATTTCATCGCATCCGAAAGACTCTGCACGCCACCATGCGAGTCAATAAACAGCTTTTCAGTATTTACAGAACCCCGCTCACATCTCCTAACCTTTTTCAGGCCAAGATTCAGCCGATATACTCGAGTGACACCCTTTGCTTCACCATTTATCAATCTAAACGCCCGCAATTTCCGCCATTTGGCTTCTAAAAATCAATTAGATCACTCCATATCAGCTCAAGTATTGTGTTATTACGCATCCCATACATCACAGACCAAAGGAGACGATCGCACCAACATTTTGATCCCATTTGCGCTTCAGCATAATGGTCATCGGTAGATTAAACGTGACAGAAAAAATCAACACTTGTCAAACCGAAAATTTCACAGCCACTTTGGCATTCTGAGCCTTTACATTTCTTGAGTATCGACTTCAATAGGAAATTCATCATTTGCGTGGTTGACACGCAAAATTTTCGCCACGCGGTGGCGAGCGGACGTCTGTCGTTCGTAATATCGCGCGTCGTAGCTGTGATTGACGGCGTAATTTTGACTTTCAAATTGTTGTGGCGGGACATAAGATGGCGGCTGGGTATAGGCGGCGGCGGACAAATTTGGATGGCCACCCGATGGGTGACTCCTGAGCAACCCACGATTTTGCTGATATCGTTCTGCCTTCAAATCTTCGGTTAGCATGGCAACGTGGCTTACATGCTGACATTTGTTGCTGCATAAGTTTTTATGAAGACGCAGCTGTTGCATCTGCTGTTGCTAATCAAGCTGTTGCACTGCTTCAGCGTTGTGCGCCTGCAGATGTTGTTGCTGCTGTAGAAGATGCAGCTGGAACTGACGTAATAAAGTCGAGTTGCTGTAGCCCATCGCAACTTGTTGCGCCGCAGCAGCCTGTGCCTGCTGTTGATTCTTCTTATGCTGCGCGAGCGAGGCTGCGGCTTTGCTAGGATTTTGCTTGAAAATCCCGCAGTTTGAGGGACTTCTTTATGATAACATCGTCAATGATAGTACAGTTCGACTTCGCTTAGGTTCGGTATCGCGTACTTAATTGAATTCTATAGGTAGATCATAATATTCGCTTAGGTACGGGATCATCGATGCGGACATGAATTCTGTTATTATATAGACTAGGATGGTGCCCGTCGTACCGACGAACTTTTTCATTGAAATTTCATTGAAACTTGAAACTATCTTATATCAACATTTAATTTGAAACAAAAAGAAAAGAGTTTATATTTTGATGTCAACGACTGCGTGCAATCTCGGAAATTGAGCACGACATGAACTCTGTTATTATATAGAAGATATAGATAGATATATATAGATATATAATAGATAATACCTAGTGCATAAGTACCAGAGGTGTGCGGTATTGGTACCGGTATTGGGTGCTACCGGTATTATATCGGTAATAATACCGTTATTAAGTGATACCGATACCCAGTATCGAGGTTTGCAAAAGTCGCGTCATGCCAAAAAAAAAGCGCGGCCCTATGTACCTGTTGAAGAAAGCCACCACGGGTTACACCATGCGGATGGAAGGGGGCAGGGACGGATGATGTGGTGAAGTGTACCACAAATTTGGTCACTTTTGGTCAAGGTAGTT